>LR738709.1:2004121-2063414 GCA_902687465.1 Secale cereale | reverse complement strand
GCAGGCCCCTGCTCGCCCCCTCTTGGCTCCGCCACTGTCACTGCATCCCCTGCATGGGCTGTACGGAAGGCGCTTCTGATATTTTTTATCTAGGATTGGGCTGTCAGAGTCAAGTCGTGGGCTCTATAGCAGCCTATTTGGATGTTCAAGCCCATGGTTATATAGCTGGATACTTTATTTTGGTGGAATAAACTAGAAGCCCATGCATCTCAAAAAAAAAAAAAAACTAGAAGCCCATGGGAAAACAAAAAATAGTTGTGAGTCTTTCCGTCTCCCCAATTACTCCCCACCGAACAGTCTTGAACAAGAGCAGGATTCCGTACGTGGGCCGGGCCAAGTGGGGAGTCGCTTCAGCGAAGCCACAGCTCCTGGACGCACACGTGCGTCATATATGATTTGCCCTGGATTGTGGGGTGTGTTGTTTCCGTGCGTCCGTGCGTTTCTGGCAAAGCAGTCCACAAGCTTTTGGGCCTACTTCTTTTTTCAGTGGGCTGCGCCCCGGACCTTAAAAAATTTCTATATAACTATAGCCTATGAAAGCCTGGGCCCTGGCTGCCCTTGGCCCAGCTCCGCCACGGTGGAAGCCCTGGCGCACCGTTCATGCCCTTTATGTACTCATGGTTGGTATTTGTCAAAAAAATGTACTCATGGTTGGTATTTCTAAAAAAAAATGTACCCATGGTTGGTTGTTTGACCATAAGAAGATTTGTCGAAAAAAATAGACCATAATAAGAAGATAAATGAGAGCAAAACGAGGGCACCATATGAGCCCTTGTTCAATACTTCATTAATTGTGTCTGTTCGTGATGTTCTGAGGTAATCTATCCTTACACAATCTATGGCCAGACGATGGCGGTGATGAAGCTGCCAGTCATTTCCATCGAGCAGCGGTTGAAGTTCGGTCTTGGCCGGGGCACCACGGGTGCAGTTCAAGAAAAGGTGACGCCAATCTCCACAGTGGCGGCCACCACAGTGAGGGCATACTTAGTCGTGTTGTAGCGTTTCAGCTTGGTGCCCAGCATGCATGTTAAGAGGCGCAACCAATGGAAGATATGCACCTATGTGGGTACACGAGCTCCACACAGGCACATGTGCAGCAGAGACGTTTGTGATAAGAAACGATATGCAACAGTACTGTGTGGAGTTCTAGGTGCCCTGTTCGACGACGACGACATCCTAATGCGACATGCTTCTTCTTCCCGTCCGCGAGATAATGCATGACGTCTTGCATTGGAATTTAAGATAGGAAGAGAAGGAAGCTTGAGAGCAGGAATAGTTAGTCCACCCTGCATAGATCGAGTGGGCCACAAGGTGCCGTGTGTGTGAGCGGGTTGGAGGAGCCTTGACATAATTGGATACGCGACTGTTGGTTATGTCTTTATCGTACCTTTGAAAATGGAATTTGTATTGGATTTTGCTTGTAAGGGAGCATTTATAAAACGTGTAGTCTTCTGTGCTCTTGTCATGTACAGTTATTTGAAGATGAAAGATGTGAAAGCTAAGGGCAACTTCCGTCCTAGCACCCATTCCATCCGGTCTAACTACATAAAGCAACCACAATTACCACCATATATTAAGAAACCACTTCTCTTCCGTTTTCTACTAAAAAAAAACAGCTGGTTTATACAATATCTTTATAGAAAGCTATGATTGGTAGATTAGCTACAGTTGGCGATCGAATTGATAATGAAAGTCCACTAGACAGGGTAGCTTGCAAAATAATATGCCATGTGGATGCGTTGTGCCTAGACTGGTTCGTCCATGCCATAATTTCAATCTAACGAGTACCTCATTTTTGTTTGAACAGTCCAGTGGAAAGGGAACAATAGGGCCGTCCTGACATATCTGTCACCTCAATAATGCCCCTCCAACGCCCTGCTTCCCCATCTCTCTCTCCCCAGTATCTTCTAACCCATCCCCACGACAACCTCACCTTCTCTTCATCTACCCCATCCACAAGCCAGTTTCCTTGTTCTTTGTCAATTATGCTGCAGAGACAAGAGGAAATGTAGCTGGTACACACACTACTGTGGTGCTACCGGTGTACCGAACGAACGTAGCACATTTTAAAGTATTCAATAAAACTTTAAAAAATCTAATATGTTCACGCAACATCTATGTATGTTAGAAAAATCCATATCGTAATTCGCAATATTGCTAGAGATATAAAAATGAAAAAATTGCCATCACTATGATGACGGCTAAACCCAAAGCCGAACTTGTCTTCAGTACTATTCATTGTCAAATATATAATTTTTGTTGTTTGAGCTATGTTTTGAAGTTTTTGTAATTTTCTGACAACATACAATAATGTTATGTGAATATGCTGCTTTGTTTTAAGATGTTTTTGTAAACCAAGAAATCACTAAAATCTTTCGACGAATCGCCGGCCGGCATATGGAGTCCGCTGCAAACTTCGGGAACTACATCTCAACAACGATGTCATCCAGATCGGTATCCTCGGTTCCAAGTTCCTCCATCAACTCTGCAAGAGCCATCGCAAACCACAGATGAAGTTCCTTCATTTGCCATGAAAACATGGCCACACAGAAGCCAGGCCTTGAGAGAGAAAACTCATGTCAGCTTGCGCCCCGATCTCACCCGCCAAGGTCAGGAAGACCCACGAGGGGACCCCATAGTCAGCCTGAGCGGAGCGATCACATGGAGATGATCGGCGGCGGAGGAAAAGGTCTGCACGCTGCGTCGCCACCGCGGGAGTCAAAACCCTATCATGAGGGGTGGGATGTATTTACAGTACGTGTATTAACAAGCAAGTGCACACTGTGCACACCCTGCGTGCCTTGTGGACGACACATTTAGTAGGTTTTATTGAATTTGGTACAAGAGGTTGTGGGATGAGTGCAGAGCTGAACTTTTTCCAAAAGGCTTAAAACAATATGGTACAGTAGAAATTTCTAGAAAAAGTTCTGGAATTCTTCCAAAATCATATGGATGTTCAAATTGTTTTATATTTTAAAAATATTAGTAATTGACAAAATGATCTGCACTGTAAAAATTATTCCGAAATTGTAAAACATGTTCACAAATAAAAAAAGGGTTCTCTATTTTTAAAAATATTTCAAATTTTTAGTACTGTTCACAAAAATGTTCTCAAATATTGAATATTTATCAACTAGATGAATTTTAATGAATGGTCCAGAATATTTAAAAACAAAAACAAACTTCATGAGTTTATAAGTTGTTCTGAAATAAAAATAATAATTGGAAAGTAAGAAATACAAAATAGAACGTAAAAAATGAAAGAAAAAGAAATTATAAATCGCATGTAACCTTCCTAAACCAGAAAAACGGACATGATTCCCGCTGTTTAACCACGAGGGCAATTTGTCGACCGTTGGAGGGCATAGTCTGTAACTCGGTCTCACCTCTAGCCACAAGGGGATGGGCGGGCAAGAAATATAGCTCCCCGGGCGACCATAACCCTTCCACGCAGCCCTCGCGAGGCGACCGGGAAGGGCCTCCCATCTGCGCTGCCGGTCTACTCCTCCTGCCTCCATCTCCCTCACCGCCGCCCAACGGCGCGGCCAGGTGAAGCCCTACCGGCGCTGGCACCGGCGCGGCGTCTTCTTCCCCACGCGCGACGGGGCTGCGTGGGTCGGCCTCCTCAGGCATCGGCTCACCGGAGTGGGGTGTCTGCGCGAGTGACACTTCGGCGTGGACGACTTCGTGGCAATGGCGACCCGGGGTGGCGGCCCAGGAAGGTGGTGGAAGGAGAAGCCCGGGTCTCTCGTAGCGGCATGGCGTTAGGATGTCTCTGTCCAAGGCGGTCTGGCGTCTTTGGCTCCGGATTGGATCTGATCAGTGACGGTGACGAACGAGCAGGATTCATCTCGACGGCTCTCGCAGTTTTACTGCGAAGGGATGGCGGCCCTCCTCCCGGGCTCTAGTGGTGGCACACGCTGGCAGTGGACAGTGTGCCAAGGCTCCCACGGTTGTAGTGCTATTGTGGATTTTCATCGGATCTGGGTTGCCAGATCAGGGGCTTTGAAGGCATTATGGACGATGCACATGTTGTCGGTTGGATGCTCATGGGACATATCAGGGTAAAAACCTGGTCTCCGTCCGATGGCCCGAGCCGGTGATGGTGATGCCCTCTGTGTATTTAACTTCTTGAAGGCATCATCGAGGGAAACCGAACTCCTTTCACTACCTTCGAGGGAAACCTAAAATCAGTCGATCGGATGACGGTGGCGCACTTATGTCGTTCCCTCCTTGGGGGCTCCTCCTTGCCGTAGCGCCGAGGGAATCACAACTCCTTATTGACTTGACGAGACGGTGAGGGCGACGCCGGGCCACGCTCACGGAGCAAGCGCTCCGTCATGAGGTCCATCAGACGGACAAATTCCTCGGGCGTTAGAGCGACGTCCAAGGAAGCGTGGCTGCTACCAAGGTGGCGCCTGGTCCTCCTTGTCGTCGGAGGAGCCATCCGCCTTGGGGGCCAATGGTCCAGGAGAGAGCCAGGGGCGTTGGTATGAGCCGGAAGATGATCCATTGTGCTGTCGCAACCTGCCGACACAGAGAAACAAGACTTCGCCATTGGAAATGCTCGAGGAGGAGGAACGACTCAGAGAGGAGGAGGAGCTCGGAGAGGATGCAATAAGGATGCACATCGCCAGCACACGGCTTAAATAGCCGCTGCCAGGCCAAGGGAACAGCTGGTCAGCCTGCTTCAATGCGACGTAGTGGCCGGAGTTGTTTTCTAGGGACGCCGCGTCGACCCTAGAACGTCGACACCTGAGAGGTTGCCTCGGTCATCGCCGTCCACATGCCTGGTCATGTCATGCGGTTTTAATGGAGGCCACCACGTGCTCTGGACCGGTATGAATGCGGCCCAGAACGAGGCACGTGCTTCGGATGGAATGTGCGGGAGAGGCAGGTAGGGTTTTTGAGTGGTCATGTTTGTCGGAAGCGGGCGTGGTAGCGGTCCGGAAGCCCGCATAGCTCCCGTCCCCCTCTAGCGGTTTGCTTTCAGTTTTCGGACCGATACATGGCCGCGTTAGACGGGAAGAAACAACCTGATCATGTCATCTAAAAAGTTGCCAATGATATGAGGGACGGTCGGTGGTGGTGTGACTAAGCTGCGAGTCATTTCCAACGAGCAGCGGTGGAAGTTGGGTCTAGATCAAGGTTTTGGTTACCGAATGAGGCAATTTTATCGAGGGGGACGGATAAACGTGGTTACCATGGTTACCGGAAAATACCGAGAAATATCGAGAATATTTCAAACGAATTTTATAGTTGAATTTTGAATTCAAATAAATGAATGAACGAACATTCGAACCAGAGACCTGTCAAAACAGGAACTAGGTTGCTACGAACATGTTAGAATCAACTCTCATGGCATTAATTAGATCCTACGCACTTTACTTCAAATGGAGCGTTTAAATTCAAAAAAAATTAAAAAATGGTATTTTTTTTTCTTGATATGAGGATTTATCGAGGGACACGGAAATATGCGGTAACCATAGGAAATCATGAAATTTCGACCGGTAATCAAAACCTCGGTCTAGATCGGGGCAGCACGGGTGCAGTTCAAGAAAAGCTGACCCCAATCTTTACAGTGGCGGCCAGCACGTGTTGTAGCGTTTCAGCTTGGTGCCCAGCATGCATGTCAAGAGGCGCAACCAATGGAAGATATGCACCTATGTGGGTACACGAGCTCCACACAGGCACAGGTGCAGCAGAGACGTTTGTGATAAGAAACGATATGCAACAGTACTGTGTGGAGTTCTAGGTGCCCTGTTCGACGACGACATCCTAATGCGACATGCTTCTTCTTCCCATCCACGAGATAATGCATGACGTCTTGCATTAAGAATTTCAGGTTTGCTATTTCACATCTAGATGTGAGATATTATCTCACATCTAACACACTCATCCTTGATTTTTTTTTGAAGTCTCCCATGAATTTTAACTAAGAATTTAAGATAGGAAGAGAAGGAAGCTTGAGAGCAGGAATAGTTAGTCAACCCTTCATAGATCGAGTGGGCCGTGTGTGTGAGTGGGTTGGAGAGGAGTCGGGGGAAACCCAAATCTAGTGGTTCCCAGGGATCAACAGAATGCACTACTAGCGTCTGATTTCAGACTGCCGAATCATCCATTTACTTCCATGCTTGGTGCTCAGACAGTAGGCCGGTGATATACTCAATCCAATTTCTTTTTAGTCCGCGTAAGTTTGGGTTAAGTCAAACTTTGAAGCGTGTCTAAGTCTATACAAACAAACACTGATATTTGCAACACAAAATATATATGGTCAAAATCATTGTGGAATATACTTCTATATATTTATTTGGTTTCTTAAACATCCATACTTTTTACACAATAGCTACACGTAAGTTGCCTGAATTTGTATAGTTATTCCGACTTTATTAGGTATATATACTTCTATATATTTGTTCGCAATAAATAGTAGATATGGTTAGAGTCATCATGGAATATACTTATATATATTTATTTGGTCTCTTAAGCATCCATACTTTTTACACAGTAGCTACACGTAAGGTGCCCAAATTTGTATAGTTATTCCGACTTTTGTTAGTCCTCGAGAGTAAGAAGACGGCAGGAGTATGTGGCTACTGTACAGCCATATACATTTAGAGGAAAGGTTCGGCATGAGCATGAGTAAGAGTCAGTCCTCCCTCCACGTTTAACTAACAAAGCAATTAACCGGTCAGGATTAAAAAAACACACCAAACAACCACAGAAAGGAAAGAAACCAGGGATGCAACCCGAAAGCTGCTGATAAAAGTAGGGAAGAAAACGAAGCAGAAACGGACATTATTGCATGCTACAACATTTGTTTCCATATTTTTGTGCGGAAGCGAAAGCGAATACAGAAACCCCAGAAATGAATACCGAAACAGATACTATCGAAAATACACACGGAGTGAATACGGAGCGGACACGGAAACAAAAACGGGCACTGGCCGGAAATTAAAACCTCCTTGAATCATAGAGAAATACACGCGAAAAATATAAAAAATGAATTGTTAACATGGCTACAAAATAATATGCTTATGTTAGCAACCTGATGCGGAGCATCCCGAGGTAATCCCCATGGACCCTCCATCACCTCGCCAAGTGCCTCAAGGACCATTGACACGTGCTCGTGCTAGAGCTCTCGAGACCGAGGTGACGTCACTCCTAGCCCTACTTCCATACGAATCTTCCGAGACATGGTTGCTACCTCAGACGGATGTGTTTTGTGTGCTCAGGTGTGAAGAAGACCACATTGGAGATGTGCATGAAGATGGACAAGTCCCCAAGTTCACGGACGAGGTTTTGCATCGAGAAGGGCTGAAGAAGGCTCCAGGCCCCGGACATCCGCCCCCCTGGCCCGGACATCCGGCCCCTGGACAATCATCTACAGAAGGCCACCAACGGTCGAAGCTACAGGGCCCGGACATCCGGCCTCGGGCCTGGAAATCCGGCGCCACTCCACAGAAGACACCCGAGACTCAACCCCTCCAGCCCGGACATCCGGCCCCTCGCCCCGGACATCCGGCGCCCCGTGAAGCCCCGGACATCCGGCCCGTCGCCCGGACGTCCGGCTCCTGAATGCCTGAGCGCATCCCTTTGGGCCGTGGCCCGTGTACCCGTTCGCCCCGTACACTATATATACTCCTTTCCTCACATCGTTTAGGGTTAGCTTTTGGATAGCTCATTCATAGACCTTTGTGGTTCCTCTCCACGAGACCGCGGCCTCTTCGGAGAAGATCCACCTCGGATTCAAGGCCTCCACATCGGAGAAGATCCCAAGGGATACCCAAGACCTCCTCCGGAGAACACTACCTTTGTACCACCGTGATTTGACTATGGATCGTGTATCTTGATGAGTATCGTGGATCTAGCACTTGTGTGATCATATTTGTGTTGATTTGAGTGTTTCCCCTCGTGTTTCCCTCCGTTTCTTCCTTGTATTCTCCGTGTTCATCGTGGGTTATCCTCCATTCGTGAAAGATCTGCTGATTAGGGTTCCACCCTACATCATATTATGGTATCATGAGCATAGGTTGATCACGAATTTGGAGCCCCACATCCTGTTTTATAGCTTGTTTTTGTTGTGTTCTTCTCAATTTCGAAAATTCCCCACAAAAATAGCCCCAAATTTTTTTTGTGATCTGTTGATTTGGCAAGATTTTGTTGAATTTGTTCCATGGATTTGCTGTGCCACGAGTGGATCTAGCTCTTCGTCACTTTTCCCCAATTTTTCTCCGCAAAATCCGACGAATTTTGTCCCCAAAGTCACCGTGTGAAAGGAGTTCTTCGCGGCCTCGGGCACCCCGAACATCCGGCCCGTGCCCCGGACATCCGGCCCCTGGCCTGGACATCCGGCCTTCCGCAGCCACAAACCCCCAACCCACCCCACCTTGCACTCTCCACCGCCATTTTCGTTCGGTATCCCACCCAACCTTCCGCATACCACCACCATTTCCGCATCCACCATCGCTTAACCGCTCCGAGTTTGACAAGTTTGTCTCCCTTTGCCTTGGATACTTGAATTGTGTTTTCACCGTTTCCTTGGATGTTTAGGCTACCTTGGAACGGCAAGACTTGGACAACACCGCCGCTCAACTTCGGCAAGGACGGTAACATCGACGACACTTTGTTCAATCTACTTTGCAATTGCATTGTCACCCTATGGACCATCTTTGCGTAGCTTTCCCATTGAGACTAGCCATCTGAGTATTGCAGGGCCACGACACTTGTGCACATTAGTGATAGTCATAGATACTTCATACCATATCATCATATCTCCGTGTGACATAAGAGTGTCCAGCATACACAATAGCTACCTTGATCCGAGAAGCATGCATAAGTATCCAAAGAAAGAGCTCACAAGCTTTTAAGCAAAAGAGCCAACCCAAGCAAAAGGACAATAGCATCATACGCCTTGCATCAAAAGAGATCATATACGATAGCAATACATCATCTTGTGCTCAAGCATCGGCACATCATACACTCATAGCATACTTGTGATAGATAGTCGTTACGTTTTGCCTCTTATAGGTCGTGCACAAGTGCGTATCCACCTATTAAGCAATCGGTTAGCGTCTCTCTAGTATTGTGCAACACGAGCATTTTCTGTGGTTTCTACATTTTCGCTCACCCTTGGTTGCACAACCACATTTATCTATCCGTGCGTGTGTTCCGTGTGCTACTTTGCTAGTGATCTACTTGTTGCATGAGCAAATTGTGAACCATTTTCAACATCATTGAGTCACTTTGACGATTGCATTGAATTTTGTGCCACCATCCTAACCAAGCTCCTCTCCAAGCTTTACTTGTGTAGGTGTGAGAATCAACACGAAGTGGTACCAATAGTGCTATTTCTGGGTTACATTATTGAGTGATCATTGATCCATTTTCAACTTCGGTTAAGGTACATTTGGTATTGTCTTCTCCTTTCTCCCACTCACATACTTGCTTGTGATGATGGATAGGCCAAGTACATCTTCCAACCCGATCTTCGACGATCCTCAAGAAGCGAACAACTACGTCACCAAACTACATCTTTTCGTTGTCCAACGAGCTCTTCATCAAGAAAGCGAAGCTATGCGCGAGTACATTGGTCAAGTCGCTGAGGATGCGCGTCAATTTGAAGCAAGAACAAAAGAGCAATTCGACATCATCAACACCAATATGTCTAATCAATTCAACGAGCTCAGGACATTGATAGTTGATATGTCCAAAATGCATCACTATTTTGTATCATAATTCATCTTTATTCATTGATATATTTCACGTTATGATGATGTTCTTATGTTGTTTTGGTCTATTTTACACAGTTTGCAACTTTCCGATGCCGGATCAGCAGGAAAAAGTGGATACTAAGTTGCTTAAGAAGAACACCTCCAAATTACCTGAAAATTGACGGGAGGTATTTTTCAGACGAATAACGAAGACACGCAAAAGGGGAGTCAGAGGGGGGCCACAGGGTGCCCAGGCGGCCTGGGGGCGCGCCCCCCTGGCCGCGCCTGGGGGGCGCTTGGAGCCCCTGGCCCACCTCTGGTCGCCCCCTTTGCATATATGTTCTCCGTCCCCCGAAAACCCTAGGCACGGGACTTTTTACGAAGTTCCGCCGCCGCTTCGAGGCGGAAACCCACAGAGAAGAAAAGGGCATCTCCGGCGGGCAGATTCCGCTAGGGAGATCACCTCCCGGAAGGGGAGATCGTCGCCATCGTCATCACCATCGTCACGGGCATCATCGAGATCATCATCAACAGCATCCCCAACACCAGCACCATCTCCATCTTCATCCAAATCTCATCTTGCCATCGCAACTCGTGTTGTAACTTGTACTACCTATCCTCTCTACTCCATCGGTGTTGATTACTACCTTGTGGTGAATGCTATTGAGTTTTGTTGGAGAAATATTATTATGTCCAGATTGTTTATCACATATTTATCCCCACTGATCATGACCTCTTCTATGTCTTGTGAGTAGTTACCTTAGTTCTTGAGGACATGGGGAAAGTATTGTTGTTAGTAGTCATATGTTGTTGAAATAATATGTGTTGTTTGATATTTCAGTTGTGTTGTCATTCTACTAGTGGTGTTGTGTGAGTCGAACACCCAACACTTCGCCTTATTAAGGACCTAGGGGGATACATTGTGTATAAAGAATGCTTATGGTGGGTTGCCGGAGTGACAGAAACCTGAACCCCAGTTCGCACGCTTTTGCATAAGGGAATAATGGATCCTCGATCGTATTGCTATGGTTAGGCTTTTGCCTTAAATTCTATCTTGTATTTGCGGATGCTTGCAAGGTGTTTAATCATAAGAGTGCATTCATCTTAGTCTAGAGAGTGCACTAGCATAGATCCACCCACTCAACACTTATCAACACATAACATAGTATCGATACGGAATATGGCGAAAGCACATGACTACCTCTCCCGTGTGTCCTCAAGAACGCTTTAGTCTTTATAAGTTCAGTTGCTAGGCCTCTCCTTTGCTAAGAAAGGATTGGGCCACTTGGTACTCTCAGTATCTTTTACATTACTCGCTTTTACTTTCCTGTTGCTTATACCGAGAAAACCCCTAAAAGTTATCTTTCAGTGCTTGCAGTAATTTCTTGCTCATAATCGCTTATCAATACCTATTGCTCCTCGTTGGGTTCGACACTCTTACTTATCAAAAACGCTGTAATAGATCCCTTACGGTTGAGGGTCATCAAGTACCGTTTTCTGGCGCCGTTGCCGGGGAGCGTAGCGCTATTGGTAAAGTGAAACTGGTAAGAAAGTCTTTTTATAATTCTGTTTTTATTTTTTGCTATTCCTGCTCTTTGTCCTTATGGACAACCCTATTATTGGAGCGTTGCTTGCGGGAAGACGCCCCACACCTTTGGTGGTTGATCCTCCCCCTACTGAAATTGTGCCTTATAAAATACCAGCTGGCATTATCGATTATGTTTTTGCTAATTGTTATGCAGGAGACAGACATCCCGGTGAACACTTGCTATATTTGTCACGACTATGTTCATTATTTAAGCTTGCAGGTGTATCGAGGGAGTTTGTCATGAGGAAATTGTTTGTCGTATCACTTATAGATAAAGCTTCAGATTGGTATGGGCTTCTCGATAACTCAAACTTGCTGGACTGGCAGGAGCTTATGTCTCTCTTTTATACTAAGTTTTATCCTCTTCATGAAATTCATCGAGACAGGAATTATATCTATAACTTTAGGTCTCGTGACAGAGAATGCATTGCTTAAGCTTGGGGGAGATTGAAGTCCCTAATGCTCAAATGCCCTATTCATAAGCTTCCCAAGGAAATTATACTTACAAATTTTTATGCCAGGCTTTCTCGTCAGGATAAGGAGATGCTGGATGCCTCCTCTAGTGGGGTATTTCAGAAGAAGAGTGTTGAAGAAAGGTGGGATCACCTTGAAAGAATCCAGAGGAATACCGAAGATTGGGAAATTGATAAAGGTATTGAACCCGCTATAAATTATGAACATGATTATATTAAGAGCTATGTGGAAACTGATTACTTCAATACTTTTTGCTCTAAGATTGGTCTAGATTCCCATCTAGTGATTGATTTGTGCAAGAATTTTGCCTCTCATGTTGATTCTTTTAAAAAGAAGAGAGACCAGCACCATGAACCTTTTAAAGAACCACCTATTGATATTTATGTTGCTGAGCCTATTTTGCCTGCAGTTATATATGAACAGCCTCCTTTTCCCACGAGGATAAGGGAGCACTCTCTTGTGACAGGCATAATAAATAAAAGTGAGAGAAGAGTTGATGAGCCTGAGGACCAGATCAGGGTCGATCCTCAAGTTGCATTGATTAAAGACCTTGCTACTGATGATGTTTTGGATTCCAATATAACTTTTTGTGCTGTTTCCACTAACCTTGTCACAGCCAAGAATAAAGGCCCAATTTCAGGTACTCCAGTGGTATCTGTTAAAATAGGAGATCACAATTATTATGGGCTATGCGATTTGGGATCGAGTGCAAGTGCTATTCCTTATTCACTTTATGAAGAAATCATCGGTGAGATTTCCCCTTGTGAACTTGAAGAAGTTGATGTTACTATTCATCTTGCAAATAGAACAACTATCTCTCCTATCGGAATTGTGAGGGACGTTGAAGTCCTATGTGGAAAGGTAAAATACCCTACCGACTTTTTGGTACTTGGTTCAGCCAGGGACAATTTTTGTCCCATCATTTTTGGTAGACCTTTTCTTAGAACTTGTGGAGCTATAATAGATTGCAAGAAAGGTAAAGTTTCTGTTGAATTCGATGGTGAGCCATATGAATTTAATTTTTCTAAGTTCTCTAAGCAGCCTCGTGGTACTGATTTACCTAGTGATGATAAAATTATTGAAAGTATTGCCTCTATTGCTATTCCCCCTGATGATCCTTTGCAGCAATACATGGAGGACCACGAGAATGATTTGCATATGCAGGAAAGAAATGAACTAGATGAAATATTCTTGAGGTAGCTTGCTATCCTGAAGCACAACCTTCCGGTTGAACCTTTGAGAATTTTATCAAAACCAAAAGAAGACCCGGTGTTCGATCTTAAACCTCTTCCCGATACGCTCAAGTATGCTTATTTAGATGAAAAGAAGGTATATCCTGTTATTATCAATTCTAACCTTTCAGGATATGAAGAAGAGCGATTATTGGAAGTACTTCGTAAACACCGAGGCGACACCCTTGATGACCTTAAGGGGATTAGTCCATCTATCTGTCAACATACTATCAACCTTGAGCCTGATGCTAAACCAGTTGTTGATCATCAACGACGGTTGAACCCGAAGATGATGGATGTCGTGAGAACCGAGATTCTCAAGCTTCTAGCCGCAGGTATTATCTACACTATAGCTGATAGTAAGTGGGTAAGTCCGGTACATTGTGTTCCTAAGAAAGGAGGTACAACTGTGGTTCCTAATGATAAAAATGAACTAATACCTCAGAGAATTATTATTGGATATAGAATGTGTATTGATTACAGGAAGTTGAACAAGGCAACCGGGAAGGATCACTACCCGTTGCCGTTCATCGACCAAATGCTTGAAAGGTTATCCAAAAATACCCACTTTTGTTATCTCGATGGTTATTCTGGCTTCTCTCAAATTCATGTTAACACTGCCGATCAAGAGAAGACCACTTTTACTTGTCCTTTTGGTACTTATGCTTACAGACGTATGCCTTTTGGTTTATGTAATGCCCCTGCTACTTTTCAAAGGTGTATGTCTGCTATCTTTCATGGTTTCTGCGGGGATATTATGGAAGTCTTCATGGACGATTTCTCCGTCTATGGAACTTCATTTGACCATTGTCTTCACAACCTTAATAAGGTTTTGCAGAGATGCGAGGAGACAAATTTGGTACTCAACTGGGAGAAGTGCCACTTTATGGTTAATGAAGGAATTGTTCTTGGTCACAAGATTTCCGAAAGGGGAATTGAAGTGGACAAAGCCAAGATCGAAGCTATTGAGAGGATGCCCTATCCAAGGGACATCAAAGGTATTCGCAGTTTTCTCGGTCATGCAGGTTTTTATAGAAGATTTATTAAAGACTTTTCTAAAACCTCGAGACCCCTCACTAATCTTCTCCAGAAGGATGTTCCTTTTGTGTTTGATGAAAATTGTAAGGAAGCTTTTGAAGTCCTTAAGAAAGCTTTAATAACTGCTCCTATAGTACAACCACCTGACTGGAATTTACCTTTTGAAATTATGTGTGATGCAAGTGATTTTGCTGTTGGAGCTGTTTTAGGACAAAGAGTTGATAAGAAATTAAATGTTATACATTATGCTAGTAAGACCCTTGATAGTGCTCAAAGAAATTATGCTACTACTGAGAAGGAATTCTTAGCTGTAGTTTTTGCTTGTGATAAGTTTAGGCAGTATATTGTTGATTCCAAAGTTATTATTCATACTGATCATGCTGCCATTAAATATCTTATGACAAAGAAGGATGCCAAGCCAAGGCTTATCAGATGGGTACTCCTTCTCCAAGAATTTGATTTGAAGATTGTTGATAGGAAAGGGGAAGACAATCCGGTAGCGGACAATCTTTCAAGAATGGAAGATATACCGCATGACCCCATTCCAGTTAACGATAGTTTTCCAGACGAGCAACTTGCTGTTGTAAAAGTACAACCTCTTTCCGACCCTTGGTATGCAGATTATGCTAATTTTATTGTTGCAAAGTATTTGCCTCCAGGTCTAACATTTCAGCAGAGGAAGAAGTTCTTTCATGATTTGAGGCACTACTTTTGGGATGACCCACATCTTTTCAAAGAAGGTCCCGACGGGATCGTGAGAAGATGCATTCCGGAACATGAGCAGAAGGACATTCTCCGACGGTGTCATGATAGTCCCTATGGAGGACATCATGCCGGTGAGAGGACCGCACATAAGGTTCTTCAATCAGGTTTTTATTGGCCTACTCTCTTTAAAGATGCTAGGAATTATGTTTTAGCCTGTGATAAATGTCAGAGAGTTGGTAACATTAGTAGAAGGAATGAGATGCCTATGAATTACTCACTAGTGATTGAACCTTTCGATTGTTGGGGTTTTGATTTTATGGGTACTTTTCCTTCTTCGCACAAGTACACTCACATTTTAGTAGCTGTTGATTATGTAACCAAGTGGGTTGAAGCAATCCCCACTGAAAGTGCTGATCATAAAACATCTTTGAAAATTCTTAAAGATGTAATTTTTCCTAGGTTTGGTGTACCAAGGTATCTCATGACCGATGGAGGATCACACTTCATGCACGGAGCTTTTAGAAAAGCTTTGGCTAAATACGATGTTAATCATAGAATTGCTTCACCGTATCATCCTCAAACTAGTGGGCAAGTTGAGCTCACCAATAGAGAGATTAAGTTGATGTTGCAGAAAACAGTAAACAGAAATAGGAAGGATTGGTCAAATAAATTAGGAGATGCTTTGTGGGCATATAGAACTGCTTACAAAAACCCCATGGGCATGTCCCCCTATAAGATGGTGTATGGCAAGGCTTGCCATTTGCCATTAGAGCTAGAGCACAAAGCTTTCTGGGCCGATAGAGAGCTTAACGCTGACCCAAAACTAGCTGGTGAGAAGCGTCTCATGAACTTGACTTCTCTAGATGAATGGAGAAGTGAAGCTTACGAGAGCGCTAAAATGTTCAAGGAAAAGGTAAAAAGGTGGCATGATAGGAAGATTCTGAAACGTGAATTTAATGTTGGTGATAAAGTTTTGTTGTTTAGATCCCGTTTCAGGTTTTCTCCAGGTAAACTACTTTCCAGGTGGGAAGGACCATTTCATATTGAAGAAGTTTATCGGTCTGGTGCAATTAAGATTAATAATTTTGAAGGCACCAAACCTCAAGTTGTGAATGGGCAAAGACTTAAACATTACATAGCAGGAGACCCTGTCGATGTTGATGTGAATATAATATACGCAACAACCCACGAAGAACATGTTGCAGCCCTGTTTCAGACGCCAGCAGAAGCAGAATAAAGAAAAGGTATGTAGTACGGTAAGAAAACACCGCAAAACATCATAAAAGTTCCGTATTACGAGTTTTTGTAAAATTAGTAAAATTCCGAGTCGAAGTGTAGCCGGAGACGACCTCCAGGGAGTCCAGGCGCCCCCTGGCGCGCCCCCCCTGGGCCGCGCCGGCAGGCCGCCTGTACACCCTGGAGCCCGTCTCCGACCCCGCTTTGGTCCGTTACCTTCCTTTCTGTGCATAAATTTTTCCTATATATTTGCCCGGATTGTTCCGGCAACGTATCTTGCGATTTCGCGTGTTTTCTCTTCGATCTGTTTCTGCCAGGAAATCTTTCAGCTAAATTTAGGTGCCATGGCTTCTCCAAGTTCCCCCAAGGACACGTTCGTCGTCAACGTCATCAACCCTTACCTCGCCGAGGTGAAGAAGCACCCTTAGGTTGTTCAGATGAAGGAAGGCATCCTTCATCAAGAAGATCTGAAGGGACCTATCAAGGAGGGGAGCGTCCAGGCCAGGCTGGAAGAAGTGGAGCAAGAAGTCTTCAAGTACAAGAAGATGATCGAGCTTGGTGTCGAAGCTAACTTTGACATCACCAACGAGCTGAAGAACTACTTTCTGAAGGAGATGAAGGAGATGTGGGAAAGAATCGCCGCATCTGAAGACAGAATTATAGAACTCCAAGGGCAAATTAATGATCTACATAACCAGAACTGTGAGTATGAACTAAGGTTTCTGCGCATGGGTTTGGGTGCTGAATGCAGGATTCAGGAGATGAGCCTCTCACATGAGACTTTAGCAAGATATCCATGGAAGCGTTTCGCCAAGGACTACGTGGTTAACGCCAACAAGCATGGGTGAAATCTCCTTGGGTAATGGCATTCCCTTGGCTTGTTCCAAGCTTGGGGGAGTGTCCGGTATCTTTATCTTTTACCTTTTGTCTTTTAGAAGTCAAGTAGAGTCGTATCATGTCTAGGGAGGTTATTATATGAGATAGGTGTGTGCATTGAGGTCTATCACCCCTTTGGTGAAGAATTGTATCCGTGAGTGTGGAGTCGTCTATGATGGAATATTAATGAGAAGTTTATCGGTTCCTTTTGCTGCACACGGTATTCTCTTCACGCAATCGACCTTATATGATGATTCTTATGGGGAGTATTGACCTTATGTCAAGTATGGCTATGAAACTTTATTTAATCTTGGCAAACATAGCTTTGGTCATAACAACAAGCATGATTTTCTTAAAGTATCAACATAGCTAAAACCTTTATGTTATTATGCTTGAAGTGTTATGTTGACAAGGAAGACAACTTGATGTGTTATGCTTATTTCAATGTTCATGCTTTATATTGCTTTGCATCTTAGTCATCATCAATTGTCTGCTCTCTCAAAACCTTTGCTAGCCTAACTCTGTACTAAGCGGAATTCTGCTTGTGCGTCCATACCCTTAAGCCAATACCTTCCATATGAGTCCACCATACCTACCTACTCGTGGTACTCCACTACCACCTCCTAAAGTATATAATTTATGTGTTATCCTTAAATGTTCAAAATCTTTTATTTTGTGCCTCTGCTTTAGCTCATGAGGAAGTAATAGCTAATTCATAGTCTTGTTGAGTTGGACAAGCTTCACCCCGGGATTGCATGTATAATGTGCAAACCCATAATACGAGAAGGAACTGGCAAGGAGTGCGCTCGGCTTAAGAATAATATAACAAACAAACCCTCCTTCACGCTTTGTTCATGAGAAATCAGAAAACTTTGGCAGTGATAAACAAAGGAGAATAAGAGGATGTTATCGTCCTCATACGGGAGCCGTTCCTTGAAACTTGTCCGGTTCAAAAAGCAACTGAGTTATTTATTAGCATTCGTTGACAAATCATGCACCTCTCAAAACTTGTTTTCATTCTGTTTGATTTAAGGATAGCACATGAGTTTTCCCTACTACCCTAGAGCAGGGCCTATCTTTTAATTTTAAGTTGAGTCGGTTATTCCTACTTCCCTCTATTTCTCAAAGAGAGCAGATGTTTGATGTTGATAAGGATTCATTCATATAAAGCTGCATTAAGATTTGTCATATCATATCCTTGTTGACATTATCATTTGATAAGTAAGTTGTTTGTCATGCCCAGCTGAGGCAAATATCTTCCTTTGTGTTAACACTTTCACTTCTTGCTTATTTACATGTTATTTCAAAAAGCTTCAATTAATCCCATCAAAATATAAGAGCAAAAGCTGAAATTATTTGTTGTTCTTTGACCAAAGGACATGTTTGCCATGATATAATGAGTTTCCTTGGTCCTACTTTCGAATATAAGTTTTAACACTCTTTCATAAGAGCCTTATGAGTTGAAGATTGCTGCTGAGGATATTTGAGTTGGTAAAGAGACTATGATGCTTCTTGTCCGTATTCTATTTATCGACACTTCACTCTCTAAACTTGTGGACAGGTTTACCGAGTTCATATTCGCTTGGGGACAAGCGAAGTCTAAGCTTGGGGGTGTTGATACGTCCAAAATGCATCACTATTTTGTATCATAATTTATCCTTATTCATTGATATATTTCACGTTATGATGATGTTCTTATGTTGTTTTGGTCTATTTTACACAGTTTGCAACTTTCCGATGCCGGAACAGCAGACGCAGGATTCAGCAGGAAAAAGTGGATGCTGAGTTGCTGAAGAAGAACACCTCCAAATTACCTGAAAATTGACGGGAGGTATTTTTCAGACGAATAACGAAGACACGCAAAAGGGGAGTCAGAGGGGGGCCACAGGGTGCCCAGGCGGCCTGGGGGCGCCCCCCCTGGCCGCCCCGGGGGGGTGCCTGGAGCCCCTGGCCCACCTCTGGTCGCCCCCTTTTGCATATATGTTCTCCGTCCTCCGAAAACCCTAGGCACGGGACTTTTTACGGAGTTCCGCCGCCGCTTCGAGGCGGAAACCTACAGAGAAGAAAAGGGCATCTCCGGCGGGCAGATTCCGCCGGGGAGATCACCTCCCGGAAGGGGAGATCGTCGCCATCGTCATCACCATCGTCACGGGCATCATCGAGATCATCATCAACATCATCCCCAACACCAGCACCATCTCCATCTTCATCCAATTCTCATCTTACTATCGCAACTCGTGTTGTAACTTGTACTACCTATCCTCTCTACTCCATCGGTGTTGATTACTACTTTGTGGTGAATGCTATTGAGTTTTGTTGGAGAAATATTATTATGTCCAGATTGTTTATCACATATTTATCCCAACTGATCATGATCTCTTTTATGTCTTGTGAGTAGTTGCCTTAGTTCTTGAGGACATGGGGAAAGTCTTGTTGTTAGTAGTCATATGCTGTTGAAGTAATATGTGTTGTTTGATACTTAAGTTGCGTTGTCATTCTACTAGTGGTGTTGTGTGAGTCGAACACCCAACACTTCGCCTTATTAAGGACCTAGAAGAATACATTGTGTATAAAGAATGCTTATGGTGGGTTGCCGGAGTGACAGAAACCTGAACCCCAGTTCGCACGCTTTTGCATAAGGGAATAATGGATCCTCGATCGTATTGCTATGGTTAGGCTTTTGCCTTAAATTCTATCTTGTATTTGCGGATGCTTGCAAGGTGTTTAATCATAAGAGTGCATTCATCTTAGTCTAGAGAGTGCACTAGCATAGATCCACCCACTCAACACTTATCAACACATAACATAGTATCGATACGGAATATGGCGAAAGCACATGACTACCTCTCCCGTGTGTCCTCAAGAACGCTTTAGTCTTTATAAGTTCAGTTGCTAGGCCTCTCCTTTGCTAAGAAAGGATTGGGCCACTTGTTACTTTCAGTACCTTTTACATTACTTGCCTTTACATTCCTGTTGCTTATACCGAGAAAACCCCTAAAAGTTATCTTTCAGTGCTTGCAGTAATTTCTTGCTCAGAATCGCTTATCAATACCGTCTGCTCCTCGTTGGGTTCGACACTCTTACTTATCGAAAACGCTGCAACAGATCCCTTACGGTTGAGGGTTATCAAGTAACGTTTTCTGGCGCCGTTGCCGGGGAGCGTAGCGCTATTGGTAAAGTGAAACTGGTAAGAAAGTCCTTTTATAATTCTGTTTTTATTTTTACTATTTCTGCTCTTTGTCCTTATGGACAACCCTATCATTGGAGCGTTGCTTGCGGGAAGACGCCCCACACCTGTGGTGGTTGATCCTCCCCCTACTGAAATTGTGCCATATAAAATACCAGCTGGCATTATCAATTATGTTTTGGCTAATCGTTATGCAGGAGACAGACATCCCGGTGAACACTTGCTATATTTGTCACGACTATGTTCATTATTTAAGCTTGCAGGTGTATCGAGGGAGTTTGTCATGAGGAAATTGTTTGTTGTATCACTTATAGATAAAGCTTCAGATTGGTATGGGCTTCTCGATAACTCACATTTGCTAGACTGGCAGGAACTTATGTCTCTCTTTTATACTAAGTTTTATCCTCTTCATGAAATTCATCGAGACAGGAATTATATATATAACTTTAGGTCTCGTGACGGAGAAAGCATTGCTCAAGCTTGGGGGAGATTGAAGTCTCTAATGCTCAAATGCCCAATTCATAAGCTTCCCAAGGAAATTATACTTACAAATTTTTATGCCAGGCTTTCTCGTCAGGATAAGGAGATGCTGGATGCCTCCTCTAGTGGGGTATTTCAGAAGAAGAGTGTTGAAGAAAGGTGGGATCTCCTTGAAAGAATCCAGAGGGATACTGAAGATTGGGAAATTGATAAAGGTATTGAACCCGCTATAAATTATGAACATGATTATATTGAGAGCTATGTGGAAACTGATTACTTCAATACTTTTTGCTCTAAGATTGGTCTTGATTCCCATCTAGTGATTGATTTGTGTAAGAATTTTGCCTCTCACATTGATTCTTTTAAAAAGAATAAAGACCAGCACCATGCACCTTTTAAAGAAAAACCTATTGATATTTATGTTGCTGAGCCTATTTTGCCTGCATTTATATATGAACAGCCTCCTTTTCCCACGAGGATAAAGGAACACTCTCTTGTGACAGGCATAATAAATAAAAGTGAGAGAAGAGTTGATGAACCTGAGGACCAGATCAGGGTCGATCCTCAAGTTGCATTGATTAAAGACCTTGCTACTGATGATATTTTGGATTCCAATATAACTTTTTGTGCTGTTTCCACTAACCTTGTCACAGCCAAGAAAAAATTAACAATTTCCATGTATGCAGATGGGAGGATAAAATGTAGAGCCGATGGTAATTAGCCTGCCACACAACCAGTTAAGTTGTGCAAAAGACAAAAAAATAACCCCACTTCACATAGAATCAACCATTGAGATCAATATAGTGGTATAATTATCTCATACAGTGATGATACTCTTAAGTTGGATCATCTTGAAAGAGGTCCACAGACTAGGAATTAATTGTCTCACTGCGAGTTCCGACAGCCAACGCATACATGACTCGCCGGCTGCGCGCTAGGTGAACCGAACCAATTGGAGCAAAGAAGAATCGCAGTACTACCTTATTTATTTATTTATAAAAAAAGGAATATATTAATATCACGCAGATACCAATTACACATAGCCTCTGCACCTACAAAATGTCGTAATGACATTTAGGATACACACAGCCAAAAAAAAGAGAAATGAAAAGACAAAGGTCCCGCCACAGCGTTCGACTTCTCTCAGTAGCCGCATACACTGATGCTACAGTTACCAAACACCTGGCTAACTCAATCACCTCGAAGGCTCCGTCCGTCTAACTGACCCTTCAATCTCAGCCACCATGACCTTCTCCATAGCTGTCTACGCCATAGAAATCGAGAAGCCAACATGTCCCATGGTGTCAACAAACAATAGAGTTTCGTGCCACCCCGTCATGGAACCTCATAGGCTGATATGGTGTGCACGACTGAATACTATCAGATCCAGATATCTTCGGCACGATCTCCGACAACAATTCCGGAACACGTCGATGACAGAATCAAGGAGGAAAAATCATGTAGGACGTCGCCATGATGCGAAAAGAGCACGAGAACATCCACCATTATTTTCACGGCAGCAGCCCCCCACGCCGCCCCGATCGAGCCCGCCGCCAAGTGTCTGCCAACATCCATGGCTTGAAGCCTGCCAACCAGAACCCCATGCCGCATCAGCCGACGAGGCACACGGCCGACTGCACCTTTGGGCCGAGTTTGACCAACCCACCCAGATCAGATGGAGGGATCGCCAACTCAAGCCATCGTTGAAAGCCGGGGCACACCACCGAGTGGAGCACCTCACCACATCCATCACTAAACAGCGCCGCCGCCATCCGATCGCAGTACTAGCTAGCATGCAATAAATTGGATTTCATGGATAGAGCCGGGCAGCGACCACTTTGAGATTGTGGAGTTATTAACTTATTATTCGATAAATTTTGCTTGCCAGTTGCCAAACATGCACAAGCATACACGATGAGGCAGCCATTTACGTGCTATTCCACTTGGATCTCGATTGACTGACCGCCTACAAGTTGAGGTGCCCGAGTCTGATCTACCCATCGACGTATACATCGATCGAGATCAAGAGGGCCGAGTGGATGATCATGGCGATGGCTCGTGGTCAGTGGCCAGGTGTTATTGTTTTTTTTTAAGAGAGAGAGGGGCCAGGTGTTATTGTTGCGGCGATGTTGGCGGTGCTACTGGTGGTGCAGCGAAAGCAGGTGTTGACTCAGCAACAAGATCGAGCGCCGCTCAAGGCATGGCGTGTCCCTTCCACAGTCCGGAGGGAGCCATTCCCGGTGACAAAGCCAACTTCCCCATTGTCATTGCCAGTGGCGGTAGTGAAAGCGTCGCTTCCTTCTCGCCACCGCGTCTAAGGATGAAAACGGAGTGGAAATGGATGGAACTGAGTGCTACCATATTTTTTTATATAATTTTGCAAAAGCGGAAATGAATACAGAAAACCCGGAAATGAATACGGAAACATATACTACCAGAAAAGGACACACAACGAATACAAAGCAGACACGGAAACAGAAGTGGGCGTTGACCGGAACTTAAACCCCTTGAATCATAAAGAAATACATACAAAAAAAGAATTGTAAGCATGGCTACAAAAATAATATCATTATGTTAGCAACTTATCATAGTATTGTAATAGTACTAAGATGAGTACATGTGTGGTAGTAGAAGTTGCCCCTCAAATGATCCACTCTACTCATTGTGTCATTGTGTGTTGTTTCTAGTTAGGCTACAACATACGTGCTGCATGTATTATTTACAAACATACTCATGCAACAAAAGAGGAATGTCCAGAAATCCATAAACAAGAAGACATCAAATGGACTCCTGTAGCATCCAATCTGAGACCGTATACTAGTTTCCCTGTACTCCATGTGTGCTTTGGTTCACTTCAACCTATCTTGTAAGTGGTCGCAAGGCTTCAGAAGCAAAATGAATCAGAGTATTCAGGTGGGAATTTAGTCATGACTTGTTTGTGCATGCATGCATTCTTCATGTGTGAGAAAGAGAAAACACCATGAACAAGATTGCATGTAGTTAGGCGTGCAGTGATATACTTATGTGGTTTGTTCATGAAGGAGTCATCTTGACCAAAGATAATCTGTTGAAAAGAAATTGGGTAGGTCAACCTAGATGTTGCTTTTTGATCAAAATGAGACAATCAAACACCTCTTTCGCGAATGTCCACTTGCAAAATTGTTAGGGAGATCCATTCATATAGCTTTTAACGTTAATCCTCCAATGAATATAAGCACATTATTTGGGACGTGGCTTAATGGAGTAAACATACACACAGCTAAACAAATCCGGATTGGGATATGTGCTTTATTATGGGCTATATGGAACACTCGAAATGATATGATTTTTAATGAGACAAAATTCACTTATTTTTTGTAGGTTATTTATAGAGCTACAGCCTCGATCCGTATGTGGTCGTTACTCATTCATGCGGACTTCAGGGAGCTTATGGTTATTGGGTGCAGCCTATGGGAGACGGTTGCATGGGCTATCTTCAGCCGATTTGGATGGCAAACTAATAATAGGCTAGGTGTGTAGGCATCATAGCCTGTTTTTTATTGCCGGATGTGGCACTTTATCGCCGGATGTGGAGTTTTTTCAGATTTGTTATCCTTTATTGCTCAGATTTTGAGCTTCCGTGAAACTTAAGACCTTATTTTGATTTTAATAATATGTCCGCATGCATCGATTGATGCAGAGGCCGAAGGTGAGCCTCCTTTTCCAAAAAAATAATATATAACTATATACTATACAGTCAGCTAGCTATATCTTGATGGAAGCATGTAGTCATAAACTAGTAGCCAACTAGCCATTCCAGTAACTGATTATTGCTTTTCTCAAAATCGCTATTCTTTGAGCATATCGAGCTTTAACGACGTCCAAAACAATTGCTATGTATGAGATGTTGGAGCAAAACAAACAAGCCAAGTGGTTTCCTTTTTAAACGACATTGAAGATTGGATAACGCTAACGCCCACACGTGTGGTGGGAGCGAAACCCGTCCACGCGCCCTATAACACACAGACTATTGTTTCTGTCTGCTCGCCTGCATGAGCCTTTTGAATCTCCCTGTCTACGTGCTAATCGCTAGTTGGTATACCTACAATTGGTCCAAAGGCCACAAATCGAGAGCAGTAGCATCAGAGTGTTGTGCCAATGTATGTGAAGAGTGGTGTGAAATTTCACACAACAAAGTAAATCTCACTTTGAACATCTTGAGGTTGTTTGTTGGTATGTATCTTTCACAGGACATGATTCACTTGTGTAAAAAAGGCCGGCCCTAACATCTTGCATCCAACAACCCATAAATTACACAAATGTTGCACCCAAGACCCTAACATCTTGCATTCAACACCCTCAAGGTTTTGTTTTCTTACAAACAAGGACGAAATTTCGACAAGTCGTGGCGATTTCGGCTAGAAATTTCGGCAGCATAACGCGTCGAATGGATTAGAAAATGCACTCACGACAGCTCTAATTAAATACACGACTGAAAAAGAAACTCGTGGATTAATCAACCGTCATGCCTGCTAGTTGGCATCACCTACTCTTTTTTTGAAGCGGAAAGAAAACGAAGCATTCTATTCTTTCATTAGGCAGGCAAAACCATCATAGAGACACCGAAAAAGGATGGGATTTTCTTCAAACTAATTAAATAGACAGACTTTCTGGATGCAAACTTAATTTGAGGACAATTTTATGGCGTTTGGTGACATGACGATGCCATCACACCAAAATGGCATTCACCTTCTCTAGCAGCGGATGAACAATGGAGAGCAACATTTGTGTACATCAATTTACTTGTCCCAACGAAATTTTTCTGTTTGTTTTCCGCACTATTGTGCAGCCTGACTGCAGTATGATACAAGACCGTGGTGATAAAATTCTAACTAGTGAAGTGAAGACCTACGAGCTGGTGTACGTTTGCAAAGCCTACGGATGGATTTTAACTAGTCGAAAAAATATATGTTTGATTATGTTCTTTTTGTCACATTATGCGAGATGTATAACCAATTGTAAATGGGAATTTCTTATAAGAAATATATTCTTCCCTGCGATGTACATCATTTATTTATGTAGCCTGTGATGGCGGGGGTATTATTCTGTACACTATCAATATTTAATTTCTGAAAAAGCAACATCATTTCGTAATTAAAAAAGGGATAGGGTTATCACTAATAGCATCCGACATAGTGATTTACATTATGAAGAGACGTAACATCCCTGGGTCTCAACATATGCGGACATGCTTTGTAAGACGTCTCATAAATTTGGTGATCGCAAACAACATGACATGATTCACAGGTAGGTTTCCTTATCATTATCTGATTGAATCTTGTACTAACTAAAACTGGTGTACGCTTTCTTATGAGACAAGCAAGGGGTGTGGATTTCATGCCCTACTGGCTCCATTGTACATATTACTGGGAAAATCAAGTCAAGACAAACTACTTTACCACTGAAAGGAAGCATGTATAAAATTTCAAGTACCTTTGCTTGGATGAACTGGTGTGGATCTTCGGAACCAAATATCCATCATGTACGACGATGGCTCATCGCCCTTGTCAGCGTGCTTCTGTGGAAGGGTACTTCTGTCCCGCATCTCTGCCTCCACATGTCCAGCAGGACCATCTGCATCACAAATTACACAGAAAATGTAAACACTTGTCAGATTGATTGGCACCATGCCAAGATAGAAGAAGGTTAGATCGAGAAACGAGAGGGAGAACAAAACCAACGAGCATAGCATTGTGGACGAGTGTTGGGCAGCAGCGGCCGCCCACAAGTATGGTCAGGGCGTCCAACTCAAGGCGTGGTCACTCGACGAGGAAAGATCTTGGTGCCGCTCCCCGGCAGAGCATCCCTCGACATGGTGGAGAAAGGAGGGGATGGGTGGTGGTGGCTCTTAGTCGACGGACAGAGGAGTAGAACTTGCGCGGCGCGAGCGACAGATCAAGAGGCAGTACGTGGGAAAGGGTTGTGCATTTATAGAGAAGACTTGGGCAACACCGAGCGCTGAGAGACGTCGGATGGGATGGCGATCCGCGTGAGCCGCGTGGGAGCCAATGGGGATGGAGATGAAACTGGAGGGAGGGAGCAGGAGGCGGAGCGACATCAGGACTTGAAGGAACGATGCGTTGGTTTTTGGGGAAGGCCTGTTTTCAAGGAGGAATAAGTGCTGGAGTGATTATCCAGGAGTTGTTACGTTTCCTAACAAATAGCTAGGTAGATTGGTAGGTAGTGGGACTCCTTCCCTCAAATAAAGGCAAGGCACGTAGGTTGTTGGTGGTTTTCCTCTTATTTCCTAGCGGCGGGATAGATCTTGTTGGGTTTGTTTTTTTGTTGACAAGTGATAGAATCTCTGTTTCTTTTTTACTTTCCACTCCTTATACGTTCTGTCTCCTAATAAACTTCGCAGCAGCCTATCTGTTGAAACAAATATGAAGAGGCATGGAACAGACTTTGCAGGAACCAGTATGATACGAGAGGCATGGAACAAACGTTGCATAGCCTACCTGTAGGAACCAACATGAAGAGAAGAGGCATGGAACTTTTTTTTTTTTTAGGATCGAGAGGCAATGAACTTGATGCCTTATCTCTGGTACGCGAAAACGTCGTGACGGGGAAGTGCAAGCCGGAGCCGGTCGGGAAAATATGGCTATGGCTAGCCGTGGGTTTGGAGGGGATGCGTATGTAAGTTTTGACCATAATTACTTATATTAGCTTGGAAAAACAATGATAAAAATTCAAGCTGAAGGTGGAAAGCTGGAGATTGAAAAGACAGTGTGGTGAAAATATCACACAGCTTTTATAGTAACAAGAATAAGAATAAGATGAAGACTACTCAGGTAGCAAATTCGTCTTGAGGTAAACATACATACCTTGAGGCCCTCCATGCCAACTGGTTGGTTGTTGCCAGCCAAATAATCCATCCTTACATACATACAAACAAACATCATCTTGTCAGTTTCTTGTGATAAATTTGAAAACACACACTTGGTTTCCAAAATTCATCAAAAGGACCATGCATACCCGATTTCGTCAACATACATACATACATACATCCATCCATGTTTAATAATTGTCAAAAGGAAGAACAAGCAAGAACAGGACCGACTGCTTTGCTTCCAACCTCTGCTCTGCTCTGCTTGCTCACATGCATACACCACTCCACTTTTTGTTTCTCTTTCTCTTACAAAGTGGTGAATAAATTCAAAAGCAAGCAGGCAGTTGCTTTCCAGAAATCATCACACACACATATATCTTTTCGTGCACCAACTATTATATAAACACGGAATGAGCTCACATTCATTCATTCTTTCATGGAGAATTCACTAATTGAGCCAACAACAAAAAAGCACATATTCATTCAACCAATCCAGAAAAAAAAAAGATAAAGGCATTTTTTCTTGGATTTGCTCCAGATAAATCTTGGTATTCATAAGATTCGTTCGCTATCGGGGATGGATGATTACCATGTCAAAAACCAAACACTTGTAGCACAATTCGAAAAACAATAATCTATTCTACCTAACCAAGATGATGAACTACCTAACAGCTATGTCGCCGCATCTCCATCTCTCCTCTTCTTCGGCAAACAACATCTTCTTGGAATTCATCGACCCACCAGTCCACTCGTACAGAGGAGAGGAGTAGACAACACACACTTGTGCTGCATACAAACCAGTGGCGCTACAAGCTCCATCCAGCTGCCTTGTCGCCCACCGCGACATCAAGCTTCCCTGTCCTCATCATCAAGTCAGGCCCTGCCCTAGACAGAGACACAGAGAAAGTAATTAAATGGTTGCCAAGGAGCTAAGTTCAGATTTCCAAAACATGTGTTACTCTAAAGAATCAACATCAATCAGTATAGAACCCAAGCAACTCTACTATATGGTCAAGCAAACAATAGTATATGATCAGACCAACAACCAAATCATACAGGAGGAATGCCAGCAAGTAAGGACCAAATGTCCTGATTAATCCAGTTAATCCATTTAACAGCAGCCACCACCAACTAGATCAACAAAAGCATGCCAACAAGAGTAACCAGTTTCCACCTATAAACTAAAACCATAATTATACAAGCATGGAGGAAATCAAATAAACTAATATTGTACATGGCAAATAGAAGTACACGTGTTTATACATTAGTGCACTTGGAAATACAAACGCTTGATTTGGGGTGCATCGAGCAATCATGGCAAATGGAATGAGAAAGGCGAGGGAAAGGAAGACTCACCCAGCACTGTTCAAGATCCATCTCATCGGTATCACCATATTAGTCTCCATTAGCACTTCCCAGAAGCATCCCATACAAAATATATGACATATCATGGAAAGCAAACCTAATTCCTAACTATTGGTTTGTGTTTCCAGTACACAAGACTAATGTATGCAGCCTATCAGGAATCAGTATTCTTATACCTTCTGAGCAAAAAGGTTATATAATGGAGCACAAGAAAATACAAAAGCTGGATCTGGAATGCATCTCATTGGAGCATAAATTCAATAGTAATGCTAGCTCTCAAAAACACTTGTGAAATTCCCAAGTCAGCAAAGACATTTCTCAAAGTATGCCATTGTGGGATAGGTATGGTTGAGGTTTAAGTGCAAGAAGACACTGGCAACAGTTAAACAGAGAGTTTTTGTTTTGCTGAACACAAAAGAGCAGTAATCCTCACTATTGGCATGTTCAGGGGTAATGTCGGATCCAACCAACACAAAAACAAACTGCTAGAGTTAAACCTAAGGTTCATATAGTCTCCAGCACAAGACCACGGCATAAGTTTAGAAGAGCTCCGCAAATACATGAGCCCTAGGAATCAAACAATCAGATCACTTTTGTAAAAATATGCTTCTAATTATTGTACCAGAAGCCCAAAAGGCACGAAGGATGGCATCACAGCCCATCACAAGAGTCTCAAACACTAGAACTTGTCATGGCACGATGGCAAGCATAAGATCCACCATGGTTCAATGAGCGTGGGCACACAAGCGCATGAGAGAAAGTAGAGCGGAGAGGAACAGACAGGCTTACCTACACCAATGAGAAACAGAGGTTTGTGACATCCGGTTGATTACCTTGATTTCTTCAAGGCTCTATGAATTTGTGACGATCGCCTAGCATGTTCTTGGAGTGAATCCCTACTTTGGCGTAGAAGGCCTACATGAAGTACACATTAGATTATATTTGGCAAACGAGATCTACTACAAAGTGCAGTCTTCTCAAACACTAGAAAGATTGACAAGGGCATGGTTGGAGGCTTGCTGCATACAAACGAGCATAGCTATTAGATAAACCCTGGAGAACTAATGCAGTACAGGTGGACAAACATGTCAAAAGAGAACATATAATGATCACCAACTATTACTACCAACGATAAAGAACATGCCTTACAAGAAAATTCAATCTAGTACCCCAGGTACCAATAATGGAATAGCTTAACAGCAGTCCATGACAAATAATAGTTGTATTTGTGAAAACGATCTAGTACAACGACACGGCCAGGCTCCAAATAGAGCATAGCAACACAGACAGGCTCTGTGTGTAAGAAAATTAGAAATACTAGTTGTAGATAGACAAAAAAGGTAGCATTCTTGTTATCCACTCCATTTAAAGTAAAATAAATTATGTGTTCTTGAAAACTCAACCGTCGATGAGTTAACAGCAGAACAAATCACCTCCAACGCAACCTTGACAACAAAGGAAGCACACCTGGTCTAAATAATGAATGCCAGAAAATTAGTACTAGTACTCATGTAGAGGAACTAAAAAAGTACAACAACACAGCAAACGAAGAAGCACAGTGCATGTTGCTTTGTAATTGGTACTAGTACCCATATAGACGAATTAAAGCTTGACAGCAAAGGAAGCATGGTTTATTTGGCTTTGTAAAAAGTCTTCACAATAGTCCCAAAGCCCAAGAGGCACAAAGATTGGCATCACAGCCCATCACAATAGTCCCAAACACTAGAACTTGGCATGGCACGATGGCAAGCTTAAGATCCACCACGGTTCGATGAGCGTGGGCACACAAGTGCATGAGAGAAAGCAGAGCGGAGAGGAACGGATAGGCTTATACCTACACCAACGAGGAACAGAGGTTTGTGACATCCGGTTGATTGCCTTGATTTCTTCAAGGCTCTCTGAATTTGTGACGATCGCATAGCATGTTCTTGGAGTGAATCCCTACTTTGGCGTAGAAGGCCTACATGAAGAACACGTCAGGTTAAATTTGGCAGAGGCGGCCTACTACAATGTGCAGTCTTCTCACTGAAAACTAGAAAGATGGACAAGGGCATGGTTGGCGGATTGCTGCATACAAACGAGCATAGCTATTCGATAAACCCTGGAAACCAACTATTACAGGTTGAAAAACATGTCAAAAGAGAATATATAATGATCACCAACTATTACTATCGATGATCAAGAAGATCCCTCACAAGAAAATTCTGTCCAGTACCCCAGGTACCAATATTGGAATAGCTTAATAGTAGTCCATGACAAATACTAGTTGTATTTGTAAAAGAAATCTAGTGCAGCAACATAGCCAGGCTCCAAATAGAGTATAGCAACACAGCCAGGCTCTTTGTGTAAGAAAATGAGAAATTCTAGTTGTAGATAGACAAAAAAGGTAGCATTCTAGTTATAGACTCCATTTAAAGTAAAAGAAATTATGTGTTCTTAAAAACTCAACCGTCGATGAGTTAACACCACAACAAATCACCTCCAAACTAACCTTGACAACAAAGGAAGCACACCTGGTCGTGTGTATACTTTTAGCACAAACAGAAGGTATGGGATGAACTAAATAATGAATCTAGATAATTAGTACTAGTACTCATGTAGAGGAACAAAAAAGGCACAACAACACAGCAACCGAAGAAGCACAATTAATGTTGATTTGTAATTGGTACTAGTACCCATGTAGATGAACTAAAGCTCGACAGCAAAGGAAGCATGGTTTATTTGGCTTTGTAAAAAGTCTATCTTGTTGTCTGCCACAACAACACAGCTGAGCAGAAGTCAAGCTCTCTACCACAACATGACTTATCTCCCTTTACATGGTAAACCTCCTTACCTCATGGATAGTATTATGTGCAAAGCAAACAAGCTTATATAGGTAAATAATACAATGATACAGTGTGCAATGAGATACTCCCTCTGTAAATAAATATAAGACGTTTTGTATCACTAAAGTAGTGCCACATGCATCATTTACCCAAAACCTAATCAGTCCTGGCTAAATGACCACATGCCCAAAGCAAGGGAGGAAGATAATGCGGGAGGGCTCACCATTATTTTCGGTAGCCGTCGAATAGCTGGACGAAGATGATGAGACTGAGTTGAACCTACACAGCCCTGTGGTCCGCAAGCCCCTGCAAAAAAGTTCTTTAAGTTAGTCAATCAATCATCAACGGTAATGCATAGTTTTAAATTGACAAGGATTTCTGGTTAATTATTAACCAACAGTAACGCCTAAACATCAGCGGCGGAAGAACAATAAAATGTTAATTAATACCGATAGCACGTGTTCAAATAAAATGGCTATTCCCAGTTTGGCGACACCGGAGAGGTTTATTAAACTGGGTCACGCTTATTAAATGCCAATGGCAAGTCAGCAATCCCCTGGCCTGATCCACGACATAAGGACATGCAATTAATTAGTACTAGCACTCATGTAGTACAGGAACTAAAGATTGACATCAAAGGAAGCACAGTAAATTTTGCTTTGTAAAAAGACTATCTTGTTGTCTGCCAGAGCACAACTGAGAGAAGTCAAGCTCTCATAGCTCTATTTACATGGTAAACCTGATTACCTCATGTATAGTATTATGTGCAAACCAAACAAACTAATATAGCTAAACACAACAATACAATGTGGAATGAGATACATCATAGTGTCGTTTCCCATGAAATGTCAGGCATGTTCATCAAGGCATTATTTATCCAAAACCTAAACTCAGCCTGGCTCGATAACCACATGCAGAGCAAGAGGAGGAAGAGAAGGCCGGAGGTCTCACCTTCATTGTTTTTAGTCGTCGGTGACGTTGGAGAGCTGGACGTCGGTGACGTTGGAGAGCTGGACGAAGACAATGAGACTGAGCTGAACCTACACGGCCAATGTCCGCACACGCGGTACCTTGCTGGTTTGGGACCTTTACGTGCATCATATATTTGGGCAGAAATGAGCTTCAACTTGATCCATGTGGTCCGCAAGCCCCTGCAAAAAGGTTCTTTCAGTTTTAATCAATCAATCATCAATGGAGGACTACACTATGTACATCAGCTTCCTCCTTTGTCTTGTTAGTTATTAATAATGTATAGTTTGCACATGACAAGTACAGCCTAATTGCCTCCGTCATGGGCGGAAGAACAATAAAACATCAATTAATATTGATAGCACATGGTCGAATAAAACGACAATTCCTATTTGGCGACACCAGAGGTTTATTAAACTGGACCATTCTTGTTAAATGCCAATGGCAAGTCGGCAACCCCCTGACCTGATCCACCGACACAAGGAGACGCAATTGATAAAACAAAAAAAAGACATGGTGGATTTAAGCTCGCAACCAACAAAATTTCAGCCTTTTTCAGATCCTGACATAGGCTGTTTTCCTTGGCACTATCCCTACTCCCACACATGATCTACAATTTTGTAAACACCTCTGGCCATTTTACAGGGACTTCCTTGTATCAATGGTAGTCATACATCGAGCAAATTAAACAGTGCACATGATTAGCACTGTGATCCATGTCTCGTGATATATATTTGTCAAGTGAAATTTGTTATCATACAGAATAGCCTGGATGGTACGGCCTGGATGGTACATCTGAAGCTTCTAAATAAAGAACAAGTACGACCAAGTGACTAATATAACAATCTAACGTCTAACCAAACACATGATAAAATAAGAAAATTCGCTCACCTAAAATAGAAGAGCAGAGAAATGATACTACTACTTTGGAGCAACAGTACAAAAATGACCCCTCTAAAAATAACATGGCAAGTAATTTACTTAGCAAGTCGACAAGCGCGTTTACCAATAATGTTAGAACAATGAGAATACTTTGGTACAACTAGAACATACTAGAACTGGGCCCTTCCGAAGCCAGAGGAACTGACTAGCTAGCAGGAACCACAAGAGCATCGTCTACCGATCCCGTTGAGGCCAAATCCAAAACCTAATTAGACATTGCACCCAGAGCTATACACATAACCCACGTGCTCAGAGCAAGAGGAAGAAGATAGACTCAGGGGACTCACGTTTAATGGTTGTAGCCGTCGTCGTCACAACCTACGCGGCCGGCAGATGCACACGCAGGAGGCAAGACATCACAGTCAACTGCCCAATTCCATACAACAAAAAAGTCAGCTTATCTCAGTACATCCAGCAAGAAAATGAGGCCGGTAGACAAAACCAAACCATGAATAAAACAAACATGCTTCTAAACAGGAGCAAAAGTCTCATTTGGCTTACTCTTACAAACTAGCAATCCCATATTCACTTGGTAATACAAGCTACTCCAGAATACTACATTCATGATAGCCATGTTTAATCAATCCCACACATAAATACCTAAGGACAATAGCATATCCGAATTTCTTCTACTCCCTCCGTCCCATAATGTAAGACGTTTTTTGACACTAGTGTAGTGTCAAAAAACGTCTTACATTATGGGACGGAGGGAGTATTTGATAGTCACTAACAAGTAAAATCCTGGAATAGCGACCCTCTCAAATTGAACATGCATCAGTTCCAAACCCTAGATCAAGTGCAGCCAAAAATATTTATTCTTTTCATATCAAGTAGAATGCCAATATCTAAGTAGAACACCAACAAATCGAATATACAGTATCACATGGGCCTAAGCAGCACATGCACCAATTTACATGTGAGATCATCAGAATCACAAAATTGTGGCGGCCAGAAGATCACTACCACATACATCATGAACACAGAATCGAGCCCTAAATCATTGGCTCAATGGCCAGCACAACAACCAACCATGACTCGATGGCCGGATCATCTCAGAGCAAAGTGACAGAGAGAGAGAGAGAGAGGAGAAAAGGGACCCACCTGAACCAAGAAGCCAAGGTAGTGGCTGAGGATGGGGTAGTCCACTGAACTGTGGTCGCCGGACAGAAAGGTTACAGCGCAACCTCCATTGTCTGGCTGGTGTCAGCACCAAAGTCGAAGGGGCCCGGAGGTTGCCATTCGATCACCACCGCACCAATCAAGGCCAAGGTATGGAGGACATGCCGCATGCGGTGGCACGCGAGGATTCCAAAATCAAATCCATGTGGGACTGCTTCACAAAAAACAAAATCGAAGACATCAACATAGTTATCAATTGACATCCCTTCTTAGTGAATTCGGGCTATAAACATCAGAAAATTTAGGGGTTAATAAATCCAACTACCTACTGTATTAGCACCAACACAACAAACTATATATATAGCATAAACTAAAGTATAGCTAGTGCAGGAAGGGATAATGGCATAATGTCGAAACTTCTATCATGAACCAAGGACTAGATCAAGACACATCTATTCTCCAAGCTACATGCCTATATTAATCAACCATGGCACCATACTGCAAGGTACGACACATAGCACACAAGTATTGAACAAAAAACACATACTTTACAATGCATATGGATTTCCAGTCGAGCTCATTATAAGGAACTAAGGATCCACCAAAATGAGTACTAGATACTAATGGAGTCACACGAGTACAATTTGGGAAAATCATGCTTCAGATCGAGCAAACAACAAACAATGTATTGGGAGTGTGTAATGGAAGGAGATCACGCACCTAGGCCGGCGACGGAGCAGAGAAGGATGTGGACTACGGTTGTGTCGTAGGCGACCAAGTTTGTGTCATGACTTGGTACTTGTCCTTCCTCATAGCGCACCGGCCCACCTCCGACAGGGGCGCATCATGTGCGCTATATCAGGATGTCGGAGAAGAAGCACATGAGGCAGACAACGTATATTTGGGGGGGGGGGGTCTCGAAACTGAATATACATAAATATCAAGTGTTTACTCAGATATGTAAAACAGCATTGAATCTCACAAGAAACAAATAGAAATGACAGAGGATAAATGAAAAACAACCATGTCCAAAAAATAGCATGTTAAAACCATTACAACATGGATCTCTCAATCCCATCACTGCAGCACTAGTTCAGCTCATGTGCTTTTCAATTATCTAAATTACAGGAGACCATGGAAATAATTCAAAAGCAAATGAGTGACACCAGAGAACAAATTTGCATTTGACGCTACTTGCATATCTCATTGCCACTTCATTTCAACATCATAGTAGTCCAAAAGGGATGCTCCAGTTTTTGTCAAAGTTTACCATGCACATATTAACTGAAGCAAGCAGATATAAGTTTATTCTATTTCATGACAAGAAGCAATCCCCCATATGAAGTTAAAATTGTAATTTTGTGTGCCTTGTCCACTGCATTAGGATATAAAACAGCATGTTGAGGTTTTTTCTCCAAAGATAAATGAGAAATCTGCTCCTAAAGACTGGTGGTGACTCAGAAACAAACATGGCAAGTAATTTACTTGACAAGTTGACAAGCACATATACCAATAATGCTAGAACAATGAGAGCTCTTTAGTAAACCTAGAACATGGCCATTCCATAGCCAGAGGGAAATTGGCTGGCTAGCAGGAACCACTAGAGCGCCACCTACCAATCAAGTTGAAGCCAAATCCAAAACCTAATTAGACACGGCACCCAGAGCTATACACATAGTCATGGCTCGATGACCTTGAGCTCAGAGCAAGGGGAAGATGAGAAACTTGAGAGGGCGGGGGCTCACCTTCAATGTTTGTAGTCGTCAACGTCGCTCGGAGATGGATGAGAGCTAGACCTACACGGCTGGCAGATGTGTGCGCATGGGGAAAGACATCACAATCAACTGCCAAATTTCATAGAGAAAAAAATCAGCTTTTCTCATTACATCCGGCAAGAAAATGAGGTAAGAAAGACAAAACCAAGCCATGAATAAAACAAACATGCTTCTAAACAGGAGCAATAACCTATTTAGGTTTACTATTACAAACTGGTAATCGCATATTCACTTGGTAATGCAGGCTACTACAGAACACTACATTCATGATAGCCATGTTTAAGCGATCATAATAGTGACAAAACCAGAATTAAAAAGCTATGGCCTTACAAGGATATCCCCCAATTTAAACATCATCAGACTAACACCAAACTAAAAGATGTCGAGAGAAGAACTATTTTTCAAGATTAGGGACACAACAGAGAAATGAACCGAGGACCAAATGCACCTGGCACCATTCGCCATGTCTTGACATCACACCGGAAATTGGTCCTCGCCGACCTGGACCTCGCGTTGGCCTAGGCCGAGGACCGGTCCATGGCCATCGTGGAAACACCTGCCCGGCGCCAGCACCACCTATATCAGGCATGTCTATGTGCACACACAGTCCATGTGCACACAGGCGTTTAGTGGAAAAGGTGGTACCTTTGGTTGTTCAAGTTCAAAAATCTGCCTTTCATATATGTTTCAAAGAAATATTATGATGTGTACCCTTTGATTGGACACATTACCTGTAAGAGTGGTACTGGTTTTTTGTTTTGACAGAAACATTATTGGTTACCAAGAATGAATATATAGTTCATAAATAAGGGAACCAAAATAGTGTCACTGTCACTGATGAGGTCTGGACCAGAATGAAAAATACAGACATTTACAGCAAAATTCGTGACATGACCATGCGACACACAAGTGAAAATACATCATAGACAAAATCCATGCCCATGAATGAAACCAACATGACATGAGGCTTGTAGTCAGCATTACAAAACATTTTGCAGAAAAAAAGGTTCCATTTTGCAGACAGATTCAATATCTTAAAGCTACTAATATTCCAGTAGTCAGATTGATACACTATCCCACAAAAAGGAAAAATGTTTCTATTTTCAGAACTGGAAACTAGAACATACAGTTTGAAAATACAAACGTTTACAACAAAATTCTTGAAATGACCATAAGGCACAGAAGTGAAAATCCATCGAGACAAAATCCATGCCATGGAGCAAACCAACCTGACAGGAGCCTTGTAGCCAGCATTACAAAATCATTTTGCAGTAACATAAAAGTAGTCTCTATTTTGCGCACACATGAAAGTAGTCTATATTTTGCAGTTAGACTCAATATCTTAAAGCTACTAACATTCCAGTACTCAAATAGATTCAATATCCCACAAAGAAAAAACGTGTCTATTTTACAGCACCAGCTTCCAGAACCAAGGAAACTAGTAATAGCACAAGTGCATGATGAGCACAAACATTGCTACAGGATGAGCTTTAAAAATTCATCCAGCTCAAAAACTACACAAAATCACTAGTTTATCAATCATCTGGCATACCAAGATCAATAGGCGATGCAAGATTGTAAAATAAAGCAGCACAAACCAAAAATTAAGCTTTCATATTGCAATTAACTTGCAATCATACCCTAAGTATGCACAAAAACACATTCAACTTAACTATTACACAACCAGGTTTTCAAAGAGACATCACCCAATATCCAGCAGGTGTATCACATCGTAAGATAATGATGTTTAAAAGAATTGACTGGGAAATAAAGCAACAGAGACAGCTCGAATCCGACCGTGGACAGGGGCGACGACAACTAGTATGGTGCTATAAAAGTAAAAAATAAATCAAATCAGTCATTTCTAGGTTCAACAATGGTTGATATCTGCAACAAGCAGTCAGGTTAAATTTAACCCAAAAATACAACAGTCTACATCTACCAAGTAGATACAATCTGGATTTGATCAAGGATTTGATCAAGGATTATAGACTGATAAAAAAGTTGCATGCTACAGAAACCCAGGAAGACCATCCACTCTTCATTAGGCAGATTAAATATACATCTAAGACTTTTCATAAAGGCATGCATGATATCTGCCTCCAAAGTACAAAAGGATAGCACATTTTCTATCTACACATTCACAGCAGCATTACACCAGGCATAAATCTCTAACATGGAGCACAGCCAAACCTTGTAGCATGCTGTGCAAAAAAGTATAGAAATGGATAAACCTAAGCACACTCGTCTAGGCACAAACCCTGTTTTCGAGTCGAACGACTAGTCGTCGACCAGTCGATGGGTCGCGACTAGTCGCAACTGCAGGATCAACTATTGAAGAGTCGCTACCCCAGAACGACTTGTCGGCTCGAAAACCTTGGGCACAACATTATCTTGCATAGCCAGCACAACATAGTAGCAGCTACATACATACATAGCCTCACACAGAACAAGTATTATGACAAATTTAATCAACGAGAAAGAAATATGACCACAATAACAAGATCATTGCGGTGGCCGTAAGAGCACCACCATACTACATACAGCATGACAAACCACAATTCCCCATTGCTCGATGGCTGGCACCATCCCAGAGAGATAGAGAGAGGGAGACCAAAGACTTGCCTGAACCGGAGTTGCTAGCCAACTTTGAGCTCCAGGAGGTATCTCCATCAGTTTCAATTCCATGTTGAGACCCGACAACCATCTTGCACATATTAATTAGCACGCATGTCAATAATGATGAATAATCAACACTATTATGCAGCATGATAGGCATACGTGAAGAAACATCTTCTATATCTTACAAAGACTACAAAGCTCATTTGCCCAGTTTCTTGTTCTCCTCCTGTTTAGGAGGAACCATGGTTTTGTTTGGTCTATATGCAGGCACACCACAACATATTCTAGTTATTGCGGGGAAACATTCAACTAGTAGTACCTACAGGACTAGCAGGGAAAATGTAGATTGCATGAGCTGGCGACTCAATCCAATGCAAGCTAACTAGAATGGTTCTATTAGATCTGCAACAAACACAATTGTAAAATTTAGACCACATAATTAGCCAACTTACCAATCTGAACAAACTCATTCAACGCACTTGAGTCGTAAACACGGGTACATGAATTAAAGTCAGAGAATCGGCACAATGCCACCCAAGAACCAGAGCTAGATGGCAATATCAATTTGAGCGACCAAACCCAAGTAAGGAGAGTAGCAAAATTCAATCACAGTATAAACAAAGAGGACCGACATGTCAAGTTTAAGGAAACTACAAGATTTTCCATTTTCCTGCAATATACAATCAAGTTGCAATACTTGTTTCTCTCCAAAAAAAAAAATTAACAAGACGAGTAGTGCTAGTTTAACTTCACAAAAAGGTTAGTGTGACAGCAGTAGCAAACAATGCAATGTTGATCTCATTCAGACCTGCCACTAGCTCCAACGTTGTATTACAGATCACAACTGTCATGCAAAGGAAATATCTCTGTTCAATCTGAAACTTTCGAACTATAAAGTGTACACACGAGCAGCCTCTCTTTGATTGTTCAACTAATATCATTGATAGGTTCTTTTTAGATTGAACGGGGTTGGAAGGAAAGGAGCTCACGGCGGCTGTTTTGTAGCCCGATGCCGAACAACACCGCCTGCAGCAGCGGGTCCATCCAAAGTAAGCCTGCCACCGCACACTTTGCCTGTCATATATGGTAAAGTAATCTTAGATCTCCCATTATTGTGTTGCACTGTTGTACTAACAAACATCAGCATTTATAGTATACCCAAGACTAAACCTGGAGCGTATAAATGAGAAATCTCACTCACAACCTAGTCAATAATAGTAAAGGATCAAGTAACAATGGAGACATGTATGCTTGTGTCTTACTCCCTCCGTTCGGAATTACTTGTCGCAGAAATGTATGTATCTAGACGTATTTTAATTGTAGATACATCCATTTTCGAGACAAGTAATTCCGAACGGAGGGAGTAGAAAAGAAAGAGGAGTTGTCTTTTCCATCAAGATAAAATAGTTCATTCAGCTAAATAGTTATTAATAGATTTTAGCGGTCCAAGTAAATATGGTCAAGCAATAATGATGTGAAAAAACCTCTCTTTTCCCTACTGCATGTAAATTGGATATCATCTATGCAACACTTGGCATCACTAAACTAGAAATCTAGCCGATAGCAGTAGTTGTAGGATCTGATCCTATATGAAGGAGCTCAACAAATATTGGCACCAGAGACCATCCATCCATCATAAACACTAGAAATGAACGAATACGGCAAGCACATAGTTTAGCAGCACCGGCAGAGCATGAGCGTGGGAGGAGTGGTTCCTTACCAGCCATGCCGGAGCAGAAGAAGGTGCTGGAGCGACGGGTGTATTGCTCCGAGAGAGATCTACATAGACTTGTGCTCCGACCCATCCGTCGTTGCTCCCCATGGCGGGCCACCATAGAAAGGTGAGGCAGAGAGGGGCTCCTAGTGGATCCTTGTAGTCAGCAAGCACCTACAAAAAAGTTTTCTTTTGGTCACAATCAATCATCAATGAGGGAGTGTAGATCAACTCAACTAAGCAAGGCAGCAACCATTTGTTAACATAATCTCAGCTAGTACATGATATATCTAATTAAACTAGTAGAGCAACCAGCTAAAAGAACTACTCCCTCCGATCCATATCACTTGTCGCTCAAACGGATGTATTTAGCAATGAAATATGTCTAGATACATCCATTTCCGTGACAAGTAATATGAAATGGAGAGAGTAACAAGGATAGCTGCAATTATCAATAAGGAGTGGCATTACCAGTCATGTTAACAGGGGCCACTATTCCGACACAAACAGACGATGGTTCAGCTCATATAAACCAACCACAGAAACTAATTAAAGGATAGTTTTCATCCTTATAATTGGCAGGAAGCATTATGGTGCAAGTCATACCATAAATCTGGCTTGTCACCAAAACAAGAGTCATCCTTGTAGAATCTGATTTTTCTACTGTTATGACTCCGTCTGGTTCACTTGAGCTACCAAAACTGAAAACCACACTTAACAGTATCAAAAGTGAACTCTCCTCCAGTAAAAACATAGAAACATAATTGGTTGTATGCACTATGGTTGTGTCCATCACATAAATCTGCCTTGTGAAATACTCCCTCTATTTCAAAATATAAGACATTTTGATAGAAAGGGAGTATCAAAAAACGTCATATATTTTGATATGGATGGAGTATATAAATAAATGTGACCATCCCTACTCTGTTTTGTTTACCACTCATACAAAAACTGCTCTGGACGTAAGCACAAAATTGGATGTTCCGTTCTTACAAGGAACAATTAGTTGTGCTTTGGGAACACCTATGTCGGTAAGAACGGCGTACCTCTCCTGGTGGGATAATCATGATAATATGAGGAGTTAATCCTATTTTGACAGAGCTAATAAGAGATTTTCCTGAAAAGAAACCCAGAAAAACATGTGAGTGAATGGTGAATCCATCGCATAAAACAATGTTATGGTCCAAGTCATCACAGAAAACATAATTGGCAGTACGCATTATGGTCCAAGTCATCACATAAATCTGCCATGTCGCCCCAAAAATAGTCTTCCTTCTACAATCTCATTGGCCTACAAGTCAACTAGACATATCATTCTACAATCTCTTTTACCTACTGTTAATGACCCCCCTCATATTTACTTCAGTGACCAACACTAGAAACTGCCCTTAACATGAACCTATATCAAAAGTAAACTTTGTTGTATAGAACAAGAAGGGAAAAGAAGCATCCATCCTCCAATATAAAGCACAGGAAACATGAATGGCCGTACGTATTATGGTCCACACATCACATAATTCTTCCTTGTCGAACAATATAAATAAAGATCAGCCTCACTTTTTTTGCGTAAAAAACTATAGCAACTAACCACATGCAGAAACTACACTGAACGAAAGCATAAAAGTGGATGTTCCGTTCTTGAACTAACATAGGTATTCTATTTTTGGGACCAATTACATCGGTAATGAGGGCATACCTCTCTTCATGGGATAATCATGAGGACTGAACCTTGTTTCTACATAGCCAATAAAAGAATTTCCCGAAAAGAAACCCAACGAAACAGGATAGTGGGTGGTGAATCCATTACACATAACATTATATTGACACTTCATAATCCAATGACTAGAAGTTGATGCGCTACCTGCCAGAAGTCGTTGCCAGCGCACCGAGACCAGCATCCTCTGCTGCTCGGCATTACAGTAGCCACCACAAGCGAGATAAACGCATGGAGCGAAGCTGTAGTAGCAGCTGAAGATATGGGTTGAAGCTGGACAAGTGGATGCTCCTGTCGAAGACAGCCATACCACAGCAGGGCAGAGGACCCAGCTTTGCACTTTGACCTAGGAACAAAACAAATAGAATGGCACGGTTAAGAGAGGAGGAACCCAAGGCTTGCATGATATCATCGATTGCTAATAAGGTAGCGTAATCTAATCCGGTGCAGTTCGTTTAAATTCCCATTCCCATTCTGCACGAGATGAGATTCAATACTTACTTTGAATGAATAATAATATGTGTAAAGAATCTGTAGACTATGTATGCGTCATAACAGATTTATATGGTGCTTATGAGAATAAGCCATAACCAACAGCATAGCTAGGTGGAGGAACCACCGTCCAGAGCAAAAATCAAGTAGCTAGAAGAACCATGTAAAGGAAAAATCAAGTGGACATTTCACCTGTAAACATCAACTAGTTTAGCGGCGGCAGCGGTAGATGGTTGGGGTCATCTTGCGGTTGAAGGTGGCAGAACATTTCACCTGTAAACATCAACTAGTTTAGCGGCGGCAGCGGTAGATGGTTTGGGTCATCTTGCGGTTGAAGGTGGCAGAACATTTCACCTGTAAACATCAACTAGTTTAGCGGCGGCAGCGGTAGATGGTTTGGGTCATCTTGCGGTTGAAGGTGGCACGCAGGCACGACCAACCAAGGCTCCTTGGCGCGCGACCCAGCTTTGCACTGGACCTTGAATCAAGGCAAGACAAGAAAAATCAAATCACCACCAGATTAATTCATTCATTGTTGTAACATGCATGTAAGGTACGACTCTTTTTTTTTTGGCTGCTAGATATTAGATGGGATGTACATCTCTCAGCTCGATTGCGATGAAACAGAGAGCAGCAAATAGCAGAGAGGAGCTCACCGTGGCATGGCAGATAGGAGGAAGCCGACGACGCGCGCGGAACAAGCCATGGTGATTCCCGCGGTCGTGGTAGGGCTCGTCGGAGATGTGCCGGCGTCTGCAGAGGCCGCGCCGCCGGAGATAAGGGGGTGGATCCCATCGCGCATCTGGGTGCAGATCCAGCGTGCCTTGGGCCGCCGTTGGTGAGAAAGGGGGCCGGCCTCCATCTCCATGGCGCTAGCTGCTGCAGTTGGGATGGGCGCGGATCCGGCGCCGTCGACGGTCGCCGGAACAGCCCGCGTCCGTGGTCGCCCCATCCATCCATCCATCCATCCATCCATGGGTGTGGCTGCAGGAATGGATTTGCGGCGTGGGGTAGAAGGAGGGCGGAGGCCGGGGGAGACGGTGGGCGGCGATGGCGGCGGGATTGGATTGGGGTTGGGGATTGGGTGGGAGACGAGGAGATGGAGGAGGAGGAAGACACGAGACGACTGTTTGGGGAATGCTTTTTTATTTCAACCACGAAATTTGAGGAGCGCCCCAAACTCAATCAATGCGTTTCCTTTCACCTTCCTTCCTTCCGATTGGTCTGACCGCTCCTCCCACGGATCGTGCCCCGTCGAGTTCATCTCAGCCGTCCGACGTACACCGATCCGACGGTCCAAAATTCAGGCATACGGAGAAGCTTACTTCTCGTTGCCTGGGAAGATAATAATGAAGAGCTTTTAATTAATTGATTGATTGAACCAGATAATCATGACGATTGGGGTCGGGGTTGGGCGAGAGAGAGGAGGAATACATATGGGAGATGAGAGCGGCACACTTTGGTTCGGTTGGCCGGGTCCAGGTTTTTTCACTTTCGTAATAAATATTTCGAGACCCCGAGTGCGCCAAGATTTTCGCATCTCACGCGTTGAATTGTTTGGCTAGGCTAGACCTCCCACGGATCGATGGTCTCTCTTCAGTCGATCTCAACCATCCATCATATTTCCTCTCATATCCGATGACAGACACCCACCATCACGCGGATCGTGCTTCTCGGTCGATGGCTAGCGTTGGGTTTGGAGTGGTGGAAGCAGCCAATGGCCGGTCCTCCTCTGCCGGTGCGTTTATAGGGCGGATATGCGGCCTTCCTCCCTAGGAAGCAAAGGAGTGGGTGGGGTGTGCCGGCGGTGCGGTAGAGGGATAGGGGAAGACCGCAAGGTCGTCGGACAAACCCTTTTGAAGGCCCTGAGGTGCGATGTCGGTTTCATGGACGGACATGTGTCTGTATCTCGCGGCTTTGATTGGATCCGGAATGTAATAACCAAACAAATACTAGTACATAAGCTTGAGCTCCAGAATCTCACGGCTTTCTCTTGGATTGGAAACGACGGTCCATTGTTGCGAAATAATATAAATATGTGTTGGGTTTGAGAGTAACGTAGTAGGTATGTGGATTATGGTTGGTGGTTTGTGAGTCGTCATGGTCCTCGTCGTAGGAGGAGGAGATGACGGACCATGCGCACTTGGCCCTTTGTTTGCCGGGCGGCCTCCTCTCGCACCGTCGTCGGCTTCTATGTTGGCTCGTGCTTCCGGGAGCTCGATGGCGAATTCATATTTTTGCGGCAGAGGCGCCGCGCGATTGGTCTTGGTCGTGGTCGTGGTGAGTGATCGAGCGTGCGAGAGGCGGGTTTAGCTGGTAGTTTGGATTGACGCGTGCGGCTCGATGGCTGTTTCGCCCGAGCCGGCAACGTGGGCATGAGGACCCAATTGTGACGTCCGGAGCCGGTCGTCGGTATCCACGGGTGCGCGTGTGGCGTCCGGACCGACGGCAGCGTGAGGACCCAACGATGCATCCGGAGCCGGTCGTCGGTGTCGACGGGTGCGCGTGTGGTGTCCGGGACGGCGACGGATGAAATCTTTAGAGATTTTGGTGTTGTATGTTTAGAGATTTCAGTCAATACAATGTAGACTACATATACGGATGTACATATTTTCATAATGGGATAGCTCTATCTGCCTGCATGCACATGAACAACATGGCTCGCGCGCGTGCACCACCTACCTGCTAGCTAATATGTGGTGTGGATGTCAACTACACTCCACGTACGTACGACTACGGACGGGTGCATGCATGATTGGGAAATTTGGATTGTGATACTATGACGTACGGGCCGTGTAGCTCCTACGGCCACACCCTCGTCGATCGGTAACCACAATCACCACCTTCCCCAAGAGGCCAAGAAATGACGGCCAAAAATGGTCAAGCTAGCTGCCTCCATCTGTACGCTGTCGGTTTGGACCGTGACCGTGGGATGATGGGTCTCAAATACTCTCTCCATTCACTTTTGTAAGACCGTTTAGACATTTAAGACAACATATAAAACAGTTCAATTTCAGCTGTTCTAAAGGATTTACAAAGGTGAACAAAGGGAGTAAAAGAAAACGACTTAAAAAGACATTCAGACCGGAGTACGCGGATTCCGACATACGGAACAACGTTGGTTCGGAAACGGTAATTTGCCATATTAATATCAGTTTTGCTAAGTCTAGACTTGGTTATGTCCCGGTCGATGTTATATTCCATTGATCTTGCTTAAGTCTCAGTCAGACTGAGATCTAGACACACCCTATTAATACACAGTTTTGCTAGAACTCATCTAGATGAGATATAATTTGGTCTCATTCATCCTTACTTACAATGGTGGGAGCTTGCGGTTCGGTTGGGGAGACACTGTCACGTCTTCGGTGAATGTCCATATATAGATGTGGTGGACAGGACATCGTTGTGACGACAGTCGGCCTGGTGCTTCAGGCCACGACTTGGCTGTTCTCTACGATGGCCGTCGAAGTCACTGAGTCATGTCCCCCTGGTCCACCGGGACAAGAGGGGATTGCAGGTGTATGGGTGCTCCTACGGTGGTGGCACTAACACTGGCTCGATGACTAATGTTGGGCTTTTCCTGTCGCGGTTTGTGCACTGTGACCATGTGGTTGATGAGGTCTCGGGGTTGGGTGCGAGAGCGGCACACTTTGGGTTGGTTGGGCGGGTCATTGTTTTTTTCACTTTCGTTTCTAGTAGTAATATTTTGAGATCCCGAGCGTGGCAAGATTTTCGCATCTCACACGTTGAATTGATGGGCTTGGCTAGAACTCCCATGGATCGGTGGTCTCTCTTCAGTCGATCTCAACCACCCATCGTATTCCCTCTCATATCTGATGGCAGACACCCACCATCACGCGGATCGTGCTTCTCGGTCGATGGCTAGCGTTGGGTTTGGAGGGGTGGAAGCAGGCAATGGCCGGTCCTCCTCTGCCAGTGCATTCTAGGTCGAATGTGTGGCCTGGGGGTGTGCCCGCGGTGCGGTAGAGCGGGCTGGAGAAGACAACGTCGTCGAACGGCTGCGAATTTTTCAGGGGATGTGGGCCTGTTCGAGGACGAACCCTTTTTTGAAGGCCCTAAGATGCGATGTCGGCTTCGGTTTCATGAACGGACGTACGTCTGCATCTACTGCTTTGCTTGGGCCCGGAACGTAATAACCAGACCCATGTTAGTACATAAGTTTGAGCTCGAGAACCTCACGGCTTTGCTTGGATCGGAAACGGTGCATGCCAAGTAATATAACTATGTTTGAGTTTGAGAGTAACGTAGTAGATACGTGGATTGTCGTTGGTGGTTTGGGAGCCGTCGTCGTCGTCGTCGTAGGAGATGACGGACCGCGCACTTGGCCCTACGTCTGCCGGGCGGCCTCCTCTCGCACCGCCGCCGTCTTCTTTATTGGCTCTTGCTTTCGGGAGCTCGATGACGATTTCATATGTTTTCAAGGAGGCGCCGCGCGATTGGTCTTGGTCTTGGCGAGCAAGCGTGCAAGAGGCGGGTGTAGTTGGTCGTCTGGATTGACGCATGGGCGCGCTTGGGGCTCGAATGTTTCGCCTGAGCCGGTAACGTGGGCATGAGGACCCAACTGAGACGTGTGGAGCCGGTCGTCCGTATCGACGGGTGCGTACTGCGTGGCGCCCGGGCTACCGCTGGCGGCGGCGGTTGCGGCTTGAGGACCCAACGATGTATCCGGAGCCGGGCGGCCGTATCAATGAGCGTGCGCGCGTGTGGCATCTGGGCAAACGGCGGCATGAGAACCTGACGATGAAATTTTTAGAGATTGTATTGTTGTATTTTTAGAGATTTCATTCACTCAATACAATGTAGACTACATATAGGGATGGATGTATATAGTCAATCTCTAAACTAGTCAATCAATTAATCCAAGAAAGACAGGAAGAAAACAAGCTAATGCATCTCTCGCTTACCACGCACGCACGCACGCGAAAGGATCCGCGTTGTTTCATAAAGGCTAGCTCAACAAGTCATACAATACAAACACTAATGTTTGGTCAGCTCATTAATCCAGAGAGCTAATAATTACTTCCGTCAGCCACTGTGTGCGCACCAAGCAGATCATGTGTCGTCGCTGCGCATCTCGTCACCTCCGCTGCTTCGTCCACACCGTCATCCTCGCGGCTGTGCTCTTGTGGCGGTGGACAGACCATCTTGAGAAGCTTGTCAAAGTTGTTCCTGCTGCCGCCGTCGGCCGCGAACGCGGTGGCCGCCATGCCCCGCATCTCCTCCATCCGGGTGCCTCCGTCGCCGGCGAGCAGGGACGACACGGCCGCCGCCACGGTCGCGCGCGTCATGGGCTGCTCGAACACCGTGCCCAAGCCCCAGACGTGCGCCACCATCCGCGCGTTCATCCTCTGGTCGCTGAAGAAGGGACGGCACGCCATGGGCACGCCGCCCGCCACGCCCTCCAGCACCGACGCCCACCCGGCGTGCGTCACGAAGCCGCCCACCGACGCGTGCCGCGGCACGGCCGCCTGCGGCGCCCACGGCACCACCTTGCCGCGCTCCAGCTCCAGGAACCCCGCCGGGAGCAGCGGCCAGTACTTCTTCGGCAGCGACCAGAGGAACGGCGCGCCCGACGCCTCCAGCCCGGCCGCGAGCTCGCCCAGCTCCTCCTGCCCTCCTACCAGGATGACGATACACGGGATGTGTAGCCGCCACGGCCACACCCGACGATGACGACAACCACACTTTCCCAAATAGGTCAGGAAATGATTTCTCATAACGAGGAAGAGAGGGATCCAGGGCAGCACCTCCTTCCATGGCTAGGGTTTGGGGGCTTCTCTGTCCATGGCTGCGGCCGGGTCGGACCTCCCTCCATGGCAGACCTCGAGGACGGTCGCAGCTCAGGTGGACGACGGCGCCGCCGTGGATCTGGGCGCTCGATCCTCGATCTGGGGCATCCCCTCCCCTCCCCTCCCTTGGGAGAGGAGAGAAGGTGAGGGGCGCCGGAGAGGGTGGAGCGGCAGCGCTGGAGGGAGAGAAGGGCGCCGGAGTTGGGGTTGGGGCGGCGGCGGGGTTATGGTTGGTTGGATCTGCTGGAAAGAAGAGAAGGAGAGGGTGGGGTAGAAGGCAGATCGTGGCTGGGGGAGAGGAGGCCGCCGGCGAGGCTGTGGAGGAGTAGGAGGTCGCCGGCGAGGCTGTGGAGGAGGAGGAGGTCGCCGATGAGGTTGTGGATCTCCGGCGGGGTCGGGTCTGGGTTGGGTGAGAGACAGAGAGAGAGGAGAGGAGGGCGGATCGGTGGGACACTTTTTTTCTCTTTCATTTCTAAATAAATTTTGAGAGCCGAGCGCGCGCTGATGGACGGGCGCCGAGATTTTCGCTATCCCATCGTATCTCACCGGCGCTTGAATTGATGGGCTAGCCTACGACCTCCCACGGATCGATTGTCTCTCTTCACTCGATCTCAACCATCCATCACATTCCCCCTCATATTCGATGACAGACACCCACCATCACACGGATCGTGCTTCTTCGTCGATGGCTAGCTTTGGGTTTGGAGGGGTGGAAGCAGACAATGTCCGGTCCTCCTCTGCCAGTGCGTTTATAGGGCGGATCTGCGGCCTTCCTCCCTAGGAAGCAAAGGAGTGGGTGGGGTGTGTCGGCGGTGCGGTAGAGGGATAGGGGAAGACCGCAAGGTCGTTGGACAAACCTTTTTTGAAGGCTTTGAGGTGCGATGTCGGTTTCATGGACGTCTGCATCTAGTGCTTTGCTTGGATCCAGAATGTAATAACCAAATAACAATACATAAGTTTGAGCTTGAGAATCTCACGGCTTTGCTTGGATTGGAAACGGTGCATTGTTGCGAAATAATATAAAATATGTGTTGGGTTTGAGAGTAACGTGGTAGATATGTGGATTGTGGTTGGCGATTTGGGAGCCGTCTTCGTAGGAGGAGATTACGGACCACGCGCACTTGGCCCTTCGTTTGCCGAGCAACCTCCTCTCGCACCGTCGTCTGTTGGCTCGGGCTTTCGTTACCTCGATGGCGATTTTGTATTTTTGCGGCAGAGGCGCCGCGCGATTGGTCTTGGTCGTGGTGAGCGTGCGAGAGGCGGGTGTAGCTGGTCGTTTGGATCGACGCGAATGTTTCGCCCGAGCCGGCAACGTGGGCATGAGGACTCAAAGGTGGCGTCCGGAGCCGGTGGTCAGTATCGACAGGTGCGCGTGAATTTTGTAGAGATTTTGGTGTTGTATATGTTTAGAGATTTCATTTATTCAATACAATGTAGACTACATACATATATATACGGATGTAGACGATGAAATTTGTAGAGATTTTGGTGTTGTATGTTTAGAGATTTTTTTTTTTTTTTTTTTTTGCGGGTGATATGTTTATGTTTAGAGATTTCATTTATATATTTATTCAATACAAGGGATGTACACAGTTCATATTGGAATCCGTAATCTAAAGAGAAAGAAAGAAAGAAAAAAAAGGCACGCACGTACGCAAAAACGGGATATGCGGTGCAAAGAAAAGGAAAGAAAAAAAGAAGCTCGCGCACGTGCACGACTTGAAGCAGAGAAAGAAGGATATGCGGTGCGCGACGTGGATGTGCACGTACGTGGCATGCGGTGAAGGAAGTCGATCGTGGCTATTCCTCAACGAATCTGAGCTGGTGAAGGAAGTCATCAATGCACCTCTCATGGCATGCGGTGTCGGCGACAATCTCTTGCAGTTTCTTGGCATTGGCCGCGAAGAGAGATCTACCTGGTTCCTCCACAACGACGGCCCGGATCGTCGACGCGATGCCTTGCCGGTCAAAACACGACCCGTCCTCCCCGCTCCTTGGCACCGGCATTCCAACCTTCTTCCCCTCCATGAACTGAGCAACCGTCCGCTGGTCTCCGAAGAATGGAAGCATGACGAGGGGATGCCCAAACTGCAACCCCTCGATGACGGAGCTCGGCCCGCTGTGCGTGAGGAAGGCGCCCACCGAGCCGTGCGCCAGCACCCTGCTCTGCGGGACCAAGCCCATTGCCACGAGGCCGCGGCTCTTGGTGCGCTCCTCGAAGCCCGGAGGAAGAATGTCCTGGTCCGGTACGCCGTCGAGCTTCCTCAGAGCCAGGAGGAATGGCGTCCCGGCGAGTTCCAGGCCGATGGCTAGCTCGTGAACTAGCTCCGCGGTCAGTGGCGCTTCGCTCCCCAGCGCGACGTAGACGACGGACTTTGCGGGCTGTCCGTCGAGCCATGACACGAGCTCGTCGCCTCCCACGTTGGCCCTCTGAGGCGGAGGCAGCAGGCCGACCGGGACGAACGTCTTGCCGAAGACGCCGGGCAGGAGACGCACACCCTCGGGATCCAACTCCATGCAGCACCGCTGGGCGACCATCTTGCAGGTCTGGTAGGTCAACAAGAAACGTTGTGGTACCGTCGCTCCTAGCTCAGGGTCCACGTCCGTAGACACACGCGGCACGCCCCAGAGGGCGGTCGACGCGGAGGCGAAGGTGAGGAACATCGCGGACGGGACGCCTCGCTCCGCCGCAGCTGCTGCTGCTAGGTAGTGGAAGGTGTCGACGACGAGCCAGTCTGGCCTCTTGCCGTCACCTGTGTCGTCAAGAAAGGCCGAGAATTGCCCGACGAGGCCATCGGAGGCCTTCATTAGGAGCTCGGTGGCCTTGCCTGGCGGGAGGTCGGTGGTGGCCTCGGCTCCCTCGGGGAGGCCGTCAACACGGGGAAGCTGCAAGGCCACAAAACGGACGTTGGCTGCAGGTGGGAGCCGGCTGATATTCCGCGGCGTCGAGATGAAGGACACCCGGTGGCCGCGGGCCGCCAGGCGCTCGGCAAGCTCGAGGAAGGGGATCATGTGGCCGAATGCGAGCCATGGGAAGAGCACGATGTGCATCGGCGGCGAGGAGGAGGAGTCGGCATCAGCGTCCATCTTAGGCGAGGAATGTCGTGCGTTTCTATCTATATATAGAAATATATATAGTGAGCATAAAGGGTGGTTGATCTCTATGTGTAGTGACTACGTGTAGCGCCGTACACCAGGCATAGCACCTACTACCAAAACGACACAAATCTGTCTGTACCCGTGCATAATTAATTATTGGGATGTGGATACACCACCACCCCGACGTAGGTTTGCCTTCATGTTCATGGAGTAGCGATCGACTGGCAGATGCAAACCTTTCACACGACATGATTCACTTGTGTAGAAAATCTACCTTACTCTTACCTAACTTGCCTAACTAATCTCTCTGCCCTTGATTTTATCCGGGTGGGCACCCTCCCCTGATTTCGTCCAACTGAAGAAGGCCACACCTAAGGGCATGTACAATGGTTGATAAGATAGTCTTATCTTAAATCTTGCATGTAATTTAGAGATGACAAAAAAACATACATACAATGGGTCATCTCTTATCCTTATCTTCAATAACTAGTTTTTCATAAAAATATGGTGAGACATATTGTGCTAAGAGATCACCTCTTGCCTTCTCTTGTGATTTCTCTTCCTTCCACATCATCATTTATCCTACGTGGCATTGCTAAAATAGAACCATTATACATGCCCTAAGCTCTTACGTTAGTGTCACACCACAGAGGTGCCACTGCTAGTGCCGGGTAGATTTTATGTGCCTGGAAACATTTCCTTTGTGCCCTTTCGCATGGAGGAATAGGAAAATGTGTTCCCCGGTTTCCTATGCTTCACCTTCACGTTTCAGAAAGAAAAAAAGATTCAGTCTGATCTGTTCGAAAGTTTCCTCTGGCAAAACAACTCTTGGAGGCGCTTCCGCAATGGCGCGTGCTAGGTGTCGGTCGCCCGATCGAAATTGAAAAATCGGTCCTACGCGCGGCGTTGGATCGCCATCCAATGTTCAGAAACAGTCTTGCCTAATTTTTTCTTTCTTTTCGTCCCTTCGTTTTCATGAAATTGACCCACGGTCCAGCTTTCCCTACTAAACCATCCAGCGTCGCGGTGGCATTTTTTTCTTTTTTATCTTTCAATTTCTGTTAAATCAATCTGCAGTCCATCACTTACACAGAACCTACAAACTATTACAACAAATACGCTTGATTTGCGTACAAAAATAATACACTAGTACAACAAAAATCAACACAACCAATTTTTTTTTTTTTGCGGGGATTAAAGGGTTGTATTACTCAAGAGCATAGGAGTTCATCCCTACATAAGTTAGGGATATTAGCCGGGCCAGAGCGGAGCCAGACCACCGTACGGTCCTCCGTTCTCCCAAAGTTTGCTAAAACATGGCTTACATTATTTTGCTCTCTGGAGATATGAGTAACACTAGACTCCCTAGAACCCAAAAGAAGCTTGATCTCTGAAACCACCATTGCATGTGCAGATCGATCTTGTCCCGTCGCCTTGATCAACGATATTGCATGCAGGCAATCGCATTCGAGGGCAATCGGTAACTCAGTCCACTGTAAGGCTAGCGCGATTCCTTCCCGGCACCCTTCCAGCTCGGCATGAAGTGGATCAGGACACGAACGCAAGGCTCGACATGCAGAGAAGATGATGGCGCCGTCATGACCGCGAAGAACCATGCCAGAGCCCGCCCTACCATCCTCGTGGTTGAAGGAACCGTCGACATTTAGCTTAGCCCACCCATGCGGTGGTGGTTGCCACTTCCGAGTAAGCTTTGGACCCGTCGATACATGTGATGACCGCAGCTCCGCTCCTTCATACTGCAGGGGCATCTTCCCCTTATCCCAGTCTCCTGTAGGGTATTGTTGTACCCCCAACAGCGAGGCAACATAGCTCTGGAGGAAGCGTCGAGAAACTTCCATAGGCGGTGGTTTCTTGTCGTGTTGGATCTCATTACGAATGAACCAGCACCTCCACATCACCATGATGACTCTGAGACGGTCACCCTCGTCACACTCCGCCAAGAGGTTCAAGAACCATTCCGGTCCCGTGTTCCGTATGGATGTGACTTCGGGGATTTTCCAGACCTCCGCCATGGTACGCCATAAATCCACAGCTCGTGGGCACCTGCAAAACACATGATATGTGTCCTCTCGCTCAAGGCCACATAGTGGACATATATCAGATACCTCCATATGGCGGTCAAATTTGTTAGCCCAAGTAGCAAGTGCATTTGTAGCGACCCGCCAACCAAAGACACGCACCTTGGGAGGAGCAGGGCACCTCCATAAAAATGCCCAGACGGCACGTCGCCCGTCCGGTGCCCTGCTCGCCGCGACTGAAGAGGGACGCAACTTGTCCTCGAGCGCCAGCCGGTAAGCGCTACGCACGGTGAAGATACCAGTGCGTTCAGCACCCCATGCCATAAAATCGTCGCCCAACCTTGGAGAAGCCTTGATCTTCAAAATTTGTTGTACGTCCACTGGCCAGAATACCTGCTGGAGCAACTCAACTCGCCAAGCACCATTGTCATCCAGCAGCTCACTTACTCTCCTCAACCTGCAACGCCCTTGTTGAGTGATTGGGGGACGCCCAATGGGGTGGGGGATCCACGAGTCTCTCCAAATTCGAACTGATTGTCCATTCCCAATGCGCCAGACCAAGCCCCTCTTCAATAGATCCAAGCCATGCACTATCGACTGCCATGTTTGCGAAGCGTTAGTGGAGAAGACTGTGTCCTCTAGCTTGCCATTAGGGTAATAGCGCGCTTTCAAGACCCTGGCACACAAGCTATCCGTGTTCACCAGCAACCTCCAAGCTTGCCTAGCCAACATCGCTTGATTAAATAGTCTGAAGTCCTTGAATCCCATACCGCCAGCAGATTTGGGCCGCAGTAAATGATCCCAGGCCCTCCAATGCGTTTTCCTCTTACCTCTGTATGCTCCCCACCAGTAGCTGCGGATCATACGTGCAAGGTCGTCACATGTGCTCCGGGGGAACTTGAAGATGCTCATAAGAAAAGTTGGTAAGGCCTGTGCTACAGCCTTAATGAGGACCTCTCTTCCTGCCTGCGACATTAGCTCCCCCCACTGAATAATTCTCTTGGTAAGCTGTTGTTGCACGTTTTTTAGTTTCCCTTTAGAAAACCGACCACTAGGGGTAGGAAAGCCAAGGTATTTTTCTTCAAAACTTGCATTCGCCACTTCCAGCGTGTGCATAACCTCCTGTTTTTTCGCCTCCGGGCACCTAGACCCAAACATAATGGAGCATTTATTTGGGTTAATAATTTGCCCAGTTGCTGTAGCATACCTCTCCAATGCGGCCTTGACGTGACTAGCTTCTGTAGCATCAGCCCGAAAAAACAGAAGTGTGTCATCTGCGAACAAGAGATGTGAAATTCCCGGTGCTTGAGGGCATACTCGCAACGGTGTGAGCCTTTGTCCCTCAATTTCATGTCTTAAAATAGCATCCAAACCATCAGCCACAAACAGAAATAGAAAGGGTGAAATAGGATCTCCCTGCCTTAGTCCACAGGCCGGTGCGAACGAATCTGAGAGGGCTCCATTTAATCGAACATTATATCTCACCGAGGTGACACACTCCATTATCCAATTCACCCATCGGCAAGCGAAACCCAACTTTTGCATCATCCGCTCCAGAAATACCCAGTCCACTCTATCATATGCCTTCGACAAGTCCAGCTTATACGCGCAACAGCTCTGTTCAGGGTCCTTCTCCTGTTTTATTGCATGAAAGCATTCAAAAGCAATTAGTGCATTGTCCGTAATCAACCTCCCCGGCACAAAGGCACTCTGTACCGGGGAGACGATCTCATCCAAGATGGGGCGCAGCCTGTTCACTAAACATTTGGCAATGACCTTATAGATCACATTACAGAGGCTAATTGGCCGAAAATCAGAGAGCATGGTTGGAGATTCAACCTTTGGAATTAACACAATGGTGGTGCTATTTACCCCTTCCGGCATTACTCTGGTGGCAAAGAATAGTTTCACTGCAGCAACTATCTCATCCTTCATAACAGACCAATGGCGCTGGAAGAACCTTGCCGGGAAGCCGTCCGGTCCCGGCGCTTTCAAGGGACCTATTTGGAACATAGCATTTGATATTTCATCATCAGTGAACTCCTTACACAAGTCCTCATTCATTGCTGTAGTGACCTTTGGCTCAATAAGCTGTAATACGTCACCAGGGTCAAGAAGATGGTTAGCGGAAAATAAATTTTGAAAATAATCATTAGCCAGATGTAGCATGGTGCTCTGGTCGGTGTGAAGCACCCCTTGGGCATCTACCAATCCTTTTATTCTATTTTTCCGGGCACGCCAAACCGCCTTGCGGTGGAACATCTTGGTGTTCCGATCCCCTTCCTTGAGCCATTGGATCCTCGACCGCTGTAGCCATATCATCTCTTCCTTGTATAATAAATCATTCATTTTATCCATCTCCGCACGTAACTCCCGTTGGTCTGCATTCATGTTAGTAAGTTCTTCCAAACGGGACCGAGACTTTTCAAGTTCTCTCGTTACATTGCCAAAGGTTCTGTTACTCCAAGTATGCAGGTCATTCATTACCTTGGCTAGGGCCTCTCTAACATCACCAAGGTTTTGTTTCGTACCTCGGCTTGTCCAAGAGTTCGCAATGATGGATAAACAACAATCTTTTTTCTATAGAGTGATTTACAACAAAAAATATCAACAATTTGTACAAAAAATGCAAAGTATTACAACAGAAAACCATTTGTTTACAACAATGAAATAGTTGCTGCAGACTAATTTACAACAAAACACACCAAGTATTTCAACAACAAAAATTTGTTCACAGAAATTTACAAAAGGCACGTAAACATTCTCGAAAACCCGAAATACACATAGCCTGTAGAAAACGTACGGAAACCTTACAACATCATGAGATGGATGACCCCGTAGCCAATGCATAGAATCGCCTCAGGTCTAACTAGTCTCCGAATGCATATGAAATGCACTTCATATGCGTTACAGAGTTTGCCTATATATACGATAACTCAGATAGATTGTTCTTACTTCACCATCCACGGACAATTGAGTAATTAAGTCACAGGAAATATTTATATACACTAATACGATTTGTAGTACGTAATGTCTGATTTCAATGACATGTCGGCAGTGGCACAATATGCAGGCTGTCGACCCGTGTTACACGAGGCCTAGTGCCCACTTTCATCATGCACCATGGACCTCCACCAGTGGTTGGCTATCAGCATGCACCACATATGACACCCATGTACGGTACATTTGTTCTGTCGACGGCGTGACAGATGCATGCTTCAATTAGGCCCACGTACGTTACTTAATGTCGTGTCATTACCACAGTGAAATACTTCATGAGCAACGTGTTACCACTATGCCAATCTATGCCTACCAATAAACTACAGAGCGTTTTTATCACCATCAGCATTGTTACAGAATATCCTCTGTTTATTTATCTATAATCTTTAATACCTAAAATAGTTCATCCCCACTATATCTAATTCTCTTGACATGCAGTCTATTCACCTCATCACTCATGTGCCACACATGCCATCAAGGAAAAAAAAGCAATTGCTTCCACGTCATCCTTTTTTCCTCCCATGCGTCAAAACTCAGGTTGCGTCTCACTCACTTGGTCTCACTGCACAGGGCGGAGCCAGGATTTAGGTATAGGGGGGGCCAAGCCAAGTTGGCAAAAAAAATTATAATAGTTTAAATTTGCCTTTACAACTGCCAATAAGATTAAAATGTAAATAATTTCATCCGAAGATAACCTAGTTGCTAGGTAATTCTCCATCAATGTATATTATCATGTACTCCCTCCGTAAACTAATATATACTTGTCATCAAAATGAATAAAGAGGATGTATCTAGATATATTTTGGTTCTAGATACATCCCTTTTTATCCATTTTAATGACAAGTATTTTGGGATGGAAGGAGTATTTGTTTACAGAGGGAGCAATTTTGAAGCAAATCATCTCCCACTCACTTGGATTAGTAACTTCCACATTACCCTTATTAACAATTTCAATAGGTTGAGATCTCGAATTATCGTACCTAAGAATCGAATTAATTTCTATAGTGTGTAGCCACGTTTTTTATCTTGATTACCACATCGTAGATCAGACAATCAAAGGAAATTAAAAATGAATTAGCATTGTAGATCACACAATCGAACGTGCAATTTCAACAAATATAAAATGAGAATTCAGAGGTACTAGTAGATAGGATAGTACTAACCTTAGCCTGGGCGCTGAACCGCTGGAGAATTCACAGAGTGTATCTGTAGGATGAGCACGAAGGATGGGAAGAGGCGGCAGGCGGCAGCGCTGATGGCCTAGGTCACACGTTAATCATGCGGATGCGTTTTTTAAGGAAACGGGCATTCTTATGGGCCATACCATGCGTGGGCTTTCTTATGGGCCCTCTTTTTTTTTCCAGATTTGATACTCTCCGAGTGGAGAGTTAAGGGGGCCAAGTACGTATATTCATCCAGTCTGGTCGCTAATGAGTCGCAGCTTCCAGATTATTTGTCCATCGTTAGGGGGCAAATCCTATTTGACGCCCGCAGACGTCAAAAGGACGTGGCTTCGCTGAAGCCTGCACACCCGACGCCCCATTTGGGCCGGCCCACGGTGACGATGTTTTTTCTTCATTTTCCTGTTCCTTTCATTTATTTTTCCTGTTCCTTTTATTTCTTTTTTCTGTTTCAATTTCTTTTCTTTTATTTTTCGTCTTTTTTCTTTTTGATTCTTTTTCGTGTATTATACACAGTTCATTGCATATTTATATACAAAAATGTTCATCATGTATTTATGAAAATGTTCAACATATTTAAGAAAACGTCCATTGTGTATTTTAGAATTGTTCAACATATAGTCACAAGAATGTTCAACGCATATTTAAACATTGTTCAGCGTATATAAAAAAATGTTCAATGTATATTTAAATATTTGCTCAGCGTATATCAGAAAATGTTTAGTGTGTATTTAAAAAATGTTCACTGTATATCACAAAATGTGTAATGTATATTTAAAAATTGTTCATCATTCGAAATTTCAAAATATTTATTCATGTTTTCAATAAATGTTGATATTTTTTAAAGTTTGATCAAATCTCTAAATGTGTTCATGATTTTCAAACATTATTAACTTTTTTTAAGGCAAAATTGTTCGTTTTTTCCCAAAAAATGTTGAAAAGTTTGAGAATAGTTTTATTGATCAGGCGATGCAAATTGGTTCTTAAAGTCGGGCGCCCCAAATCTAACACTAGAACATATCAGGTCAGTTTGTTTGCAAGACCTATCCACTAGTGACAAATCGCGTGTTCGAACTTCACTGGTGGTACAATTTTCTGGCGGATTTTTTTTCACGTGCCTGGATTTTGTTAGCTCCAACTGGGCCGGCCCGTTAGCGCCTCTCTTCTGCGAAGGCTGAACAGCCTCACGCTCGCGAGCGTCATACAGGAGGTCTCCGTTACGCGCGCGGG
>LR738709.1:1956842-1994004 GCA_902687465.1 Secale cereale | reverse complement strand
ATTGGGCTGTCAGAGTCAAGTCGTGGGCTCTATAGCAGCCTATTTGGATGTTCAAGCCCATGGTTATATAGCTGGATACTTTATTTTGGTGGAATAAACTAGAAGCCCATGCATCTCAAAAAAAAAAAAAACTAGAAGCCCATGGGAAAACAAAAAATAGTTGTGAGTCTTTCCGTCTCCCCAATTACTCCCCACCGAACAGTCTTGAACAAGAGCAGGATTCCGTACGTGGGCCGGGCCAAGTGGGGAGTCGCTTCAGCGAAGCCACAGCTCCTGGACGCACACGTGCGTCATATATGATTTGCCCTGGATTGTGGGGTGTGTTGTTTCCGTGCGTCCGTGCGTTTCTGGCAAAGCAGTCCACAAGCTTTTGGGCCTACTTCTTTTTTTAGTGGGCTGCGCCCCGGACCTTCAAAAATTTCTATATAACTATAGCCTTTGAAAGCCTGGGCCCTGGCTGCCCTTGGCCCAGCTCCGCCACGGTGGGAGCCCTGGCGTCACCTTTATGGTTGTTTGACCATAAGAAGACTTGTCGAAAAACATACACCATAAAAAGAAGATAAATGAGAGCAAAACGAGGGCACCATATGAGCCCTTGTTCAAAACTTTATTAATTGTGTCTATCCTTACACAATCTATGGCCAGACGATGGCGGTGATGAAGCTGCCAGTCATTTCCATCGAGCAGCGGTTGAAGTTCGGTCTAGGCCGGGGCACCACGGGTGCAGTTCAAGAAAAGGTGACGCCAATCTCCACAGTGGCGGCCACCACAGTGAGGGCATATATACTTAGTCGTGTTGTAGCGTTTCAGCTTGGTGCCCAGCATGCATGTTAAGAGGCGCAACCAATGGAAGATATGCACCTATGTGGGTACACGAGCTCCACACAGGCACAGGTGCAGCAGAGACGTTTGTGATAAGAAACGATATGCAACAGTACTGTGTGGAGTTCTAGGTGCCCTGTTCGACGACGACGACATCCTAATGCGACATGCTTCTTCTTCCCATCCACGAGATAATGCATGACGTCTTGCATTGGAATTTAAGATAGGAAGGAAGCTTGAGAGCAGGAATAGTTAGTCCACCCTGCATAGATCGAGTGGGCCACAAGGTGCCGTGTGTGTGAGCGGGTTGGAGGAGCCTTGACATAATTGGATACGCGACTGTTGGTTATGTCTTTATCGTACCTTTGAAAATGGAATTTGTATTGGATTTTGCTTGTAAGGGAGCATTTATAAAACGTGTAGTCTTCTGTGCTCTTGTCATGTACAGTTATTTGAAGATGAAAGATGTGAAAGCTAAGGGCAACTTCCGTCATAGCACCCATTCCATCCGGACTAACTACATAAAGCAACCACAAATATCACCATATTATCAGAAACCACTTCTCTTCCGTTTTCTACTAAAAAAAACAGCTGGTTTATACAATATCTTTATAGAAAGCTATGATTGGTAGATTAGCTACAGTTGGCGATCGAATTGATAATGAAAGTCCACTAGACAGGGTAGCTTGCAAAATAATATGCCATGTGGATGCGTTGTGCCTAGACTGGTTCGTCCATGCCATAATTTCAATCTAACGAGTACCTCATTTTTGTTTGAACAGTCCAGTGGAAAGGGAACAATAGGGCCGTCCTGACATATCTGTCACCTCAATAATGCCCCTCCAACGCCCTGCTTCCCCATCTCTCTCTCCCCAGTATCTTCTAACCCATCCCCACGACAACCTCACCTTCTCTTCATCTACCCCATCCACAAGCCAGTTTCCTTGTTCTTTGTCAATTATGCTGCAGAGACAAGAGGAAATGTAGCTGGTACACACACTACTGTGGTGCTACCGGTGTACCGAACGAACGTAGCACATTTTAAAGTATTCAATAAAACTTTAAAAAATCTAATATGTTCACGCAACATCTATGTATGTTAGAAAAATCCATATCGTAATTCGCAATATTGCTAGAGATATAAAAATGAAAAAATTGCCATCACTATGATGACGGCTAAACCCAAAGCCGAACTTGTCTTCAGTACTATTCATTGTCAAATATATAATTTTTGTTGTTTGAGCTATGTTTTGAAGTTTTTGTAATTTTCTGACAACATACAATAATGTTATGTGAATATGCTGCTTTGTTTTAAGATGTTTTTGTAAACCAAGAAATCACTAAAATCTTTCGTGGTATGAACTCGACGAATCGCCGGCCGGCATATGGAGTCCGCTGCAAACTTCGGGAACTACATCTCAACAACGATGTCATCCAGATCGGTATCCTCGGTTCCAAGTTCCTCCATCAACTCTGCAAGAGCCATCGCAAACCACAGATGAAGTTCCTTCATTTGCCATGAAAACATGGCCACACAGAAGCCAGGCCTTGAGAGAGAAAACTCATGTCAGCTTGCGCCCCGATCTCACCCGCCAAGGTCAGGAAGACCCACGAGGGGACCCCATAGTCAGCCTGAGCGGAGCGATCACATGGAGATGATCGGCGGCGGAGGAAAAGGTCTGCACGCTGCGTCGCCACCGCGGGAGTCAAAACCCTATCATGAGGGGTGGGATGTATTTACAGTACGTGTATTAACAAGCAAGTGCACACTGTGCACACCCTGCGTGCCTTGTGGACGACACATTTAGTAGGTTTTATTGAATTTGGTACAAGAGGTTGTGGGATGAGTGCAGAGCTGAACTTTTTCCAAAAGGCTTAAAACAATATGGTACAGTAGAAATTTCTAGAAAAAGTTCTGGAATTCTTCCAAAATCATATGGATGTTCAAATTGTTTTATATTTTAAAAATATTAGTAATTGACAAAATGATCTGCACTGTAAAAATTATTCCGAAATTGTAAAACATGTTCACAAATAAAAAAAGGGTTCTCTATTTTTAAAAATATTTCAAATTTTTAGTACTGTTCACAAAAATGTTCTCAAATATTGAATATTTATCAACTAGTTGAATTTTAATGAATGGTCCAGAATATTTAAAAACAAAAACAAACTTCATGAGTTTATAAGTTGTTCTGAAATAAAAATAATAATTGGAAAGTAAGAAATACAAAATAGAACGTAAAAAATGAAAGAAAAAGAAATTATAAATCGCATGTAACCTTCCTAAACCAGAAAAACGGACATGATTCCCGCTGTTTAACCACGAGGGCAATTTGTCGACCGTTGGAGGGCATAGTCTGTAACTCGGTCTCACCTCTAGCCACAAGGGGATGGGCGGGCAAGAAATATAGCTCCCCGGGCGACCATAACCCTTCCACGCAGCCCTCGCGAGGCGACCGGGAAGGGCCTCCCATCTGCGCTGCCGGTCTACTCCTCCTGCCTCCATCTCCCTCACCGCCGCCCAACGGCGCGGCCAGGTGAAGCCCTACCGGCGCTGGCACCGGCGCGGCGTCTTCTTCCCCACGCGCGACGGGGCTGCGTGGGTCGGCCTCCTCAGGCATCGGCTCACCGGAGTGGGGTGTCTGCGCGAGTGACACTTCGGCGTGGACGACTTCGTGGCAATGGCGACCCGGGGTGGCGGCCCAGGAAGGTGGTGGAAGGAGAAGCCCGGGTCTCTCGTAGCGGCATGGCGTTAGGATGTCTCTGTCCAAGGCGGTCTGGCGTCTTTGGCTCCGGATTGGATCTGATCAGTGACGGTGACGAACGAGCGGGATTCATCTCGACGGCTCTCGCAGTTTTACTGCGAAGGGATGGCGGCCCTCCTCCCGGGCTCTAGTGGTGGCACACGCTGGCAGTGGACAGTGTGCCAAGGCTCCCACGGTTGTAGTGCTATTGTGGATTTTCATCGGATCTGGGTTGCCAGATCAGGGGCTTTGAAGGCATTATGGACGATGCACATGTTGTCGGTTGGATGCTCATGGGACATATCAGGGTAAAAACCTGGTCTCCGTCCGATGGCCCGAGCCGGTGATGGTGATGCCCTCTGTGTATTTAACTTCTTGAAGGCATCATCGAGGGAAACCGAACTCCTTTCACTACCTTCGAGGGAAACCTAAAATCAGTCGATCGGATGACGGTGGCGCACTTATGTCGTTCCCTCCTTGGGGGCTCCTCCTTGCCGTAGCGCCGAGGGAATCACAACTCCTTATTGACTTGACGAGACGGTGAGGGCGACGCCGGGCCACGCTCACGGAGCAAGCGCTCCGTCATGAGGTCCATCAGACGGACAAATTCCTCGGGCGTTAGAGCGACGTCCAAGGAAGCGTGGCTGCTACCAAGGTGGCGCCTGGTCCTCCTTGTCGTCGGAGGAGCCATCCGCCTTGGGGGCCAATGGTCCAGGAGAGAGCCAGGGGCGTTGGTATGAGCCGGAAGATGATCCATTGTGCTGTCGCAACCTGCCGACACAGAGAAACAAGACTTCGCCATTGGAAATGCTCGAGGAGGAGGAACGACTCAGAGAGGAGGAGGAGCTCGGAGAGGATGCAATAAGGATGCACATCGCCAGCACACGGCTTAAATAGCCGCTGCCAGGCCAAGGGAACAGCTGGTCAGCCTGCTTCAATGCGACGTAGTGGCCGGAGTTGTTTTCTAGGGACGCCGCGTCGACCCTAGAACGTCGACACCTGAGAGGTTGCCTCGGTCATCGCCGTCCACATGCCTGGTCATGTCATGCGGTTTTAATGGAGGCCACCACGTGCTCTGGACCGGTATGAATGCGGCCCAGAACGAGGCACGTGCTTCGGATGGAATGTGCGGGAGAGGCAGGTAGGGTTTTTGAGTGGTCATGTTTGTCGGAAGCGGGCGTGGTAGCGGTCCGGAAGCCCGCATAGCTCCCGTCCCCCTCTAGCGGTTTGCTTTCAGTTTTCGGACCGATACATGGCCGCGTTAGACGGGAAGAAACAACCTGATCATGTCATCTAAAAAGTTGCCAATGATATGAGGGACGGTCGGTGGTGGTGTGACTAAGCTGCGAGTCATTTCCAACGAGCAGCGGTGGAAGTTGGGTCTAGATCAAGGTTTTGGTTACCGAATGAGGCAATTTTATCGAGGGGGACGGATAAACGTGGTTACCATGGTTACCGGAAAATACCGAGAAATATCGAGAATATTTCGAACGAATTTTATAGTTGAATTTTGAATTCAAATAAATGAATGAACGAACATTCGAACCAGAGACCTGTCAAAACAGGAACTAGGTTGCTACGAACATGTTAGAATCAACTCTCATGGCATTAATTAGATCCTACGCACTTTACTTCAAATGGAGCGTTTAAATTCAAAAAAAAATTAAAAAATGGTATTTTTTTTTCTTGGTATGAGGATTTATCGAGGGACACGGAAATATGCGGTAACCATAGGAAATCATGAAATTTCGACCGGTAATCAAAACCTCGGTCTAGATTGGGGCAGCACGGGTGCAGTTCAAGAAAAGCTGACCCCAATCTTTACAGTGGCGGCCAGCACGTGTTGTAGCGTTTCAGCTTGGTGCCCAGCATGCATGTCAAGAGGCGCAACCAATGGAAGATATGCACCTATGTGGGTACACGAGCTCCACACAGGCACAGGTGCAGCAGAGACGTTTGTGATAAGAAACGATATGCAACAGTACTGTGTGGAGTTCTAGGTGCCCTGTTCGACGACGACATCCTAATGCGACATGCTTCTTCTTCCCATCCACGAGATAATGCATGACGTCTTGCATTAAGAATTTCAGGTTTGCTATTTCACATCTAGATGTGAGATATTATCTCACATCTAACACACTCATCCTTGATTTTTTTTTAAAGTCTCCCATGAATTTTAACTAAGAATTTAAGATAGGAAGAGAAGGAAGCTTGAGAGCAGGAATAGTTAGTCAACCCTTCATAGATCGAGTGGGCCGTGTGTGTGAGTGGGTTGGAGAGGAGTCGGGGGAAACCCAAATCTAGTGGTTCCCAGGGATCAACAGAATGCACTACTAGCGTCTGATTTCAGACTGCCGAATCATCCATTTACTTCCATGCTTGGTGCTCAGACAGTAGGCCGGTGATATACTCAATCCAATTTCTTTTTAGTCCGCGTAAGTTTGGGTTAAGTCAAACTTTGAAGCGTGTCTAAGTCTATACAAACAAACACTGATATTTGCAACACAAAATATATATGGTCAAAATCATTGTGGAATATACTTCTATATATTTATTTGGTTTCTTAAACATCCATACTTTTTACACAATAGCTACACGTAAGTTGCCTGAATTTGTATAGTTATTCCGACTTTATTAGGTATATATACTTCTATATATTTGTTCGCAATAAATAGTAGATATGGTTAGAGTCATCATGGAATATACTTATATATATTTATTTGGTCTCTTAAGCATCCATACTTTTTACACAGTAGCTACACGTAAGGTGCCCAAATTTGTATAGTTATTCCGACTTTTGTTAGTCCTCGAGAGTAAGAAGACGGCAGGAGTATGTGGCTACTGTACAGCCATATACATTTAGAGGAAAGGTTCGGCATGAGCATGAGTAAGAGTCAGTCCTCCCTCCACGTTTAACTAACAAAGCAATTAACCGGTCAGGATTAAAAAAAACACACCAAACAACCACAGAAAGGAAAGAAACCAGGGATGCAACCCGAAAGCTGCTGATAAAAGTAGGGAAGAAAACGAAGCAGAAACGGACATTATTGCATGCTACAACATTTGTTTCCATATTTTTGTGCGGAAGCGAAAGCGAATACAGAAACCCCAGAAATGAATACCGAAACAGATACTATCGAAAATACACACGGAGTGAATACGGAGCGGACACGGAAACAAAAACGGGCACTGGCCGGAAATTAAAACCTCCTTGAATCATAGAGAAATACACGCGAAAAATATAAAAAATGAATTGTTAACATGGCTACAAAATAATATGCTTATGTTAGCAACCTGATGCGGAGCATCCCGAGGTAATCCCCATGGACCCTCCATCACCTCGCCAAGTGCCTCAAGGACCATTGACACGTGCTCGTGCTAGAGCTCTCGAGACCGAGGTGACGTCACTCCTAGCCCTACTTCCATACGAATCTTCCGAGACATGGTTGCTACCTCAGACGGATGTGTTTTGTGTGCTCAGGTGTGAAGAAGACCACATTGGAGATGTGCATGAAGATGGACAAGTCCCCAAGTTCACGGACGAGGTTTTGCATCGAGAAGGGCTGAAGAAGGCTCCAGGCCCCGGACATCCGGCCTCGGGCCTGGAAATCCGGCGCCACTCCACAGAAGACACCCGAGACTCAACCCCTCCAGCCCGGACATCCGGCCCCTCGCCCCGGACATCCGGCGCCCCGTGAAGCCCCGGACATCCGGCCCGTCGCCCGGACGTCCGGCTCCTGAATGCCTGAGCGCATCCCTTTGGGCCGTGGCCCGTGTACCCGTTCGCCCCGTACACTATATATACTCCTTTCCTCACATCGTTTAGGGTTAGCTTTTGGATAGCTCATTCATAGACCTTTGTGGTTCCTCTCCACGAGACCGCGGCCTCTTCGGAGAAGATCCACCTCGGATTCAAGGCCTCCACATCGGAGAAGATCCCAAGGGATACCCAAGACCTCCTCCGGAGAAGACTACCTTTGTACCACCGTGATTTGACTATGGATCGTGTATCTTGATGAGTATCGTGGATCTAGCACTTGTGTGATCATATTTGTGTTGATTTGAGTGTTTCCCCTCGTGTTTCCCTCCGTTTCTTCCTTGTATTCTCCGTGTTCATCGTGGGTTATCCTCCATTCGTGAAAGATCTGCTGATTAGGGTTCCACCCTACATCATATTATGGTATCATGAGCATAGGTTGATCACGAATTTGGAGCCCCACATCCTGTTTTATAGCTTGTTTTTGTTGTGTTCTTCTCAATTTCGAAAATTCCCCACAAAAATAGCCCCAAATTTTTTTTGTGATCTGTTGATTTGGCAAGATTTTGTTGAATTTGTTCCATGGATTTGCTGTGCCACGAGTGGATCTAGCTCTTCCTCACTTTTCCCCATTTTTTCTCCGCAAAATCCGACGAATTTTGTCCCCAAAGTCACCGTGTGAAAGGAGTTCTTCGCGGCCTCGGGCACCCCGAACATCCGGCCCGTGCCCCGGACATCCGGCCCCTGGCCTGGACATCCGGCCTTCCGCAGCCACAAACCCCCAACCCACCCCACCTTGCACTCTCCACCGCCATTTTCGTTCGGTATCCCACCCAACCTTCCGCATACCACCACCATTTCCGCATCCACCATCGCTTAACCGCTCCGAGTTTGACAAGTTTGTCTCCCTTTGCCTTGGATACTTGAATTGTGTTTTCACCGTTTCCTTGGATGTTTAGGCTACCTTGGAACGGCAAGACTTGGACAACACCGCCGCTCAACTTCGGCAAGGACGGTAACATCGACGACACTTTGTTCAATCTACTTTGCAATTGCATTGTCACCCTATGGACCATCTTTGCGTAGCTTTCCCATTGAGACTAGCCATCTGAGTATTGCAGGGCCACGACACTTGTGCACATTAGTGATAGTCATAGATACTTCATACCATATCATCATATCTCCGTGTGACATAAGAGTGTCCAGCATACACAATAGCTACCTTGATCCGAGAAGCATGCATAAGTATCCAAAGAAAGAGCTCACAAGCTTTTAAGCAAAAGAGCCAACCCAAGCAAAAGGACAATAGCATCATACGCCTTGCATCAAAAGAGATCATATACGATAGCAATACATCATCTTGTGCTCAAGCATCGGCACATCATACACTCATAGCATACTTGTGATAGATAGTCGTTACGTTTTGCCTCTTATAGGTCGTGCACAAGTGCGTATCCACCTATTAAGCAATCGGTTAGCGTCTCTCTAGTATTGTGCAACACGAGCATTTTCTGTGGTTTCTACATTTTCGCTCACCCTTGGTTGCACAACCACATTTATCTATCCGTGCGTGTGTTCCGTGTGCTACTTTGCTAGTGATCTACTTGTTGCATGAGCAAATTGTGAACCATTTTCAACATCATTGAGTCACTTTGACGATTGCATTGAATTTTGTGCCACCATCCTAACCAAGCTCCTCTCCAAGCTTTACTTGTGTAGGTGTGAGAATCAACACGAAGTGGTACCAATAGTGCTATTTCTGGGTTACATTATTGAGTGATCATTGATCCATTTTCAACTTCGGTTAAGGTACATTTGGTATTGTCTTCTCCTTTCTCCCACTCACATACTTGCTTGTGATGATGGATAGGCCAAGTACATCTTCCAACCCGATCTTCGACGATCCTCAAGAAGCGAACAACTACGTCACCAAACTACATCTTTTCGTTGTCCAACGAGCTCTTCATCAAGAAAGCGAAGCTATGCGCGAGTACATTGGTCAAGTCGCTGAGGATGCGCGTCAATTTGAAGCAAGAACAAAAGAGCAATTCGACATCATCAACACCAATATGTCTAATCAATTCAACGAGCTCAGGACATTGATAGTTGATATGTCCAAAATGCATCACTATTTTGTATCATAATTCATCTTTATTCATTGATATATTTCACGTTATGATGATGTTCTTATGTTGTTTTGGTCTATTTTACACAGTTTGCAACTTTCCGATGCCGGATCAGCAGGAAAAAGTGGATACTAAGTTGCTGAAGAAGAACACCTCCAAATTACCTGAAAATTGACGGGAGGTATTTTTCAGACGAATAACGAAGACACGCAAAAGGGGAGTCAGAGGGGGGCCACAGGGTGCCCAGGCGGCCTGGGGGCGCGCCCCCCTGGCCGCGCCTGGGGGGCGCTTGGAGCCCCTGGCCTACCTCTGGTCGCCCCCTTTGCATATATGTTCTCCGTCCCCCGAAAACCCTAGGCACGGGACTTTTTACGAAGTTCCGCCGCCGCTTCGAGGCGGAAACCCACAGAGAAGAAAAGGGCATCTCCGGCGGGCAGATTCCGCTAGGGAGATCACCTCCTGGAAGGGGAGATCATCGCCATCGTCATCACCATCGTCACGGGCATCATCGAGATCATCATCAACATCATCCCCAACACCAGCACCATCTCCATCTTCATCCAAATCTCATCTTGCCATCGCAACTCGTGTTGTAACTTGTACTACCTATCCTCTCTACTCCATCGGTGTTGATTACTACCTTGTGGTGAATGCTATTGAGTTTTGTTGGAGAAATATTATTATGTCCAGATTGTTTATCACATATTTATCCCCACTGATCATGACCTCTTCTATGTCTTGTGAGTAGTTACCTTAGTTCTTGAGGACATGGGGAAAGTATTGTTGTTAGTAGTCATATGTTGTTGAAATAATATGTGTTGTTTGATATTTCAGTTGTGTTGTCATTCTACTAGTGGTGTTGTGTGAGTCGAACACCCAACACTTCGCCTTATTAAGGACCTAGGGGGATACATTGTGTATAAAGAATGCTTATGGTGGGTTGCCGGAGTGACAGAAACCTGAACCCCAGTTCGCACGCTTTTGCATAAGGGAATAATGGATCCTCGATCGTATTGCTATGGTTAGGCTTTTGCCTTAAATTCTATCTTGTATTTGCGGATGCTTGCAAGGTGTTTAATCATAAGAGTGCATTCATCTTAGTCTAGAGAGTGCACTAGCATAGATCCACCCACTCAACACTTATCAACACATAACATAGTATCGATACGGAATATGGCGAAAGCACATGACTACCTCTCCCGTGTGTCCTCAAGAACGCTTTAGTCTTTATAAGTTCAGTTGCTAGGCCTCTCCTTTGCTAAGAAAGGATTGGGCCACTTGTTACTTTCAGTACCTTTTACATTACTTGCCTTTACATTCCTGTTGCTTATACCGAGAAAACCCCTAAAAGTTATCTTTCAGTGCTTGCAGTAATTTCTTGCTCAGAATCGCTTATCAATACCGTCTGCTCCTCGTTGGGTTCGACACTCTTACTTATCGAAAACGCTGCAACAGATCCCTTACGGTTGAGGGTTATCAAGTAACGTTTTCTGGCGCCGTTGCCGGGGAGCGTAGCGCTATTGGTAAAGTGAAACTGGTAAGAAAGTCCTTTTATAATTCTGTTTTTATTTTTACTATTTCTGCTCTTTGTCCTTATGGACAACCCTATCATTGGAGCGTTGCTTGCGGGAAGACGCCCCACACCTGTGGTGGTTGATCCTCCCCCTACTGAAATTGTGCCATATAAAATACCAGCTGGCATTATCAATTATGTTTTGGCTAATCGTTATGCAGGAGACAGACATCCCGGTGAACACTTGCTATATTTGTCACGACTATGTTCATTATTTAAGCTTGCAGGTGTATCGAGGGAGTTTGTCATGAGGAAATTGTTTGTTGTATCACTTATAGATAAAGCTTCAGATTGGTATGGGCTTCTCGATAACTCACATTTGCTAGACTGGCAGGAACTTATGTCTCTCTTTTATACTAAGTTTTATCCTCTTCATGAAATTCATCGAGACAGGAATTATATATATAACTTTAGGTCTCGTGACGGAGAAAGCATTGCTCAAGCTTGGGGGAGATTGAAGTCTCTAATGCTCAAATGCCCAATTCATAAGCTTCCCAAGGAAATTATACTTACAAATTTTTATGCCAGGCTTTCTCGTCAGGATAAGGAGATGCTGGATGCCTCCTCTAGTGGGGTATTTCAGAAGAAGAGTGTTGAAGAAAGGTGGGATCTCCTTGAAAGAATCCAGAGGGATACTGAAGATTGGGAAATTGATAAAGGTATTGAACCCGCTATAAATTATGAACATGATTATATTGAGAGCTATGTGGAAACTGATTACTTCAATACTTTTTGCTCTAAGATTGGTCTTGATTCCCATCTAGTGATTGATTTGTGTAAGAATTTTGCCTCTCACGTTGATTCTTTTAAAAAGAATAAAGACCAGCACCATGCACCTTTTAAAGAAAAACCTATTGATATTTATGTTGCTGAGCCTATTTTGCCTGCATTTATATATGAACAGCCTCCTTTTCCCACGAGGATAAAGGAACACTCTCTTGTGACAGGCATAATAAATAAAAGTGAGAGAAGAGTTGATGAACCTGAGGACCAGATCAGGGTCGATCCTCAAGTTGCATTGATTAAAGACCTTGCTACTGATGATATTTTGGATTCCAATATAACTTTTTGTGCTGTTTCCACTAACCTTGTCACAGCCAAGAATAAAGGCCCAATTTCAGGTACTCCGGTGGTATCTGTTAAAATAGGAGATCACAATTATTATGGGCTATGCGATTTGGGATCGAGTGCAAGTGCTATTCCTTATTCACTTTATGAAGAAATCATCGGTGAGATTTCCCCTTGTGAACTTGAAGAAGTTGATGTTACTATTCATCTTGCAAATAGATCAACTATCTCTCCTATCGGAATTGTGAGGGACATTGAAGTCCTATGTGGAAAGGTAAAATACCCTACCGACTTTCTGGTACTTGGTTCAGCCAGGGACAATTTTTGTCCCATCATTTTTGGTAGACCTTTTCTTAGAACTTGTGGAGCTATAATAGATTGCAAGAAAGGTAAAGTTTCTGTTGAATTCGATGGAGAGCCATATGAATTTAATTTTTCTAAGTTCTCTAAGCAGCCTCGTGGTACTGATTTACCTAGTGATGATAAAATTATTGAAAGTATTGCCTCTATTGCTATTCCCCCTGATGATCCCTTGCAGCAATACATGGAGGACCACGAGAATGATTTGCATATGCAGGAAAGAAATGAACTAGATGAAATATTCTTGAGGCAGCCTGCTATCCTGAAGCACAACCTTCCGGTTGAACCTTTGGGAATTTTATCAAAACCAAAAGAAGACCCGGTGTTCGATCTTAAACCTCTTCCCGATACGCTCAAGTATGCTTATTTAGATGAAAAGAAAGTATATCATGTTATTATCAATTCTAACCTTTCAGGATATGAAGAAGAGCGATTATTGGAAGTACTTCGTAAACACCGAGGCGCAATTGGCTATACCCTTGATGACCTTAAGGGGATTAGTCCATCTATCTGTCAACATACTATCAACCTTGAGCCTGATGCTAAACCAGTTGTTGATCATCAACGACAGTTGAACCCGAAGATGATGGATGTCGTGAGAACTGAGATTCTCAAGCTTCTAGCCGCAGGTATTATCTACCCTATAGCTGACAGTAAGTGGGTAAGTCCGGTACATTGTGTTCCTAAGAAAGGAGGTACAACTATGGTGCCTAATGATAAAAATGAACTAATACCTCAGAGAATTATTATTGGATATAGAATGTGTATTGATTACAGGAAGTTGAACAAGGCAACCAGGAAGGATCACTACCCGTTGCCGTTCATCGACCAAATGCTTGAAAGGTTATCCAAAAATACCCACTTTTGTTATCTCGATGGTTATTCTGGCTTCTCTCAAATTCATGTTAACACTGCTGATCAAGAGAAGACCACTTTTACTTGTCCTTTTGGTACTTATGCTTATAGACGTATGCCTTTTGGTTTATGTAATGCCCCTGCTACTTTTCAAAGGTGTATGTCTGCTATCTTTCATGGTTTCTGCGGGGATATTATGGAAGTCTTCATGGACGATTTCTCCGTCTATGGAACTTCATTTGACCATTGTCTTCACAACCTTAATAAAGTTTTGCAGAGATGCGAGGAGACAAATTTGGTACTCAACTGGGAGAAGTGCCACTTTATGGTTAATGAAGGAATTGTTCTTGGTCACAAGATTTCCGAAAGGGGAATTGAAGTGGACAAAGCCAAGATCGAAGCTATTGAGAGGATGCCCTATCCAAGGGACATCAAAGGTATTCGCAGTATTCTAGGTCATGCAGGTTTTTATAGAAGAATTATTAAAGACTTTTCTAAAACCTCGAGACCCCTCACTAATCTTCTCCAGAAGGATGTTCCTTTTGCGTTTGATAAAAATTGTAAGGAAGCTTTTGAAATCCGTAAGAAAGCTTTAATAACTGCTCCTATAGTACAACCACCTGACTGGAACTTACCTTTTGAAATTATGTGTGATGCAAGTGATTTTGCTGTTGGAGCTGTTTTAGGACAAAGAGTTGATAAGAAATTGAATGTTATACATTATGCTAGTAAGACCCTTGATAGTGCTCAAAGAAATTATGCTACTACTGAGAAGGGATTCTTAGCTGTAGTTTTTGCTTGTGATAAGTTTAGGCAGTATATTGTTGATTCCAAAGTTATTATTCATACTAATCATGCTGCCATTAAATATCTTATGACAAAGAAGGATGCCAAGCCAAGGCTTATCAGATGGGTACTCCTTCAAGAATTTGATTTGCAGATTGTTGATAGGAAAGGGGAAGACAATCCGGTGGCGGACAATCTTTCGAGAATGGAAGATATACCGCATGACCCCATCCCAGTTAACGATAGTTTTCCAGACGAGCAACTTGCCGTTGTAAAAGTACAACCTCTTTCCGATCCTTGGTATGCAGATTATGCTAATTTTATTGTTGCAAAGTATTTGCCTCCAGGTTTAACATTTCAACAAAGGAAGAAGTTCTTCCATGATTTGAGGCACTACTTCTGGGATGACCCACATCTTTTCAAAGAAGGTCCCGACGGGATCGTGAGAAGATGCATTCCGGAACATGAGCAGAAGGACGTTCTCAGACGGTGTCATGATAGTCCCTATGGAGGACATCATGCCGGTGAGAGGACTGCACATAAGGTTCTTCAATCAGGTTTTTATTGGCCTAGTCTCTTTAAAGATGCTAGAAATTATGTTTTAGCTTGTGATAAATGTCAGAGAGTTGGTAACATTAGTAGAAGGAATGAGATGCCTATGAATTACTCACTAGTGATTGAACCTTTCGATTGTTGGGGTTTTGATTTTATGGGTCCTTTTCCTTCTTCGCACAAGTACACTCACATTTTAGTAGCTGTTGATTATGTGACCAAGTGGGTTGAAGCAATCCCCACTGAAAGTGCTGATCACAAAACATCTTTGAAAATGCTTAAAGATGTAATTTTTCCTAGGTTTGGTGTACCGAGGTATCTCATGACCGATGGAGGATCACACTTCACGCATGGAGCTTTTAGAAAAGCTTTGGCTAAATACGATGTTAATCATAGAATTGCTTCACCCTATCATCCTCAAACTAGTGGGCAAGTGGAGCTCAACAATAGAGAGATTAAGTTGATCTTGCAGAAAACAGTAAACATAAATAGGAAGGATTGGTCAAATAAATTAGGAGATGCTTTGTGGGCATATAGAACTGCTTACAAAAACCCCATGGGCATGTCCCCCTATAAGATGGTATATGGCAAGGCTTGCCATTTGCCATTAGAGCTAGAGCACAAAGCTTTCTGGGCTGTTAGAGAGCTTAAGGCTGACCCAAAACTAGCTGGTGAGAAGCGTCTCATGAACTTGACTTCTCTAGATGAATGGAGAAGTGAAGCTTACGAGAGCGCTAAAATGTTCAAAGAAAAGGTAAAAAGGTGGCATGATAGGAAGATTCTGAAACGTGAGTTTAATGTTGGTGATAAAGTTTTGTTGTTTAGATCCCGTTTCAGGTTTTCTCCAGGTAAACTACTTTCCAGGTGGGAAGGACCATTTCATATTGAAGAAGTTTATCAGTCTGGTGCAACTAAGATTAATAATTTTGAAGGCACCAAACCTCAAGTTGTGAATGGGCAAAGACTTAAACATTACATAGCAGGAGACCCTGTCGATGTTGATGTGAATATAATATACACAACAACCCACGAAGAACATGTTGCAGCCCTGTTTCAGACGCCAGCAGAAGCAGAATAAAGAAAAGGAATGTAGTACGGTAAGAAAACACCGCAAACCATCATAAAAGTTCCGTATTACGAGTTTTTGCAAAATTAGTAAAATTCCGAGTCGAAGTGGAGCCGGAGACGACCACCAGGGAGTCCAGGCGCCCCCCTGGCGCCCCCCCCCCCCCTGGGCCGCGCCGGCAGGCCGCCTGGACACCCTGGAGCCCGTCTCCGACCCCGCTTTGGTCCGTTACCTTCCTTTCTGTACATAAATTTTTCCTATATATTTGCCCGGATTGTTCCGGCAACGTATCTTGCGATTTCGCGTGTTTTCTCTTCGATCTGTTTCTGCCAGGAAATCTTTCAGCTGAATTTAGGTGCCATGGCTTCTCCAAGTTCCCCCAAGGACACGTTCGTCGTCAACGTCTTCAACCCTTACCTCGCTGAGGTGAAGAAGCACCCTCAGGTCATTCAGATGAAGGACGGCGTCCTTCATCAGGAAGATCTAAAGGGACCTATCAAGGAGGGGAGCATCCAGGCCAGGCTGGAAGAAGTGGAGCACGAAGTCTTCAAGTACAAGAAGATGATCGAGCGTGGTGTTGAAGCTAACTTTGACATCACCAACGAGCTGAAGAACTACTTTCTGAAGGAGATGAAGGATATGTGGGAAAGAATCGCCGCGTCTGAAGACAAAATTATAGAGCTACAAGGGCAAATTAATGATCTACATAACCAGAACTGTGAGTATGAACTAAGATTTATGCGCATGGGTTTGGGTGCAGAATGCAGGATTCAGGAGATGAGCCTCTGACAGGAGACCTTAGCAAGATATCCATGGAAGCGTTTCGCCAAGGACTACGTGGTTAACGCCAACAAGCATGGGTGAAATCTCCTGGGGTAATGGCATTCCCTTGGCTTGTTCCAAGCTTGGGGGAGTGCCCGGTATCTTTATCTTTTACCTTTTGTCTTTTAGAGTCAAGTAGAGTCGTATCATGTCTAGGGAGGTTGTTATATGAGATAGGTGTGTGCATTGAGGTCTATCGCTCCTTCGGTGAGGAATTGTATCCGTGAGTGTGGAGTCGTTTATGATGGAATATTAATGAGAAGTTTACCAGTTCCTTTTGCTGCACTCAGTATTCTCTTAATGCAATCGACCTTATATGATGATTCTTATGGGGAGTATTGACCTTATGTCAGGTATGGCTATGAAACTTTATTTAATCTTGGCAAACATAGCTTTGGTCATAACAACAAGCATGATTTTCTTAAAGTATCAACATAGCCAAAACCTTTATGTTATTATGCTTGAAGTGTTATGTTGACAAGGAAGACAACTTGATGTGTTATGCTTATTTCAATGTTCATGCTTTATATTGCTTTGCATCTTAGTCATCATCAATTGTCTGCTCTCTCAAACCTTTGCTAGCTTAACTCTGTACTAAGCGGAATTCTACTTGTGCGTCCATACCCTTAAGCCAATACCTTCCATATGAGTCAACATACCTACCTATTTGGTACTCCACTACCACCTCCTAAAAGTATATAACTTATGTGTTATCCTTAAATGTTCAAAATCCTTTATTTTGTGTGCCTCTGCTTTAGCTCATGAGGAAGTAGTAGCTAATTCATGATCTTTTTGAGTTGGACAAGCTTCACCCCGGGATTGCATGTATAATGTGCAAACCCATAATACGAAAAGGAACTGGCATTGAGTGCGCCCGGCTTAAGAATAATATAACAAACAAACCCTCCTTCACGCTTTGTTCATGAGAAATCAGAAAACTTTGGCAGTGATAAACAAAGGAGAATAAGAGGATGTTATCGTCCTCATACGGGAGCCGTTCCTCGAAACTTGTCCAGTTCAAGAAGCAACTGAGTTATTTATTAGCATTCGTTGACAAATCATGCACCTCTCAAAACTTGTTTTCATTCTGTTTGATTTAAGGATAGCACATGAGTTTTCCCTACTACCCTAGAGCAGGGCCTATCTTTTAATTTCAAGTTGAGTCAGTTATTCCTACTTCCTTCTATTTCTCAAAGAAAGCAGACGTTTGATGTTGATAAGGATTCATTCATATAAAGCTGCATTAAGATTTGTCATATCATATCTTTGTTGACATTATCATTTGATAAGTAAGTTGTTTGTCATGCCCAGCCAAGGCAAATATCTTCCTTTGTGTTAACACTTTCACTTCTTGCCTATTAACATGTTATTTCAAAAAACTTCAATTAATCCCATCAAAATATAAGAGCAAAAGTTAAAATTATTTGTTGTTCTTTGACCAAAGGACATGTTTGCCATGATATAATGAGTTTCCTTAGTCCTACTTTCGAATATAAGTGTTAACACTCTTTCATAAGAGCCTTATGAGTTGAAGATTGCTGCTGAGGATATTTGAGTTGGTAAAGAGACTATGATGCTTCTTGTCCGTATTCTATTTATCGACACTTCACTCTCTAAACTTGTGGACAGGTTTACCGAGTTCATATTCGCTTGGGGACAAGCGAGGTCTAAGCTTGGGGGTGTTGATACGTCCAAAATGCATCACTATTTTGTATCATAATTCATCTTTATTCATTGATATATTTCACGTTATGATGATGTTCTTATGTTGTTTTGGTCTATTTTACACAGTTTGCAACTTTCCGATGCCGGATCAGCAGGAAAAAGTGGATACTGAGTTGCTGAAGAAGAACACCTCCAAATTACCTGAAAATTGACGGGAGGTATTTTTCAGACAAATAACAAAGACACGCAAAAGGGGAGTCAGAGGGGGGCCACAGGGTGCCCAGGCGGCCTGGGGGCGCCCCCCTGGCAGCGCCGGGGGGGCGCCTGGAGCCCCTGGCCCACCTCTGGTCGCCCCCTTTTGCATATATGTTCTCCGTCCCCCGAAAACCCTAGGCACGGGACTTTTTACGGAGTTCCGCCGCCGCTTCGAGGAGGAAACCCACAGAGAAGAAAAGGGCATCTCCGGCGGGCTGATTCCGCTGGGGAGATCACCTCCTGGAAGGGGAGATCGTCGCCATCGTCATCACCATCGTCACGGGCATCATCGAGATCATCATCAACATCATCCCCAACACCAGCACCATCTCCATCTTCATCCAAATCTCATCTTACCATCGCAACTCGTGTTGTAACTTGTACTACCTATCCTCTCTACTCCATCGGTGTTGATTACTACCTTGTGGTGAATGCTATTGAGTTTTGTAGGAGAAATATTATTATGTCCAGATTGTTTATCACATATTTATCCCCACTGATCATGACCTCTTTTATGTCTTGTGAGTAGTTACCTTAGTTCTTGAGGACATGGGGAAAGTCTTGTTGTTAGTAGTCATATGCTGTTGAAATAATATGTGTTGTTTGATATTTCAGTTGTGTTGTCATTCTACTAGTGGTGTTGTGTGAGTCGAACACCCAACACTTCGCCTTATTAAGGACCTAGGGGGATACATTGTGTATAAAGAATGCTTATGGTGGGTTGCCGGAGTGACAGAAACCTGAACCCCAGTTCGCACGCTTTTGCATAAGGGAATAATGGATCCTCGATCGTATTGCTATGGTTAGGCTTTTGCCTTAAATTCTATCTTGTATTTGCGGATGCTTGCAAGGTGTTTAATCATAAGAGTGCATTCATCTTAGTCTAGAGAGTGCACTAGCATAGATCCACCCACTCAACACTTATCAACACATAACATAGTATCGATACGGAATATGGCGAAAGCACATGACTACCTCTCCCGTGTGTCCTCAAGAACGCTTTAGTCTTTATAAGTTCAGTTGCTAGGCCTCTCCTTTGCTAAGAAAGGATTGGGCCACTTGTTACTTCCAGTACCTTTTACATTACTTGCCTTTACATTCCTGTTGCTTATACCGAGAAAACCCCTAAAAGTTATCTTTCAGTGCTTGCAGTAATTTCTTGCTCAGAATCGCTTATCAATACCTTCTGCTCCTCGTTGGGTTCGACACTCTTACTTATCGAAAACGCTGCAACAGATCCCTTACGGTTGAGAGTTATCAATAGTCAACCGACGTTCTTCTTCCACATCCTCTCAAAGACGAAGCCGCTCAAGTCAACATTCCGACTCCACACAAGACTCAAGTACCCCTACGTCCAACACTCTTCGTCAAGCCGCACGTCAAGCTCGACATGACAACCGGCAGCCACTTCATGACAAGAGTTCACAAGAGCTATTCGACGAGTAAGAAAGCCGACGTCGTCAAAACCAAGCTACACTTGAGCAAGCACAAGAACGGCAACGACTACGCCAACAACAACAAGAGCGAGCACGTCAATATCAAGAAGAACAAGACGCCGAGGTTCACCGCCAAGCACAACAACGTCGAGAAGCTCAAGCTATGAAGTCCCCAAGTTCACGGACGAGGTTTTGCATCGAGAAGGGCTGAAGAAGGTTCTAGGCCCCGGACATCCGGCCCCCTGGCCCGGACATCCGGCCCTTGGACAATCTTCTACAGAAGGCCACCAGCGGTCGAAGCTACAGGGCCCGGACATCCGGCCAGGCAAGGCCCGGACATCCGGCCTCGGGCCCGGAAATCCGGCGCCACTCCACAGAAGACACCCGAGACTCAACCCCTCCAGCCCGGACATCCAGCCCCTCGCCCCGGACATCCGGCGCCCCGTGAAGCCCCGGACATCCGGCCCGTCGCCCGGATGTGCGGCTCCTGAATGCCTGCGCGCATCCCTTTGGGCCGTGGCCCGTGTACCCGTTCGCCCCGTACACTATATATACTCCTTTCCTCACATCGTTGAGGGTTAGCTTTTGGATAGCTCATTCATAGACCTTTGTGGTTCCTCTCCACGAGACCGCGGCCTCTTCGGAGAAGATCCACCTCGGATTCAAGGCCTCCACATCGGAGAAGATCCCAAGGGATACCCAAGACCTCCTCCGGGAGAAGACTACCTTTGTACCATCGTGATTTGACTATGGATCGTGTATCTTGATGAGTATCGTGGATCTAGCACTTGTGTGATCATATTTGTGTTGATTTGAGTGTTTCCCCTCGTGTTTCCCTCCGTTTCTTCCTTGTATTCTCCGTGTTCATCGTGGGATATCCTCCATTCGTGAAAGATCTGCTGATTAGAATTTCTAGAAAAGGTTCTGGAATTTTTCTAAATACATATGGTTGTTCAAATTGTTTTATATTTTCAAAAGGTTACTAATTGACAAAATGATTTTCACTATAATCAATATTCCCAAATTGTAAACATTTTCGCAAAAAAAAAAAAGAAACGGGTCTGCATTTTTTAAATGTTTCAAATTTTTAGTAATGTTCACAAGAATGTTCAAAAATATTTAATATTTAGGAACTAGATGAATGTTCATGAATTGTCCAAACTATTAGAAACAAAATAACCCTCATCAATTACAAATTAATTTCAAAAATAGGAAAAAATAATAATGAATTCTAGAAATATTCATTAATTTCTTAATTGTTCTGAATTAAAAAAATGGGAAAACAAAAAAAACGTAAAAAAATAAAGAGAAACCGCATGGAACCTTCCTAAACCGAAAAAACGGACATGATTCCTTTTCACCACCAAGGCAATTTGTCGACCATTGTGGGGCGTAGTTCGTAACTCGATCGCCCCTCTAGCCACGAGGTGATGGGCGGGCTAGAAAAATAGCTCGTGTACCTTAAGATTTTCTTTTTCTTTTTATTTGTTGTTTCGTTTTCCTCATTTCTTCACCGGTTTTCTTTGTTTGTAGAATTTTCATCGTTTCTTAAGCAGTTTCTTTCTTATCCTTTCTGTTTTCTTTTTTCTTTTCTAACACAGGTTTAATTTTTACAATACAGAGTGTAATTTTTTTTTAAATGATGCCAACTAATCAGTCATATACCTCCACAAGAAAGGTGTGAAACTTGTGCTTAGCTATAGACGTCGCGTCAAACCACAAAAGTCACATACGTTGCATACCAGTGTTGGACGACAAATACAGGCAGCAAAGACTTAACTCGCGTTTACTGTCCAGTCTTGACTAAGCACGCCAAACGCGTCCATTATGTCTATGTCTGCAAGCTACTAGCTCCATACAAATAAGGCACCAGGACGTACCACCAAAACCAAAGCAGAACAGAGGTCTCGACTCTATTACATGTTCGTCCACTAGAACCAACGTACTGTCTCCGTAGTATTCCGAGTCACGCGGACACACACCATCGCAGCATTACTTCGCTAGCGCCATGGTCGGCGGGAGCAAGAAGCCGTACGTGGTGGCAGTGGCAATCCAGGCCATCTACACGGGGATTTTCGTGGTTTCTAAGGCCGCCTTCAACAGCGGCATCAACACCTACGTCTTTATCTTTTACCGCCTCGCCGCCGCCACCGCGCTCCTCCTCCCAATTACCCTTATCAACGCCTGCCGCCAGAGCCGATCAACCACCGCAACACCTGCACCAGCATTGTCATGCCGGCTGATCTTCAAGCTCTTCCTATACGCCTTACTCGGGTATATACATATACTAACATGTTTGCTATTATTGGGCAATCCTCTTATTTTTTCCAGAAATGCATTCAAATTCAAACTCATGTCGACATTTTATTAATTAGTTGAGAAATATGGTAGGTTTCAAAATTTTGATACCGAATGCCACACCAAAATATCCGTAATTTCCACATTGATTTAAACGATTCTTCGATAAAAGTTGAATTCCCTTTGAATATGTTACCAAATTTTTATGACAAAAATACCTCTTCATGTATCCAGGTATTCAAATTTTCTTTAAATTCTTGATCATGGACGATTGTGGTAGCTAGAGGAAGAAGATAACTGTGAAAAGAAAAAAGGAATTGTCCAGCGATTGAAAATAATAATAATAATGATTTTAAGGGGAAGACGCCACAATGGGGTCCATGCATGTATCTGAAAATCAATATTGATTTTAAGGAACAAAACAAAGATAAGTTCAATATTAATCCTACAGCAGTCCATGCATTTATCCATGCATCAATTTTGCATGGTCATATTTTGATCATGCTATATATGTCCATGCATATTGAAGGAACACCTTCACTCTCAACTTGTACAATGTGAGTCTGAAGCAGACCTCGGCGACGGTTGGGTCGGCGGCCACCAACTCCATGCCCGTCGCCACCTTCCTCCTGGCGGTGCTTCTGCGGATGGAGGTAGTCAAGGTCCGGAGCCACTCTGGTTTTGGCAAACTTGCCGGTGTCGCTCTCTGTTTCGCCGGAGTGCTCGTCATCGCCTTCTACGCCGGCCCATCCATACGGCCCCTCGCCCACAACCCCGTTTTCACTCACAAGCCAAAGAGCGTCAGCAGTGGCGCCGAGTGGATCAAAGGCACCTTCCTTCTCATCCTCGCTTGTGCAACCTGGTCTCTCTGGATTGTCCTGCAGGTTAGTTATAATCAGTAAATAAATTTGCATGTGTGTGCACTTAATTCAACATGCACATGGATATATATATATATATATATATATATATATATATATATATATATATATATATATATATATATATATATAAATGTTAATATTTAGGTCTTACTTGCTGATTTATTTGCATATGATCTATTGGTCTTACATGAATGCAGGTTCCATTGCTTAAAGAATATCCGTATAAGCTGATGGCCACAACGCTTCAATGCCTGTTTGGTGCGCTTCAGTCCTTCGTGGTGGCTGTGGTGGCTGAGAGGGACTTCACCAAATGGAAGCTTGCGCTGGACATTGGCCTCCTTGCGGTCCTTTATTCGGTTAGTTGGTGCTATCTTGTTTTTATTCCCTCGATGAATATTAAAAATAGTCGAGTAATTTTAGTTCAAGTGTAGATAATGATGTGACAAATGCACACAACTCACCCACACCACACTCGGCTAATTGTTACAGGCCTTCTTTGGAACGGGTGCATTAATGTACCTACAAGCGTGGTGCGCAGAGATGAGAGGGCCGGTGTTTGTCACAATGTGGAATCCACTGGCGTTGATTTTCACTATATTTTTCTCGTCATTATTCCTTGGAGAAGCTGTTCACCTCGCGAGGTAATACTTTGAAACGCAACATAAACAGTTTTCATGAAAAGGTAACATACACCATGATCGAACAAAGTGGAGAATATTTTTTGTTAGCAACTGAGAGGAGCGATGCTTATTCATTCAATGCATGAACTGTAGACTGGTATGCTTTTGTAGGGTATTGTGCCCAAACCCTTACAAACAAAGACAATACTGCTCTCCTATGACAATAGTATTGACAAAATAGAAGCTAGGGCATTTTAATTGTTTTAAACTAATATCATGAATGATTGTGGTTTTAATCAAAACAGTATTTGTTTTGCAGTATTTTAGGAGGAATTCTACTAGTTGGTGGCCTATACAGTGTGCTATGGGGTAAAAGCAAGGAAAAAGAAAATAATATAACATCGCTGGCCCCAGAGGAAAGTGAAGTTCAAGAAGAAGAAGAGAGAGCCGCAACAGAGGAGAAGCGTGAAGAGGGGGAACTAACATCACAAGTGTAAAGCTGAACTGATACATGTATAATTGTCAAGACAATAATAGAAAAACAAATACAAGAAGAGCAAAAGATATGTAATATCATGAGTAGTATTATTGCAGCAAAGAAGAAACACACACACAGACACATGTGTGTGTATACGTATGGTGGATCTATTATACTAACACTCTTAAGACCTTATTCTACTAACAAATCTCTTCTTCTACTAACAGTTTTGGACTGTTCCCGCATCGAACCGAAACAACGCAGCAGACTACAGGCTGCGCACGAACAAGGGAAAGAAAGCCCACTTTCCCACCCCACCTTCGATGACCAGCTTCCTCCCACTGCTCCCGCACACAGCCTCCCGGCGCCTATGTTGCTGGCCGTAGCTGCCCAACCTTGCCTCTCGTTCGGTGCGCCAACCGCGAGCCAGGGCGCTGGCGGATCCGCCACATCGACGACGGGCCTGGCAAACCATCCGCCACGCCGGCCGCGTGCCCCGCGTGTTGTAATCTAGCCATTCGCCGCCCCACACCTTCTCCTTCATTGCTCTGCCGCGGATGTGACCACTCCGGTCACGGGTCCAGCAACAGCCTCCGTCCTCGAGTTTAACGGTGTGTTGCATGCCCTTTTCCCCCAACCACTGAGCTGGTCCCCGCATGGGCTCTGCGGCTGCTTCCACGCTCATCCCTAAGACTACTTCCAATGCATTGGTGCTAACATGAGGTGCTAAGGACATTAAAAACTTTAGCAACTAAAGCCCCCAATGCATAGGTGCTTAACTTGTTGGTGCTAAGCATCCATCATTTAGGCTGGTTGTAATGGGGAGTATCATATACTAGTATCATGCATATGATACTAGTGTATGATACTACCTCCCTAATGCATAGTACTATCATATATTAGTACTCTATTTATTGCCATGCATGACACAAAGTAGCATAGCATTTAATATGATACGGTATCATGATATGATATTACACCCTCTCTTTCTTCATTTAATGCTATGACATCTCATCAAAATTGCCTAGATGACATGCATGATACTACCACTACGACCGGCCTTAATGATTTTGCAACTAAAATTCTTCATGCATTGGTGGGATTCTTCTCTTTAAATGTTTTGCCTAGGTTCTTACGCTTGGCATTGTTTCTTCCTGGGGTCACCACACCCATCTCTCTCATCTTAATCACCTTGCCACATCAGGCTTTTTGCCTACATGGCAGCTTTAGCACCTGTACAAGGTGAAGCATTGGGAGGGGCCTAACGCAGGCCGTCTTGGTCGTCGGTACAGTGCATTGGCACACAATTTTATTGGTGTGGTCAAGCAGTTCTGCATCTTGCCTGCACATTTCACGAAGGCGGTCCACTTCCCGCGGGAGCACAGTAAACTTTTATTGGAAACATGAGAGAGTAGTACGGACAAAAAAAAGGGGTGTATGTTCTAATACCTTTTTTCATCAAAAAAATTTGGGTTGTTGACCTTGCCGTGTAGTGCAGTTCATTTGTTGGCGAGCGACAAAATAAACAACTAAAAAGTAAGAAAAACACACCCAAAAACATGAAGTTCTGGCTAGCAAAGTTGTAAAGTCCTTCTAAGTTTTGCCAACAGGTTCTGGGTTCGATCCAGCCTCTCTGCATTGCTGCTTTGCAGCAGTAGACTAGATTCCTATAATGTCTCCCTGGACCTTACCTTGTGTGGGAGCTTCTATGCATTGGGTATGTACTTCATTCGTCTTGTCCCTGCATTAACACCAAATAAATGACTAGAAAATAATTATAAAAACGCGAAAAGGGATAAAAATTATAATTATGTTCACATGGACATGTCCATGCAGTGTTGAAAAAACTATTGCAGTTTTTTACCAGAAACCCAAAAACTCCAAAGAGAAAAAAAGAAAGTGGAATGCACACCGATCTTAAAAAACTCCACTCCGAAGGAGTCTACGGTAAACTTCATTTGGAAAAAATGTATTTAAAAGGTTTATGCTGTTCACTTTCTTGTTCGTTGAAGAAGTTTGAATAAGGAAACAATTTCACATAAATTGATGTGGTTCACTTGCCATCTTCTATGCCGTTCATTCTCGTCCATGGTTAGAAAACCCACAAAAGAAACTGCTTTTGAACCGTAAGATGTAGCTCACTTGCCCTCTTCTACGCCATCCAATTACCCGTCTGATGATGTACGATTTTCAGGCGGAAGCAGTGCGATTTCTGTCTGATACAATTCACTTCATCGATTTTGGTATCACAAAAAATAGTGTACATATTTCGGTGAATTCAAAACTGCTCTTAAACCGTTAGAATTTAGAGAGAGTGTTCTACATGAAAAAGTTTTGCCTCGTTAATATCTTTCCAATGCGTATCATTTTCATTATTACGATGAGCAGTTTAGGAAAAATCCCGAAAAAATACTCTCTGCCACTCGTCGGGTGTCGCACGATTTTCGAAATTCATTTAAAAGACTAAGGAATCAAAATGTATTCTACATTAACAAGTTGGGCATATTCCATAGTTTTTGAGCGAAGTATGACACATCTCGTTTCGAAAAAAAGGTCTAAAAATTACAAGGAACACAATATCATAAAAAATATGTGTAGTGCCGTTCGTCGACATTGCTGTACGGTCTCCCGTCTGATGTAGTTTACATCAATTATTTTGGTTCAGCGAAAAAACAGCGTGTCCATGTTTCAGTAAATTTAAACTATAAGGCATTAGAGAGGGTATACTACATGAAAGGGTTGTGCCTCGTCGTTATCTTTCGAACGGCATATCGTGTGCGTCATTCCGATAAGCGGTTTGGAAAACATCATGAAAATACGCCAGCTGCTACTCGTCAGAAGCCACACCATTTTCGAAATTACACTTAAACCATAAGGAATCTCGTGGCAAAGATGTGTCTAATCAATAGCTTCTCAACGGGATATCATATGCTTGGTTCCGAAAAATTGTTAAAATATTAGGTTCAAAACAGTATTGAAAAATGCATACAGTTTTTTTCGACAAGCAGTTCCCCTCGTCCGGCATTGCAGTACTGTTACCTCAAAAATGCCGAGCACTGATGAGTCCAAATTATGAGACCTTTTTCATCGTTATTTTGTGCCTCTTAGGTAGATTTTGTGGAATTTTACCGTGTTCGCCACTTCTTTTTGTTGATAATCCCTCAGTTTAAGGTTTATGGAGCAATATTTATTTATTTAATAAAATCCTTAAAATGGCAGTGGAATCACGCATTAAAAGGTGATAAACACTTTCCATAAAACAATCAAGCAAGAAGGCTGAAGAAATCGTGGTCACCGTGCTTCCAAAGCGAACGACAGCATTCCATGCGGCCGTGAGCGCTTGCATGAGAGGTCGTTTGGCGTGCCGCCCCCTCTGGGAAATCAGCTATTTCACCTGTCGAAGTGGATCAGGGACCAGACATTCAGAGCCTCCAGAAACTCATCTTGAAGTTAGAACCCTTGGCATTGGAGCACATCCAGTGAGGGGATAAACAATAAGGCAGTCCGGGCATATATGTTACATCAATAATACCCGTCTAACTCCCCGCTTCCCCATCTCTCACCACGTCCTTCCAACCCATCCCCACCAACACCTCATTTTTTTCTTCATCTACCCCCTTCAGAACCCCAGTGTACTCGCGCTCTGTCCACTACACTGCAGACAAGTGGGTATGTACCTGGTGCATCCACCCTTGTGGTGCTACCTGTGGCTGTGCTCTGTACGCCATAGCACAAAAAGTCATATAAAATTAAAAATATCCCTAGAGGTATAAAAATGCTAAATTTCAATTGAATTTGATAATAGGCCAAACCTAAAGCCGAACGTCTGTTTGCACTATTCTTCTTTGAATTTATCATTTTTGATGTCCGCGCTATGTTTTGACGTTTAATTTGTAATTCTGTGACACCATACATTATTGTTATGTGAATATGCTACTTTGTCTTCAGCTTTTTTCAAACATTTGAAATTGTGTTATTGGAGTTCAGTCCACCGGTTGCACCACAAGCACCAGTCGACTGGTTGCACTACTAGCACTGGTATACCAGATATTCTCAATGAGCATGTCCACCATAGCAACCAAACTACTGAGGCCAATAGATATCACTCACAACATGAACCAAGCCGAAGACGCTAGCTATGCAGAACGTCTTCGGTACTGCAGTGTTGTGTATAAATACTAGTTAGATTAATCCTTAGTGATATGTATACCTTTTGTTAAAAAAAATATTGTGAGCCTTGACCTAATTGGATACATGACTGGTGGTTATGTCTTTGTCGTTCCCTTGAAATGGAATATGTATTGGATTTTGCTTGTAAAGGAGCATTTGTAAAACGTGTAGTCTTCTGTGCTCTTGTCATGTACAGTTATTTGAAGATGAAAGATGTGAAAGCTAAGGGCAACTTCCGTCCTAGCACCCATTCCATCCGGTCTAACTACATAAAGCAACCACAATTACCACCATATATTAAGAAACCCGTTTTCTACAAAATAAAAACAGCCGGCTTATATAATATCTTAATAGAAAGCACTGATTGGTAGATTAGCTACAATTGGCGATCGAATTTGATAATGAAAGTCCACAATACAGGGTGGCTCGAAAAATAAAATACCATGCGGATGCGTTTTGCCTAGACAGGTTTGTCCGTGCTGTATTTGCCATGCAACGAGCTATGACATTTTAGTTCGATCTGTCTAGATTGTCTGAAATCCACCCTTTCAACGTCAAGTGGAAAGGGAACAATAGGGCACTCTGGACATATATGTTACGTCAATAATACCTGTATAACTTCCTGCTTCCGCATCTCTCTCACCTCTTCATTCTAACCCATCCCCACCAAAACCTCATTTTTTCTTCATCTACCCCTTTGAGAACCCCAGTGTCTTGCGCTCTGTCCACTACACTGCAGATAAGTGGGTATGTACCTGGTGCACCCACCGTTGTGGTGCTACCTGTGCGTTGTACGCCATAGCACACTTTAATGTATTAAATTTTTTCCAAAAATCTAATACGTTGACACAACATCAAGATGTTTTCACAAAAATTCAAAATATCCCTAGAGGCATAAAAATGGTAAATTTGAAATGAATATGATAATAGGCCAAACCTAAAGCCGAACTTATGTTTGTACTGTTCTTTGTCGAATTTATCATTTTTGATGTCCGCGCTATGTCCTGAAGTTTAATTTTGTAATTATGTGACACCATACATTTGTGTTATGTGAATATGCTACTTTGTTTTCAGTTGTTTTCAAACATTTGAAATTGTGTTATTGGAGTTCAGTCCACCGGTTGCACCACAAGCACCAAGTGACTGGTTGCACTACTTGCACTGGTATACCAGATATTCTCAATGAGCACGTCCACAATAGCAACCAAACAACTGAGGCCATTAGATATCACTCACAACATGAAGCAAGCCGAAGACGCTAGCTATGCAGAACGTCTTCGATACCGCAGTGTTGTATATAAATACTACTTAGATTAACCCTTACTAAAATTTATGTACCTTTTGTTAAAACAAAAATGTGAGTCTTGACACAATTGGATACACGACTGGTGGTTATGTCTTTGTCGTTCCCTTGAAAGGGAATCTGTATTGGGTTTCGCTTCTAAGGGAGCATTTGTAAAACGTGTAGTCTTCTGTGCTCTTGTCATGTAAAGTTATTTGAAGACGAAAGATGTGAAACCTAAGGGCAACTTCCGTCCTAGAAACCATTCCATCCGGTCTAACTACATAAAGCAACCACAATTACCGCCATATTATCATAAACCAGTTCTTCCGTTTTCTACAAAAAGAACAGCTGATGGGCCTCGAACCCCTCGTTGGATTACCCCAAGTGGAAGGTGTAAGATGCAGTAAGTAGAAGTGTTTTACCTTAGCAAAGATGCCAAGGATCGAATCCCCAGAGACTCCTAGTTTCAACAGGTAGGTGTCAACTGCTAACGGCGCAAATAGCAATCAACGTGGACCTGCACACAGATACAAATAACTTTGCTCCCAACGAGTACAGAGAGGTTGTCAATCTCTCCGGCCTTGCAGTTCACAAAGGGTTAAAAGCAATATGATAGTAGTGATAGATAGTGTTTGCAATAGTAAGTAAAATAGCGGAAAGTAAATAGTGTATGTGATCAATGATAGTAATATGGACCGGAGTCACATGATGTTCACTAGCGATGTCTCTCTCCCAAAAGACGATAAAACAGCTATGCGAGGTAACAAATTACAGCTGGCCAATTGACAGGACCACGAACGCAAACCAATGCTGACTACATTGCAAGAAAGGTTGAGGTTCAAAGCATGGGCGGTACGCCAAAGTAAGTAGTCCGAAATCCATCAATATCTACTACTAATCATCCACCTTGAGATATCTATCCAGAACATCTCGCTGGTATTAAGTTGCGAGTCCCACCCATAGTGTAAACTCAATGCAACAGACAACTGCATTAAAAGAACTTTGCGTAAAGTAAACAATCCTTGCACCCGCGGGCACAAGCACCGTTGTTTTCCCCCTTGTGGCAACAGCACATCCCCTAGACTCATGTTTCTGTCACTCAAGCTAGTCATCGAGGGGCATGAATCCACAATCGAGCATAACGTTCCATTTTGGAGTCACTACCTATTACTCGGCCCAAGCAACAAATAACAACGGAGAACATGCAAGAATTACTTATGAACTAAAACATAAAAGAGGTGAATCAAATATATTACTCAAGATCAATCTGAACATAATCTCATAATCCATCGGATCCCAGCAAACTCAACATAGCAACAGCATAAGGATTACATAGGTGCCTCGATCATGTAGGGCAGCTCACGAGGACTAATTAGTGAAGCACAAGAACGGGAGGAGAACATCACATAGCTACTGGTCATGGACTCATGGTCCAAGGGAGACTACTCACGAGTCATCCGGGAGGCGTCCATGGTGGTGGAGAAGCTCCCGGTGGTGATCCTCCCCTCCGGCAGGGTGCCGGGAAGAGTTCTCCTGGTGCTCCCGATCTTGGAAGCGGCGGCGGCGGCGGAACAGAGATGGGATCGCGAAAAGAAGTCCTGTTTCAAGGGTTACGGGGGACCCTTTAAATATCTGCCAAAGTAGGGCACCGGGGGGCTCTCGGGGGGCCGAGGCGCCCCCCCCCCCCGGCGCGGCCCGGGGGGGGGGGGCTCCCACAGGGCGCCTGGAGCCCCTGTGCCCCCCCAGGCTCCCCTTCGGAAGCAGTGTCGTTCCCGGATCGCTGATTTTTTATATATTTTTTCTGTATTTTTCTGGGCAGTTCTCGAAACGTGAAAACCTGAAATACAAAAACAGCCGAAAACAGAAACTGGCACTGGGGTGCACTGGATTAGTAAGTTAGTCCAAATATGATCAAAAGTGTATGGAAGTGTATGAATATCATAGCAATATCACCCAAAGTGGCATCGAGCAAACAGAAATTATAGATACGTTTTGGACGTATCAACAGCCGGCTTATATAATATCTTTATAGAAAGCAATGATTGGTAGATTAGCTATAGTTGGCAATCAAATTGATAATGAAAGTCCACTAGACAAGGTGGCTCAGAAAATAAAATACCATGTGTATGCGTTTTGCCTAGATGGGTTTGTCCATGACGTATTTTCCATGTAACAAGCTACCACATTTTTGTTCGATCAGTTCAAATTGTTTGAAATCCACCTTTTCAACATCAACTGGAACCACATTTTTGTTCGACCGGTCCAGTTTGTATAAAATCCACCCTTTCAACATCAAGTGGAAAGGGAACAATAGGGCACTCCAGACATATATGTTACATGAATAATACCCATCTAACTCCCCGCTTCCCCATCTCTCTCTCTCTCTCTCTCTCTCTCTCTCTCTCTCTCTCTCATTTTCCTTCTAACCCTTCCCAACCAAAATTTAACTTTTTCTCCATCTACCCCCTCCACAACCCCAGTTTCCTTGTGCTTTCTCCACTACACTGCGGACAAGTGGGAATATACCTGGTGCACCCACCCTTGGGGTGCTACCTGTGCGTTGTATGCCGTAGCATACTTTAAAGTATTAAATAAAACTTCTAAATAATACGTTGACACATCATCAATATATGTTTTCACAAAAAGTCATCTCAATATTCAAAATATCACCAGAGGTATAAAAATGGTAAATTTCAGACCAATATGATCAGAGGCCAAACCTAAAGCCAAACTTCTGTTTTGTACTATTCATTGTCGGGTTTATCATACTGGTGTCTGCGCTATGTTTTGAAGTTCGATTTGTAAGTTTGTGGCACCATACATTAGTGTTATATATGAATATCTACTTTGTTTTCAGGTTTTTTTTCAAACATTTGAAATTGTCTTGTTGGAGTTCAAACCACCGGTTGCACCACAAGCACCAATATGCTGATTGCACCACAAGCACGGTACACAAGATATTATCAACCAGCACGTCCACCATAGCAACCAGACCACTGAGGCAACTAGCTATCAACCAGAACATGAAGCAAGCCGAAGACACTAGCTGTGCAGAACGTCTTCGATACCGTGGTGTTGTACACACACTAGTTAGATTAACCCTTACTGATATTTTTTTTTAGAAAAGGAGGAAGACCCCCGGCCTCTGCATCTGGACGATGCATACGGCCATTTATTAATTATTGACACAAGACCTTACAAAGTCATACAACAGTAAGACTAAAGCCACCGTCTAAGCAACATCTGTCGCTACTCCTATCCTGATGATGAAAGGGCGCAGATAGTCTAGGTCTACTACCCAAAGACCTCGCAGCCAAACCTAACATCTAAGACCTGAGGCCCCAACCAGGACGCCTGCCGGGTATGGGCACCCACCAGTCCGGCGTGCTCCTCAACCAGGACGCCTGCCGGGTATGAGGCCGCCGCAGCCACCTGCCATCAATCCATCTTCAGAGCTGTACTGCTGCATTAACCTTGCCTGGTCTCGCTGCCGTCGACGCCACCATGGCGCCAGACAACTCCACCGCCCTGCGCTCGTCCATCCATCCGCATCCATCATCGAGATGCAGCTGCACCATGCCGCCAATATCATCGTCATCGATGTGGTAGATACAACGCCGCACCACCTGGCAACCTCTACACCATCGCCACTGCTGGAGGTACTCGGAGCCCACCATCCATATGATCTTTCCCCCGAACAGCAGGTCCTCCCAAGACGGCGCCTCCATGGAGGATACGGCGCGTAGGACGCCGCCGCCGCCCAATCCAAAATGGATTTTGGACTTTCGCCCGGGAGGGGTTCGGAGATGGATAGAAGAGACCTCGGCTTCGCCTCCACGGAGGATAACGGCGTCGAGTGACGTCGCCGATGCCGGGCCGGCCTAGCCGACCAAAGTTTCCTCCGGTCCCCATCCTATGCCACCACTCCTCCGCCTGCTCCGGATCTGGCGACGAGCCACGGTCCGAAACCTGTGAAGATGCAAGATCCATGGGGCTCGACCCACCGGAAAGGAGTATCGAGAAGAACCCGTTGTAGATCTCCAGACGCCGAAACCAGCAGTCCGACGTTGCCAGTGACGACCATCACCCCCCCGCGGCGGCCGACGGAGTCCGAAGCCAGGATCCAAATGGATCCGATCCAGATCCGGTGGCACCCGCGACCACCGGGCAGGTCCAACACAGCCACCACCGCGCGACTCGCAAGCCGCCACCACCGCGCCGCGCACGACGCCGCCGGGAGACCCGCCGCCGCGCCGCCGAACCCCACGTTAGCCCGGCGTTCCTCTCGTCCCCACTGTCCCGCGCCAGCCAAAACGAGAAGGATGGGAAGAAGCCCCGCCGCCGCCCAGCCGGCCAGGCTTCGCCCGGCGGCGTTGGGGACGGCGGCGAGGAGGGAGAGGGGCGGAGGAGGCCCGAGGAGCGGCGGCTAGGGTTTTCCCCTCGGGTCGCCCGCGGGGGCGACGCGAGGAGTCTCTTTTCCTAACCTGTATTCCACATCTGGAGGGTGGTGAACCCTTACTGATATGTATGTACCTTTCGTTAGAAAACTTACATAATTGGATATATGACTTGTGATTATGTCTTTGTCGTTCCCTAGAAATGGAATCTGTATTTGATTTTGCTTGCAGTGGAGCATTTGTAAAACGTGTAGCCTTCTGTGCTCTTGTCATGTATAGTTAATTATTAGAAGACGAAAGAAGTGAAAGCTAGGGGCAACTTCCTGCCTAGCAACCATTCCGTCTGGCCTAACTACATAAAGGAACCACAATTACCACGATATTATCAGAAACCATTTTTCTTCTATCCTATTAAAAAAATACTGGCTTATATAATACTCCCTCCGTCCGAAAATACTTCTCATCAAAATGGACAAAATGAGATGTATCTAGAACTAAAATACATCTTGATACATCCCCTTTTATTCATTTTGATGACAAGTATTTCCAGATGGAGGGAGTATGTTTATAGAAAGCAATAATTGGTAGATTAGCTACAGTCAACGATCGGATTGATAATGAAAGCGCACTAGAAAGGGTGGCTTGGAAAATAATATCCCATGGGGATGTGTTGTGCCTAGACTGGTTCGTCCGTGCCATATTTTCAATCTAACGTGCTACCACATTTTTGTTTGTACGGTCCAGTGGAAAGTGAACAATAGGGCTATCCAGACACATCTGTTACCTCAGTAATACCCCTCACACGCCATGCTTCCCCATCTCTCTTTGTCTCTCTGTCTCTCTCGCTGTATCTCTCATATGTCTTCTAACCCATCCCCACGACAACCTCACCTTCTCTTCATCTACCCCATCCAGAACCCACATTCCTCGCACTTTCTCTACTATGCTGCAGACAAGAGGGAATTTACCCAGTACACACACTGTTGTGGGGCTACCGGTGCACCGGACGGCGTAGCACATTTTAAAGTATTCATTTCCGTTTTGGAAATTCCCGTTTCCGTTTTCATATTTCACCTCCGTTTCCATGCGAAAAACATTTTCATCGCTAGATATAAGGATTTCAAGGAAGCTAAAATGCTACTGACAGTGAAGAAAAAGTTACTACTACAAGACCTAACAGGGGAACTGGTGGGGATCACACAGCCGGAAAAATAGCTCGACCTTGACGTCGTTGGCTATATGGGGCTGCTCTCCCGAGCGCAAGAAAGAACACAAGAATGACAAGCAAGAGATGTAACGAGCACGTCCACCACACCAAGGAAACCAATGAGGCCACTAGCTCTTGCCCACAACATGAAGCAAGCCGAAGACACTAGTTGCAGAATGTCTTCGATACCATACTGTTGTATACTCACTATCTAGATGGACCCTTACCGATACGTATGTACCTTTCCTGAATTATTATTGTGAGCATTGACTCAATTGGATATAAAAACCATCGTTATTCCTTTTTTCTTTCCTAGAAATGGATTTTGTATTGGAGTTTGCTTGCAAGGGGTCATTTTTCAAGCTTGTAGCTTTCTGTGCCCTTTTCATGTATAGTTATTTGAAGACAAATCATGTTAACTACACAAGACAACCACAATGAAGACTATACTATCGGAAACCGCTTTTCTTCTATTTTTGACAAAAAAAATGCCAGTCTATATAATCTATTTATAAAAAGCAATGATTGATAGATTAGCAATGGTTGATTCTCAAACTGACGAGGAGAGCCCACTAGATAGGGTGGCTTGCAAAATAAAATGCCATGTGTATCTGTTTTACCTCGGTCATATTTGCCATGTAGCGAGCGACCATATTTTTGTTCGAACAGTCCAGATTGTTCGGAATCCATCATTTCATCTCAAGCGGAAATACAGTATATAATAGGGCAGTCTAGACATGTCTGTCACTTGAATAGTGCCCCACCAATACACCGCTTATCCCCTTTGTCCATCTTGGAACCCATCCCCACCACAACCCCACTCTTTATTCACCTACACCCTTCACAATCCCACTTTCCTCGCACTCTGTGCACTATGCTATGGACAAGTGGGAATGTATCTCGTGCAACCTCCCTTGTGACGCAACCGGTGCACTGGATGCCATAGCACATTTCAAAGTATTTCAAAAAATCTAAAAAATATCTAGTACGTTGACACAACATCAATTTGTGTTGTCATAAAAATTCATATCAAAATTGAAAATATTGCTTGAAATGTGAAAATGGCCAATTTAATATCAATCTGACAATGGGCCATATCGAAAGCCCAACTTGTATTCTCTACTATTCATTTCCGAGCTTAGTTTTCCAGTTTGATTTGAAATTTTGTGACAACATATATTAATGTTATGTGAATATGCAACTTAGTTTTCAGATTCTTTTGAAACGTTTGCAAATTTGATATAGGAGTCTAGTGCACCGGTAGCACCACAAGCACCAGTGCACATGATATTCTCAAGGAGCATGTCCACCACACCAAGCAAACCGCCGAGGCTACTAGCTGTTGCCGACAGCATGAAGCAAACCGAAGACACTAGCTGCAGAACGTCTTCGACACTATACTGCTGTATACTCACTAGCTAGATTGACCCTCACTAATATGGTTGTACCTTTCCTAAAATTATTATTGTGAGCCTTGACATAATTGATTGCATGACCGGTGGTTATGCCTTTTGTGGTTCCCCAGAAACATATTATTTATTGGAGTTTGCTTGTAAGGGAGCATTTGTCAAACTTGTAGCCTCCCACTCCCTTCGGTCGACACCGAGCCATGCCGAGGCCACCCTCGTGCTCATCGTCGTCGCCCGTGTCGACCGGTGCTATTCGTCAACGCCAGTAACCACCAGAGATCTCGCCCGCACCACCACCGAGCTGACACCGTCCTGGAGCTTCGCCGGACTTCATCCCCACCACTGTAAGCCCCGGAAACCCTCTCCTCCGTCTGATCTTGTTTCAACGCATAGGATTCGATCCCGTGATACATTAGGTTTAGTTTTTTGTTTTGTATAGATCTAACCACTATGCAAAGGTTTTCTGTTTAAATCGCCAGATCATGGATTTCTTTAGACTTGGGCCTTCCGCTCATCTTTTAGTTTGC
>LR738709.1:1942589-1956790 GCA_902687465.1 Secale cereale | reverse complement strand
CCCCCCCCCCCCCCATAACGAATCAGAAACCTCCACGTGTACGTTCCCGATCGGTATGCTTTTTCTTTAATTCTGTTTTCATTTCTTTTACAGATTTCGTTATAATTTTAGGTTCTTTATATCCTTTGTGTTTTTATCCAATTTGAGTGATTCTTTTTGCAGTAGGTTAATAAAATTCTGTAGATTCACAAAACTTTTCATGTTCGAAGTTTTTAAATTTGAATTTTATGAAATTTGCTCAAATCACTACTTTTCTTATATCATTTATTTAGAAATATGTTTTGAATTAATTCTTGTTGCTCCTGTTTTCTTATTGTTTTTTTATCCAGACAAGAAATAAATTTATTTTTGTTTTTATTTTTATTTTGTTTAGATCAGGTTAAAAATCTGACTTGTTTAGGTAGTTTTACTTACAAGAAAATTATTTTCATTTTGTTAGTATTTTGTTGTCATTTCTGACATATTATTTTTATGTTTCTATTTTACATTAGTAGACACTTTTTATATTATTCTGAATTTATTATTTTAGCTTTTGCTTTGTAGAAAATCTTATTATTTTAGATTTTTATTTTTATGCTTCTGTTTTATGTTAGTAGACAATTTGTAGCAAAATTTATTACTTCAAATTCTGTGTCACACGTTGAGATATTGTTATATGATTCAATTATGTTAGCACTATTGAGAGATTGCACTACTGAAAGTGTGAAACCTAGGCCTTATTTCTAAGTATTGCAATACCGTTTGGGTTCCGTTTTATCACTTGCCACCTTGTTGTTTTTATATTTTCATATTACAAAAACCTAAATCTACTATCCGTACTGCACTTGGATCGCCATCTCTTCACCCAACTATTGCACCTATACAATTTTTTGTTGTATTGGGTGTGTTGGGGACACAAGAGATTTCTTGTTTGCAGGGTTGTTTGAAAGGAACCATCTTCATCCTACGCACCCTACGGATTGATAGACCTTAGGTCATCCACTTGAGGGAAATTTGTTTCTGTCCTACAAAACTCTGCACTTGGAGGCCCAACTACGTCTAAAAGAATAAAAGTTGCGTAGTAGACATCAATACTGTCGACCCTTGTTTTCGCGAATCTCTTATTGATTCGATAAACTTGGTTCTCTAATGATGGAAATACTCTCCGCTACTTATTATTGCACACTTCCTCTTCGCAGAATATTCCAAGGCATATCACAAGTAGCAGGGTGCAGAGAGATGGGCGCTACCAACGACGGCGGCCCCAGGCCCAACTGGCATTCGACCCATCACGAACCTCCCAGGCGGTTCGGCCGAACACAAACCCTCCTGGCCGATCACTGTTGTCATCGCGCGCCCTCGGTCCACCCGTCATGGGCACGAGCGATTGTAGCGATCGCACGCCCACGGTCCACTATTCATGTACCTGCCTAACTGGTTGCCTGGGCGTGAGCCGTCTAGGTAGATTAGATGTCTCGTGTAACCCTTGAGTTTCCCTGCGGCAAGCCACCGCGGGACAGCCAGGAACCGCCCTTCGGCCGCGAAGAGTTCAGGGAGGCGGTTACTCCATCATCATTTACAGGAGGAATGTTGGACTGCATTTAGGTGCACAACTTGGTCTAGGTGTCTTGTCCTCAACATGACAGGCGTCATGCCATCTCCCTTTACATCGTTTCGGCATTCGCCGACTCTCTCCTATGGTGTCCTTCGATGGTGGAAGGCAATTGTGGGCGGCATTTCCAACAGGAGATCCCCTAATAATAAAGGCCTTTTTGATTTGCAGGATCGTAAAAACATAGTAAAATGAAGAAAAAAAGGATTGAGATGTCATCTTCATCTCAACCGTGCGTGTTATTTGGTTGTTTGTTTATGTCATGGAAAAAGAAAGAATTCGTTCAAAGAGGTTTGAGTGGATGCTAGAAATCCTATAAAAAATATTCCTATATGGTTCAATCGGATGAACCAAGCAGCTAACACAGGAAAAATATCCAAGGATTCTAATCTTCTAAAATTCCTATGAGAATCCTTAGAATCAAAGGAGCCCTAAACTCGGTTGCCCCATTGGGCCTGCCTTGGATTAGTGATCATTTGTCCTCAATCTTCGATGTTGAGGCAAGCCGTTGCTGGGTTCAATGTTCGTCGTCTTTAGATGATCGCCACATCAATCTCTACAATGGAGAAGTGCACCAAAAATGCAAAAAGCATCCGGTTTGCTTCTATCTTCAACCTTTAGTGCGAGTCCCTTTCGCACTTGCCCAAGTTAGGCAATGACCAGATCAGAGACAGTGACATCTAGGTCTCCGACGAGGTCATTGAGTGCAGCAAGGCTGGATTGCAGTCTCAGGTTTGGCTTCTTGTTTTGGAAAATTGACTTCTGAGCATGGGCACATCGTGCAAGTTTTTCTCATGTTCGACAGAACAGATTTTTACGGATTGAAACGTGACAATTTTTTGCCTGCGAGCACATAAAGCAGTGCAATATAATGGGCAAAAATTTCTGCAACATACGAAAACAAAATACATACATGCAAATCAGGGGCTTGAATTTTGTTGTTTTCGGGCCAAAATTTTGCCTTTTTTGTGCAGCACATAATACAATGTATTATTGAACGAAATATCACGGGTACTTAGACCACATGCATGCGTATTTATGTAAAAACAATCAAAAAGTCTAATCTTTAAATCACCACAAAATAACGTGCTCCGCTGCCCCGGTGCACTAAAAACCGGTTTTTTGTAACACAGTACAGACGCAAGCGCTCGTGCATGCACGTATACACTCACCCTATGAACGCGCGCACACACACCCTATCCCTATAAGCACAATCGAGAGACTGAGCCTGCATATCATCTAGAATAATGCAAGCATCGGGACATGAACGCTGGTGGGCTGAGGATACCATCCAACCACATGTTGGTTCGCGAAAAAATCGGTTTTTAGATTACCTGTTTACACTAGCTGATATCCTTTGTGGTGTGGAACAGTTTTGATATCTTAATGGCACCATCTTGGACCTTCGGGTCCCTTCCCATTCTTAAAAGAAAAACATGAATCTCACCATTTTTCTCTATGTCAAACCTTGCAGTATTTTTAGCTGCATATATTGTTCTAAATCATTTGTAGTTGTATTTGGCTTTACCTAACCCTAAGCAAATTGGCAAATTTTAACATGCTCCCTCTTACCCCTTATTTTTACATATGAGGTAAGAAGGTAAGAGTTAATCCGACCACTAATTAATGTGATCAACGGCTCAGATCTACTACATACTCTTACCTCTCATGTGAAAAGAGGGGGTAAGAGGGACCATGCTAGGAAATCCATCACCTCCATCACACTAGTTGCTCCCACCACACGTGATGTCAAAATAAAATGTGTCATCTCGTGCCTTTATTAACCCCACTCCTGCCGTCATTGATAACCCCAACGCACTACCACACGCCAAGAAGCAAACACGCACCATGCCGCCCATCCGCACCACCCCAGCAGCTACCGGCGCCGGGGTGACGCCGGAGCATGCGCGGCCACCACCCATGGTCCGCTTCAACCCGCTCAGCGACCGCTTCCACACGCTCGGCTTCCACCACGTCGAGTTCTGGTGCACCTCCGCCGCCTCCGCCGCCGGCCGTTTCTCCTTCGCGCTCGGCGCGCCGCTCGCCGCCAGGTCCGACCTATCCACGGGGAATTCCGTGCACGCCTCCCAGCTGCTCAGCTCGGGTTCCCTATCCTTCCTCTTCACGGCGCCCTACGCGAACGGCTGCGTCGCTGCCACCGCCTCGCTGCCATCCTTCTCCGCCGACGCCGCGCGGCGGTTCTCCGCTGACCATGGGCTCGCGGTGCGCTCCATAGCACTCCGCGTAGCAGATGCCGGTGAGGCCTTCTGCGCCAGCGTCGACCGAGGCGCGCGCCCGGCCTTCGCCCCCGTGAACCTCGGCCGCGGGTTCGGCTTCGCGGAGGTCGAGCTGTACGGCGACGTAGTGCTCCGCTTCGTCAGTCACCCGGATGGCACGGACGTGCCCTTCTTGCCAGGGTTCCAGGGTGTGAGCAACCACGGTGCCGTGGACTACGGCCTGACGCGGATCGACCACATCGTCGGCAACGTCCCAGAGCTAGCCCCTGCCGCCGCCTACATCGCCGGCTTCACTGGCTTCCACGACTTCGCCGAGTTCACCGCTGAGGACGTTGGCACGGCAGAGAGCGGGCTCAACTCAATGGTGCTCGCCAACAACTCGGAGGGCGTGCTGCTGTCGCTCAGCGAGCCGGTGCACGGCACCAAGCGCCGGAGCCAGATACAGACGTTCCTGGAACACCACGGTGGCCCGGGCGTGCAGCACATCGCCGTTGCCAGCAGCGACGTGCTCAGGACGCTCAGGGAGATGCGTGCGCGCTCTGCCATGGGCGGCTTCGACTTCCTGCCACCCCCGCTGCCCAAGTACTACGAAGGTGTGCGACGCCTCGCAGGGGATGTGCTCTCTGAGGCGCAGATCAAGGAATGCCAGGAGCTGGGGGTGCTCGTCGACAGGGACGACCAAGGGGTGCTGCTCCAAATCTTCACCAAGCCAGTGGGGGACAGGTAAAAACACAGCCTTTCAACTTTGATTTTGGCTTCTAAATTACTACTTGATGTACGTCTAATGCTGCAGAAAAGCATCAAATGTTGCCGTTAGGAACTCCATGCATGATGATTGATGCACATTTATGAAGATTGCGACAACTAAAAGGGGAATAAAATCATGCTAGAAACACAAGGGGCATAAAGCTCGGCCCATATTTAACCCAGGGTACCAGCAAAGAGCTCTAGTGAAAGGCCAACGTATATTCCCAATTCTTGGAATAGATTACTATAGGCGGCTATCTACACAATATTAGGCTCACGGGGTAGTACTCCCTCCGTTTCATAATGTAGTGTCTATAGATTTTTGCAAAAGTCAAACATTACAAACTTTGATCATATTTATTGAGAAAAGTAGGTACATCTAGAATACCAAATGCACATCATTGAATACATCATAAGTTATATTTTCAGAATGTACATGTTTGATATTGTAGATGTAGACAGTTTTCTCTACACACTTGGTCAAAGTTGGAAAAGTTTGACTTTTATAAAAAATCTATAGGCACTACATTGTGGAATGGAGGGAGTATGATTTATGGTATAATTCAGTAATTTGAGGTTCAGTGTTTAATAGATTCTGTCTGCATTTTTGCTCTACTCCTGGTGTGATTGTTCAGGCCAACGTGGTTCCTGGAGATGATCCAAAGGATCGGGTGCATGGAGAAGGACGAGAATGGGGAAGAATACCAGAAGGGTGGCTGCGGCGGTTTCGGCAAGGGAAACTTCTCCGAGCTGTTCAAGTCCATTGAAGATTACGAGAAGTCCCTTGAAGCCAAGCAGTCGGCAGCAGTTGAGGGCTCATATATATGATAGAAGCTGGAGATGTAGAAGCTGATCCAGTACTTTGTATCATGGTCTCATGGAGCAAAAGAAAACAATGCTCATTGTAAGATGGGTAGCACAATTATATCTGATGTTATAACTGGTGAAGCTGAAGACAAATGTACCCTATGTGTGATGGGTGTAATAGATCGTAAACTGTTGGCATTGTAGTACAATCTTTCGTGCAAGTAAAATAAAGAAGAGCCAATCTTGAGTTCTACATGACATGGTGCACGTGCATCCAACTGAAACTCTTTTTGTGCCATGCATGATGCATCTTTAAGACGATCGATCGTCGCAACTTCAAAGGGGAATAAATGTCCTTGCATAGTAAAGGGCGAAGGTATCCAACTTCACAATACGTGGTATGGACTTGCATACTAGCGTAGATAATCACTTGAAAAGGTTTTGGTTCAGCAGATGAGTACTCCTCCGTAAACTAATATAAGATCTTTTCTGGGGATGAGTGCAGAAATTGATACATATGGGATTATAGGTGGGCCAATATTTCTTTATGATATGATGAGGTTTTACCTTGATGAACTTGTTGATAGTTATGAATTCTTGCTAATATTCCCAATCATAAATGCATAGAATTCCATGTAAGGAATAACATGCTAGCAAAGACCTCTCCCACATATAAACTTCTGATGATGATTGGTTTAGTAACTTAGCTAATAGCCTCGAGACAATTCCACACACCATACCACCACTATTCTACACTCGTTGTTTGTATTATATGGTAATATATTGTATATTTACTCATGCAGCACCTATTTTTACGTTTAAGTTCCCCATTATCTTGAAAAGCTATCCCATTATACCCATTTTGCAGTTTTATTTCTCATTTCTAGATAAAGCAATGCTAGGGGTACGTCGATTGTATCAGTGGCAGATAGGACCTGAGAGAATACTGATCTTGCCTTTAGCTCCTTGTGGGTTCGACACTCCATAATCACCAGTTTCATCAACGGAAGGTGCTACGATGATACCTTGCACTTGAGGATTATAAGGGCGGTCAAACAGCGCGTATCCTGGTGAGACAAGTTGTCGCCGCCTGCTCGCGCACCTCTCGGTTGCACAGAGTATCATGGAGCTGGGATGATGCATGGTGTCCAAGGGATTCGAATGCGACGTAACTGGCGGGATTAAAGGCCAGTACCCATCTCTGGTGATGCGTGGGATGCCAGGCTTCTTCACTTCTGACGCATAGCGTGACGAGTAAGAAGATGAAACTTCCTTTCCGCGCTGGTGGTTGTCGTATGGAGCTATCTCGAGTTAAGGTGGACACGTCGCCTAGGTGTTAGATTGATAACCAATGGATGGAAGATAAATTTGTTTCGGTGTTTGGCTCTCTATGTTTTTTTAACTTGCCTATCCACGATAAAACTTGTTTTATTTACAGCTACTCAATGGCTTCCAAATGTTAGCCTCCTAATCTGTGGTGGACCATTAGACTATTTGTTGGGGGGCTAACCTATGTAAGACAACACTTCATTTTTTATCAAAGCATGTAAAGGATGTTGCCCTATCCCAGTGCTCTTTCTGTGCACGCCGCCGTCACCCATCCCCTGATACAACGCCATGTCTGATCACTTGTGTCCCTCCCCAATCCCCGCCGATGATGTTATGGACGTCATTTCGACCCAGTACCCACATTCATGAGGTGGGAGTCAAATTCGGCGAGTTCAATGGTCGTTGCCCTTCGAGTAAAAAAGTCCCACGTCCCACGGACAATGCTGGGCTACGAAAGGAGGTCTTTGTTGCCTCATAAATGATGCCATTGTAGCAAAATTAGGTAGAAAATTGCTACTGTTGTGTGGCTACTATGTGGTAGTTAATTAAATCTGTTATATATGCCGCACTATGTGGTACAATATGAATGAAAGCTAATAATTGCACCATCCTGGGCTACAAATTGAGTATGAGATGTTGCGGAACATAATAAGCCATTTCTTTTCTTTTATTCAGGAAATTTCTGTCAGCAGGGTGTAAGCCACAGGAATCGATGCTACTTTGCTTACCGTTATGCATCGTCAGGGCGGAATCTATCAGACTCTAATAGTGATTCTCAAGTTAGCAGCGCAGAGAGTAGCCAACATGGCTACTGTTCTGATGTACCAGCCGCGTTTACGTAAAGCACAAGCTACTTTTCTGATGTATCAGACTCTAATACGTTACTTAATGTCGTCTCATTACCACAATGGAATACTCCAGGAGCAACGTTTTACCACTATGCCAATCTATGCCTACCAATAAACTACAGAGCGTTTTTATCACCATCAGCATTGTTACAGAATATCCTCTGTTTATTTATCTATAATCTTTAATACCTAAAATAGTTCATCCCCATTATATCTAATTCACTTGGTCTCACTGCATCCCCTCCATGGGCTGTACGGAAGGCGCTTCTGATTTTTTTTTTCTAGGCTTGGGCTGTCAGAGCCAAGTCGTGGGCTCTATAGCTGCCTTGTTTGGATGTTCCAGCCCATGGTTATATAGCTGGATACTTTAATTTGGTGGAACAAACTAGAAGCCCATGCATCTATACAAAAAAATTGGAAGCCCATGGGAAAACAAAAAGTAGTTGTGAGTCTTTCCGTCTCCCCAATTACTCCCCACCGAACAGATTGTTTTTCTACTTCTCTTGGTATTCTATATACGCCAAATCTCCTTCATCTTCTCCACTAAGCAAATGCAAGATTAACAGATGGAGTTAAGGCCTGTTCTGAACCTCTCCAACTCCTAACTTCACAAACTTCAAACTGAAAATTGGGCCGAACGCATTAGCTCCAAGAAGCTAAAATTCTGAAAGCTAACCTGGGCCGTAGTACAATTTGCCGAAGCCAGGAAAGCCGAGCTCCGCGTTTACAAGAAGTTGGAGTTCCACCTATTTACGATCGTTATGCCACCGCCAAGGAAAACGATTCGACCTCCACGTACAGGCGCACGAACCCCTCGAGAGCGAATCGTTTTCCCTCATCTCTCCCTCGTTCGCTAACCCTCTCCTCGTTCTCTCTCTCAACCCTACCGCCACCGCCAGTTTGGCCGCCAGGGCCGCTCTCCCGCCGCTGGCCGGATCTTCTCCTCTGTCTACAGATCCGACCATCCCAGTCCTTTTCCCGCTGGATCCCGTCCTCACCGATGCTAATCCCACCGTCAGCGAGGAGCATCGACCCCACGAAAAGGAGCTCACCTGGATGCCATTGATGCCCGAGAACCCCTCCCGAGCCAGGAGAAGCATCTGGATGATCAGCTCCCCTCTCCCGCAATGGGCCGCTTCCAGCCGGCCCAAGTTAGGATCGAACAGGCCTACAGTCCCACCAGATGGGCTGTCAGCGTACTGTAGTGCAAGGAGAAGCTGATGTGCTGCCGAACGGTTTCCCAGCTCCAGGTGAAGCGAGAAGCCAGGCAAGAAGCTGAATCTGAGAAGTTTTTGAGAAGTTGTAGGACATCAGAACAGGCCCTTAATCTTCAGCTTCTCCAGGAAGGAACGGATCTGCACCATCCCCATAGTCTTCACTATACTAACTAGCACCACTGCTTAAGAGGTTTAGCCAGGTTAGCTTTTGCTGCCAGAAAAACAGGGTCATGGAGCGAAGAATTTGAAGCCCCGTTGTCACCACCCATTGTACCGTCCCGATCCCTCCACAACAACCATTTTGGACAAGGTGAATCAGCAGGACGTGTTGATCCAAAGGTTTTCGCCCTGAAGAACAAGTCCGAGCAATCCGAGCAATGCCTTCACGACTATTGTTTCTGTCTGCTCGCCTGCATGAGCCTTTTGAATCTCCCTGTCTACGTGCTAATCGCGAGTTGGTATACCTACAATTCGTCCAAAGGCCACAAATCGAGAGCAGTAGCATCAGAGTGTTGTGCCAATGTATGTGAAGAGTGGTGTGAAATTTCACACAACAAAGTAAATCTCACTTTGAACATCTTGAGGTTGTTTGTTGGTATGTATCTTCGGTTGTACTCTAGTAGTATATATCTTCAGCTTGTGTGGTTTACTCCAAGCTCGCAGGCTTGTTTCTTTGGGCTTTATAGGTGAAATTTAAATTAAATCAAAGTATATCAAGCATGAGGTAGAACAACAAATGTAATCCCACTGTCCACCAGCTGAAGGCTCGCGTGTTTGTGTCTCATTGCCAGACTTCCAGTATCCATTTCCCAATCTCTCTCAGGAAGAAGAGCTTGAGAAAGTTCAACACAAGGGGAACTGAGCCTGACAGATGGGGAAGCACACATGTAAAAGCAGTTCTTCAACCAGGATCCGACTAGAGAAGTATGTGGGGTTCCTGGAAATGTGCTCCAAGTCCTCTATAATTTTCTCCAGAGCTTTGCTATACTCACGGACTCAAATTTACAGACTAGAACCTACAGGCTCACATGGCAACTATTGATTAGAAATCAGATGGTCCCACAGTTGAAATCAGGGGTGGAGGCCGATTAGCACCGGGACACATAATCCTGTATGCTCTTTCCGTGACCTGTTGTCCGTAAGTCTAGGATTTTCTTTTTCTCCATGTGTGGAGCAAAATGGGAAAGTAGTGGCTGCGGCGCTGCGCCCACGTTGAGTGCACCCACGCTACACCCCCTTATCTCCACCGTCCAGGCTTATGTCCATCTTTTGGGATAAGAGCTATGTGAGTACCGCTGCGGCTGACTTAAGATAGAGAAACAGAAAGATGTCAGTCAATTAGTAGCTCTATGAACTGTACTAGCGCCTGGCCACAGTTTGGTTTTTTAGATTGAATGTCGTATAATATCTGTACTGCAGCCTAGTGCCACACATTTCAAAGAACGTGGCAAGCAGGCATACATAATAGACTGCATGCACTATTTTTTGGGTAACCGGCTGAATGAGGAACATGGTGAATCATATATCTGGGCCTCAAAAACTAATTTGCCCTCATACCTTTTTTCTACAACATACGTGCTGCATGTATTATTTACAAACATACTCATGCAACAAAAGAGGAATGTCCAGAAATCCATAAACAAGAAGACATCAAATGGACTCCTGTAGCATCCAATCTGAGACCGTATACTCCATGTGTGCTTTGGTTCACTTCAACCTATCTTGTAAGTGGTCGCAAGGCTTCAGAAGCAAAATGAATCAGAGTATTCCGGTGGGAATTTAGTCATGACTTGTTTGTGCATGCATGCATTCTTCATGTGTGAGAAAGAGAAAACACCATGAACAAGATTGCATGTAGTTAGGCGTGCAGTGATATACTCATGGGTTATGACTTATGACTAGATATTCGCAAAAAAAAAGACTTATGACTACATACATAGCTATCGGATGATCTAGCTAGTAGCATTTGGCTGGTGGATATATACAAGTCCATATCAAAGTGTACATGTTCCTTCCTCCGCTAACAGATAGTAATAGCAACTCGACTAGCTATAGCTATACTTGAGGGAAGCATGTAGTCACGGACTAGCAGCTGGGTATTCTGATACAGTAACTATTACGTACTAGTCTCAAAACCATTCTTCAATGCACATACAGTTAATTGTTATGAGATGTTGGAGTAAAACAATCAAGCCAGGTGTTTTCAGATACAAGACGTTTGAAAGGGTTGATCCAGCCACGGAGGGAGAGTGGCATGTCACACAGATTATCGAATCCATCCATCAACAGTGGTAGTGCGAAGCAGGAGGATGTGGACTGCGTCCATGGGCCTGGGATGCAACGGCAGGTCCTGCTGCACTAGCCACCTTCCGACCTCCCTATGCTGGGCCGGTCCTCTATCGGCGCCGCCAAGCTCGTCCATGTCCTTATTCATCTTACAAGCACGTATTGAGCGACGGAAATTCAGTAAAACCATACTACATGTAGCAGACTCGAGGAAAAACAGCAACATTTGTGTATGTATTAGTTGGTTGGATAATGAATGCTTACTATTTCTCCTAGCAGTGCTGCATTCGGCTGGCTTCAAGGTCATGGGCCTGACACTAGTGCGGAATAAATTGGGCGGCCCCGAGTGCATTTTTTACTGCTAATTTAATTGGTAAATCTTGCTCGTCGTGAGTGGATGAACTTGCCCACACAAACAGACGGATCATTACTACTCCACTTAGCACATCACTCTACCGGTCGGCCGGCTCTATATTAACAAAATCGAAGACGAATGTTACCGGCCGGAGTCCATTCACGGATTTCATTGAGCATGGCGAGGGCTCGTCGTCGCCTCGGCGGTGATCATAGCTACAGTACCGCTGCTGGTACACTACACTGTCGTACTAACGGCAGCAACAAAAATTGATTCGGCAATAACGGCGTGGGAAGGCAAAGAGGTTCCCTCAGGGGCTGGTGATGCTGACCGAGCCACTGCCAGAGCCAAACCCCGCTGTCCCTTGGTCGTTGGCGGAGTTGAAGGTATCTGTTACTGTTAACCACTTTTTGTAAGACTGCCAAGTCTCTTTTGGATCGGAATATAACAAACGGTGGGGAATTCTGATTGACCGTTATGAAACAGCTATTCCAATCCGCAAAATAAAATAAAATGAAACAGCTATTCCCATTGGGCTGATGTGTCTGTTTCGGCCATGTTGTCAACATTTACATCACAACCTAGCCCAGTTATAAAAGTGAAGGTCATCATACTAAGTAATGAATTTTCATGCTAAAGATAGTACTAAATAATGATTTTTCATGCTAACGATCGTATACAAGGGCGGCGTTGGGGAGACTGTTGGCTATGTGACGCCCCAGCCTCGCTTGCCGGTTTGGTAAAGAAAAAGGGAACTTCTCTATATGTTGGTCACACATGGTGTGCTTGTGCATGAACTAACTCTTCATAAGAGAAGAGAAACAATAATACGCCATGAATTGCATGCATGTGCAGTAATATACTCATGACTACATACATGGCTATCGCGTGACCTAGCAAGTCATCTGATACATAATTATATATGTATAGTCCATCACAAAGTAGTCTGTAGTAGTATATAGTCAGCTAGCTATATCTTGATGGAAGCATGTAGTCATAAACTAGTAGCCAACTAGCCATTCCAGTAATTGATTATTGCTTTTCTCAAAATCACTATTCTTTGAGCATATCGAGCCTTAACGACGTCCAAAACAATTGCCATGTATGAGATGTGGGAGCAAAACAAACAAGCCAAGTGGTTTCCTTTTCAAACGACATGAAAGATTTTATCTGGCTATAGAGGAGGTCTACCGTGTCATTCCTACCACCCAAACCATCAATCGGCGATGATACGTCGACCAGCAAGCGTCGAGTATGGGCCCATGCACTGAATTAGGGATGATGGGTCGTACTAGCACTGGTTAACCCCATGCCCCAATGTTGATTTTCAGTAGTGAGCTATACTTGTTCTTAAAGATGACTAAGTGACTGAAGGAAGAAGAAAAAATTAACAATTTCCATGTATGCAGATGGGAGGATAAAATGTAGAGCCGATGGTAATTAGCCTGCCACACAACCAGTTTAGGTGTGCAAAAGACAAAAAAATAACCCCACTTCACATAGAATCAACCATTGAGATCAATATAGTGGTCTAATTATCTCATACAGTGCTCATAGCCTCATACTAGCTAGTATGCAATAAAATGTATTGCATGGATACAGCCGGGCAGCGACCACTTTGTGATGGTAATTAATCTTGCTTGGCAGCTGCCAAACATGCACATGATGTATATAGGGTGAGCCATTTACGTACTACTCCACGTGGATCTCAATCTTGCTTGCCAGTTGCCAAACATGCACATGCATACATGATCAGGGTGCCATTTACGTACTACTCCACTTCGATCTCACTTGACCGGCTAAGCCTGAGTACGTATACATCAATCGAGATCAAGAGAGCCGGGTGGTCGATCATGGCGTGGGCTCATGGTCAGTGGCCAGGGGTTGTTGCGGGGGTGATGTTAGCGGTGCTGCTGCTGGTGCACTGCACCACGGTGCCAGAAAGCAGGTGTTGATTCAGCAACGAGAGTGTCGGTACTGGTGCCAAAGCCACTGCCATCTCTGGCAACGAGAGATATATACTGATGGAAGCATTAGGGCCTTAGTCCTGGATTAGTAGACAGATATTCCGATCCACCCACTATCAAATACTAGTACGTGCTACCTAGAGATATATACTGATGGAAGCATTAGGGCCTTCCTTACACCCACTATCAAATACTAGTACGTGCTACCTAGAGATATATACTGATGGAAGCATTAGGGCCTTAGTCCTGGATTAGTAGACAAATATTCCGATCCAGTTCCCACATAACGAAAAGGTATTCCGATCCAGTAACTGTTACCTGCCTAAAACTCATCCCTCGACTGATTGCTAACTAGTACGTATGTACAATTAACTGCTATGAGATATTGGAGTGAAACAAGCAAGCTAGGTGTTTTCCGATGCGAGCAGTGTGAAAGAGTTGATCCTGCTATGAAGGGAGTGTGGCGTGCCATTCAAATAATCGAATACATCCATTGACAATGGTGCGGCAAACTACGTCAGGTTAGGCTGCATCCTTGAACCTGGGCTTCGACGGCCGGTCCTACAACGACCGGTCACCGGCCGACCTCCCCATGCTTGGTGCTCAAGTGTATCGTTTGTTGTATCGTCACATTCAGTTTTCGGCAAACCTTGGACTTAGTCTTAAGGACAATTTGCTTAGCCTGAACAATGGCATTGACTGTTAGTGTGCTCCGTATGTAGTTGCTACTTCTGCAACCTATATACCATACTCTCTGAACCTCAAACCAATACAAGTTCAATTTCTATCACTTCCGCTTCGGTAGACCCCCCCCCCC
>LR738709.1:1908381-1934712 GCA_902687465.1 Secale cereale | reverse complement strand
CCCCCCCCCCCAGGCGCCTTGCCCCCCAAGACTAGGGGTGCGGCAGCCCTAGGGGGGGCCCAGCCCCTTGGCGCAGGTGGAGAGGGCCCTAGGGGGGGCGCACAGCCCTATGAGGGCTGTTGCGTCTCCCCTTTGTGGCCCATTAGGCCCGCAACACTTGCCGGGACCCCCGAAAACCCCTTTCGGTCATCCGACGACTCCCCGATACTCCCCGGAACACTTCCGGACTCCGATCACTCTCATCCTATATATCAATCTTCGTCCCCGGACCATTCCGGAGACCCTCGTCACGTCCGGGATCTCATCCGGGACTCCGAACAACCTTCGGTAACCATGCACTGTTCTCACTAACAACCCTAGCGTCACCGAACCTTAAGTGTGTAGACCCTGCGGGTTCGGAAACTATGCAGACATGACCGAGACACTCCCAGGTCAATAACCAATAGCGTGATCTGGATACCCATATTGGTTCCCACACGTTCCTCGATGATCTCATCGGATGAACCACGATGTCAAGGATTCAGGCAATCCCGTATGCAGTTCCCTTTGTCTCGTCGGTATGTTACTTGCCCGAGATTCGATCGTCGGTATCTCTATACCTAGTTCAATCTCGTTACCGGCAAGTCTCTTTACTCGTTCCGTAATACATAATCCCGTGACTAACTACTTAGTCACTTTGAGCTCATTGAGATGACGTATTACCGAGTGGGCCCGGAGATACCTCTCCGTCACACGAAGTGACAAATCCCAGTCTCGATCCATGTCAACTCAACAGACACCTTCGGAGATACCTGTAGAGTACCTTTATAGTCACCCAGTTACGTTGCGACGTTTGGCACACACAAAGCACTCTTACGGTGTCAGTGAGTTACACGATCTCATGGTCATAGGAACTTATACTTGACATGCAGAAAACTATAGCGATAACTGATACGATCAAAAGCTATGTTTAACGTTTGGGTCTCGTCCATCACATCATTCTCCTAATGATGTGATCCCGTTATCAAATGACAACTCATGTCTATGACCTGGAAACCGCGGTCATCTTTGATCAACGAGCTAGTCTTGAAGAGGCTTACTAGGGACACAAAGTTTGTCTATTTATCCACATATGTATTTGAGTTTCCAATCAATACAGTTATAGCATGGATAATAAACGATTATCATGAACAAGGAAATATAATAATAACTCTTTTATTATTGCCTCTAGGGCATATTTCCAACAGTCTCCCACTTGCACTAGAGTCAATAATCTAGCATTACAAGGTAATGAATCTAACACCCATAGAGTCTTGGTGTTGATCATGCTTAGCCCGTGGAAGAGGCTTAGTCAACGGATCTGCAACATTCAAATCAGTGTGTACTTTGCAAATGCTTATGTCCTCCTCCTTGACTGAATCGCGGATGGAATTGAAGCGTCGCTTTATGTGTCTGGTCCTCTTGTGAAACCTTGGTTCCTTGGCTAGAGCAATGGCACCAGTGTTGTCACAAAACAGAGTCATTGGGTTCAATGCACTAGGCACAACTCCAAGATCTGTCATGAACTCCTTCATCCAGACACCTTCCTTTGCCGCCTCCGAGGCAGCTATGTACTCCGCTTCGCATGTAGAATCGGCTACCACGCTTTGCTTGGAACTGCACCAGCTTACCGCTCCCCCGTTGAGAATATATACGTACCCGGTTTGAGACTTAGAGTCATCCGGATCAGTGTCAAAGCTTGCATCGACGTAACCCTTTACGACGAGCTCTTGATCACCTCCATAAACGAGAAACATTTCCTTAGTCCTTTTCAGGTACTTTAGGATATTCTTGACCGCTGTCCAATGATCCATACCAGGATTACTTTGAAACCTTCCGGCCATACTTATGGCAAGGCTGACATCTGGTCTTGTGCACAGCATTGCATACATGATAGAGCCTATGGCTGAAGCATAGGGGATGACACTCATCTTTTCTCTATCTTCCGCAGTTACTGGGCATTGAGTCTTACTCAACTTTGTACCTTGCAATACCGGCAAGAACCCCTTCTTGGATTGATCCATTTTGAACTTCTTCAAAACTTTATCAAGGTATGTACTTTGTGAAAGTCCTATCAAGCGTCTCGATCTATCTCTATAGATCTTGATGCCCAATATGAAAGCAGCTTCACCGAGGTCCTTCATCGAAAAACTCTTGTTCAAATACCCCTTCACGCTATCCAAAAGTTCTATATTGTTTCCAATCAGCAATATGTCATCCACATATAATATTAGAAACGCTATAGAGCACCCACTCACTTTCTTGTAAATACAAGCTTCTCCGTAAACTTGTACAAACCCAAACGCTTTGATCACCTCATCAAAGCGAAGATTCCAACTCCGAGACGCTTGCACCAGCCCATAAATGGAACGCTGGAGTTTGCAAACTTTGTCAGCATTCTCTGGATCGACAAAACCTTCCGGTTGTATCATATACAACTCTTCCTTAAGAAAACCGTTAAGGAACGCTGTTTTGACATCCATCTGCCAAATTTCATAATCGAAATATGCAGCTATTGCTAACATGATTCGGACGGATTTAAGCATCGCTACGGGTGAGAAAGTCTCATCGTAGTCAACTCCTTGAACTTGTGAAAAACCCTTTGCCACAAGTCGAGCTTTATACACGGTGACATTACCGTCAGCGTCCGTCTTCCTCTTAAAAATCCATTTATTCTGAATGGCCTTCCGCCCTTCAGGTAATACTTCCAAAATCCATACTTTGTTTTCATACATGGATCCCATCTCGGATTTCATGGCCTCTAACCATTTGTCGGAATCCGGGCCCACCATCGCTTCTCCATAGCTCGTAGGTTCACTGTTGTCCAACAACATGACCTCCAAGACAGGGTTACCATACCACTCAGGTGCAGTGCGTACCCTTGTCGACCTACGAGGTTCGGTAGTAACTTGATCAGAAGCTTCTTGATCATCATCATTGGCTTCCTCTTCAACCGTTGCAGGCTCCACAAAAACATCTTTCTGTGCTGCGCTACTCTCTGGTTGAAGTAGAGGTTCAATAACCTCATCAAGTTCTACCTTCCTCCCACTCAATTCTTTCGAGAGAAACTCTTTCTCGAGAAAGGAGCCGTTCTTAGCGACAAACACTTTGCCCTCGGATCTGAGATAGAAGGTGTACCCAACCGTTTCTTTTGGGTATCCTATGAAGACACATTTGTCCGCTTTGGGTTCGAGCTTTTCTGGCTGAAGCCTTTTGACATAAGCATCGCAACCCCAAACTTTGAGAAAAGACAACTTAGGTTTCTTACCAAACCATAGTTCATACGGTGTTGTCTCAACGGACTTAGATGGAGCCCTATTTAAAGTGAATGCAGCTGTCTCTAACGCATATCCCCAAAATGATAGTGGCAAATCGGCAAGAGACATCATAGAACGCACCATATCTAATAGGGTTCGATTACGACGTTCGGACACACCATTACGCTGTGGTGTTCCAGGTGGCGTCAACTGTGAAACGATTCCACATTTTCTTAAGTGATTGCCAAACTCATAACTCAGATACTCTCCCCCTCGATCAGATCGTAGGAACTTGATCTTCTTGTTACGATGATTCTCAACTTCACTCTGAAATTGCTTGAACTTTTCAAACGTTTCAGACTTATGCTTCATCAAGTAAATATACCCATATCTACTTAAGTCGTCAGTGAAGGTGAGAAAGTAACGATATCCACCGCGTGCCGTGACACTCATCGGGCCACACACATCAGTATGTATGATTTCCAATAAGTCACTTGCCCGTTCCATTGTTCCTGAAAACGGGGTCTTAGTCATCTTGCCCATGAGGCACGGCTCGCATGTGTCAAGTGATTCAAAATCAAGAGACTCCAAAAGTCCATCAGCATGGAGCTTCCTATGCGTTTCATGCCGATATGACCCAGACGGCAGTGCCACAAGAAAGTGGTACTATCGCTATCTACTCTTGTAGGATCGAAGAAGTGGGTCTAGAGGGGGGGTGATTAGACTACTTGACAATATAAAAATCTGCCTTTTGATTAAGCAAGGTTTTTGGCAGTTTCACAATTAAGATTATGTCAAGCAACACACTACACATGCAATTCTAGAGTATGGGCAGCGGAAAGTAAATTGCATATATAGTAAATGGAAGTGGAGAAGATCAAACGCAGTTTGGTGACACGGAGATTTTTGTCGTGGTTCCGATAGGTGGTGCTATCGTACATCCACGTTGATGGAGACTTCAACCCACGGAGGGTAACGGCTGCGCGAGTCCACGGAGGGCTCCACCCACGAAGGGTCCACGAAGAAGCAACCTTGTCTATTCCATCACGGCCTACGCCCACGGAGGACTAGCCTTACTCGGGGTAGATCTTCACGAAGTAGGCGATCTCCTTGCCCTTACAAACTTCTTGGTTCAACTCCACATCTCAAAGACGGAGGCTCCCAAGCGACACCTAACCAATCTAGGAGGCACCACCCCCCAAAAGGTAATAGACGGTGTTGATGGTGATGAACTCCTTGCTCTTGTGCTTCAAATGATAATCTCCCCAACACTCAACTCTCCTCACTGATATGGTTGTGGTGGAAGAAAGATTTGAGTGGAAAGCAACTTGGGAAGGCTAGAAATCAAGTTTCATATGGTAGGAATGGAATGGCTTGATCTCAACACAAGGGTAGGTGGTTCACTTCTCAGAAAGTGTATGGTAGAAGTGGTGGTACTTTCTGATGGCTCTCCTCACGAATGAAGAGGGGGTGGAGGGGTATATATAGCCTCCACACAAAATCCAACCGTTACACACACATTTGACCAATCTCGGTGAGACCGAAGTGAAAACTCGGTCAGACCGAAAGTTCAAATATAGTGAACGTTGGGATTTTCGGTGGGACCGAAAATACCATCTCGGTGGGACCGAAAGTGTATCTGATATGAACGTTGGAGATTTCGGTGAGACCGAGAAAGAAAACTCGGTTGGACCGATTTGAGAAAGAGTAGGAACATGCCAGAATCGGTGAGACCGATAATGCAATCTCGGTTAGACCGATATGACCCAAGACAGAGCCTGGTCATTTCGGTAAGACCGAAAATGCAAACTCGGATATTCCGAAATGATGTGAAATGGTTACAGAAACTTGGCAGTTCAGTTTCGGTGTGACCGATCTCAAACTCGGTGTGACCGATTTTTCTAGGGTTTGGAATATGGCAGAAGTGGTTCATCTCGGTGGGACTGAGTTGGAAGAATCGGTTTGTCCGAGATTACTTATGGGTGTGTATAGAAGTGAAAGGTGCTGATAGTTGAAGGAGCTAAATCACTAAGCACTTGAGCAACCAGATCATCAACACAACCTCATCCCCTTTTAATAGTATTGGCTTTCCTATGGACTCAATGTGATCTTTGATCACTAAACCAAAAATAGAGTCTTGAGCTTTTGCCAATGCTTGCCTTAGCATTTGAGGGGTCCACTTCTTCAGTCATCTTGCCATACCAATGTGATTGGGTTTCCTGAAATATACTTGATAAAAGCATTAGTCCAACCACAAAGTATGTTGTCATTAATTACCAAAACCACCCAGGGAGCAAATGTGCTTTCAGCGCGGCACTTCAAGACAAACAACAAGCGAAGTTCAGTCGACCGTCACCCATGACCGACGAAAGAAAAAAACGAGACACGATCTATAACTCGCACCTGCGCGGGGTGTCGCGGCATCTGCAGTCTCCTCGTCGTCCCGGACCTTGTCAATGTCCATTGAGGTCGTGGAAGCAGCGGCGCTGAAGGGATCCCTCAAAGATGAGTCGACAGAAGATACGGTCGACCTCCAAAAACAAAAAGAAACAAAACCGAGCGATACTTACGTGGAGGCGATGGGAACATCCACCTTGATCCTGGGCAGGGCCTTCCGGGGCTTGGTGGTGGTAACCTTGGGCTGCTTGGGCAACTTCTCAGAGGGGTCGGGGGTGGCCGTGCGAGCGCGCTTGGGCGTTCGAGAGCCTGAGGGACCTGTCCGAGGGCGCGCGGCCCCTGGGTCGTGCTTCTCATTAGACCGCCGCTCATCACGGGGAGGTGACTCGACGTCCTCCCCGCTGCTGTAGTCGTCGCTCTCCTCCTCAGTCTCCTCCTCCGACTTCCACTCGGCGGCGTCGCCCACGCCCTCCTCGCCCTCTTGGACCAAGTCCCCGTTGGGCAGCGAGTACATCTCAGTGTAAATCTGCAAAGGGGGAAGATCGACCAAGTATTAGTCAAATCCGTCAATACAAATTGCAAGACAACGGCAGAAACATCACTCGGGAGCAAAAGACTAACCTTGTCAGGTAGATGGTCAGCGTCGAATGGGATGACCCTCCCAGACCCCCTGGGGTTGTCTTTGTTCCCCGTGATGCACTTCAGGCACTGCGCCACGTACTTCACGTCGGCCGCCTCCGGGTGGAGTCGCGACGAGTCGTCGGTGCCGGAGTACAACCACATCGGGTGGTCCCGAGCCTGGAGCGGCATGATCCTCCGCATGAGATACACCTCAAACAGATCCATCCCTGTTACACCCTCGTGGACCAACTGGACGACCCGCTCCACCAACATGTTCACTTCGGCCCTCTCGGCCTTACCCACTATGATTGAAGGAGGCTGACTGGCTCGACCCAGAGAGAAAGGAGGAAGACCAGTCGACTGACCCGGGGTCGGACTATCCTTATAGTAAAACCAAGTCGACTGCCAGCCCCGAATCGACTCCGGAAAGATCATGGGGGGAAAGGCGCTCCTATTCCTAAGTTGGATTCCGAGCCCGCCGCACGCCTGGAGGACGTGCGTCTTATCATCGCTCGGATTCGCCCTCTTGACAGTTTGCGAGCAGCAGGTAAAAATGTGTTTGAACAAGCCCCAGTGTGGCCGGAAACCGAGGAAGTTCTCGCACATGGAAACGAACGCGGAAATGAAAGCGATGGAATTGGGCGTGAAGTAATGCAACTGGGCGCCGAAGAAAATCAAGAAAGCACGAAAGAAGGGATGCGAAGGCATGGAAAAACCTCGGTCGACGTGGGTCGCAAGGAGGACGCACTCGCCCTCCCACGGCCGGGGCTCGAGTTCGCCCTCTGGCACCCGCCAGGAGCCGCGGGCGATCAGTCCTTCCTCCTCCAGCTCCTCCAGATCCTCCGCCACGACGGTGGACCGGATCCAATCCCCCTGGATCCAACCAGCAGGGAGTGCAGACCTCGACGACGATCCGCTCTGGCCGGACCGCCTCCCCTTCCCCTTCGCCGCCTTCTTCAAACGCTCCATCGCCGCGGTCTTGTCCTTGCACATGGCACGCGCGCCGGCGGTCGCTGTGGAGAGAGGCGAGAGGGAGCAGAGGCACAGCAAAAGAGCGGAGGCGGAGGAAGAGTGATTGGGCACACAGTGCCCCCGCTTCGGGCTCGGCGCGCTCTTATAGCGCCCCAGTCGAGTGGCTGACCGGTGGCCCCGAGCAATCTTATCAAATCCCGTAACAGGCACAGGCTCGATACGTGGCGAAAAAGGTGGCGCAAGGATCGAGGCGTCTCAAGCGTATCCCTCCAATTGCTGCGGCACATTCCGCCCCGCGCGCTTCCCCAAATTTCGAAACCCCGCAGAATCCGGTGACCAAAGAGCAACCAACCCCGCCGAAAACTGGATGCAGTAACGGCGCCCGACGCCTAGCGCAAAGTTCAGTCGACGAAAGAAGCGACTAACACACTCGACGACTCCAGAATCGTCAAGGCGACCAATACGAGACTGAGGAAGACTTCCTAGTCCGCAAGCTCAGAAGCAGACTACCCCAGGGACGTCGAGCCAGAACAGGAGCTTTCCTCAGCACTCTCTTGCTCGAGCCTCAATCCATTCGGGGGCTACTGACGAGGATACAGACCTAGGGTAGGGTCACATGCCCGACCAAGGTACCCCACCCAAGGTCACTACCCCAGAAGATCAAAAGACAAAACTTATGGTGATAGAGACAGTCGACTGAGACAGCCCAAGAGGACGCTCCACTTGACCGAACCTCACCCACAAGACGACTCAACCCCACTCGACCAACCCAAAGCACTCGACCCCCGAAGGTCAAGTGTCACTTAGGGCAGCAACGGTCTGGTATTTACTCGCCGTAGTAAACACCTTAATTACTCTTTACTGCAGGCGTTATCAGTAACGCCTGCCTTAATGTACATTGAACCCTTGGTAACGTGGGGCATGGCTGGGGTCCTGGCGTACTATATAAGCCACCCCCTCCTCCGGTTCAAGGGTTCGCACCTCTGTAACTCGCATATACACATACCAGTCGACCAGCCTCCGGGCACCGAGATGTAAGGCTGTTACTTCCTCCGAGAAGGGCCTGAACTCGTAAAACACCTTGTGTACAACTCCACCATAGCTAGGGCCTTGCCTCTCCATTCGTACCCCCTACTCGTACTGTCAGACTTAGAACCACGATAGGAACACCAGCTCGAAACTGACAAGACATTGCGCCACATCACTCCTTAGCCTTGGTACGATTTCTGGATCGATCACCTTCTGAGAGATTGCATTGAGGAATGCACATAGCTTCACAATGGCTAATCGGACGTTTTCCGGTAGAAGCCCCCTCAATGCAACCGGAAGCAGTTGCATCATAATCACGTGGCAGTCATGAGACTTTAGGTTCTGGAACTTTTTCTCTGGCATATTTATTATTCCCTTTATATTCGACGAGAAGCAAGTCAGGACCTTCATACTGAGCAGGCATTCAAAGAAGATTTCTTTCTCTTCTTTCGTAAGAGCGTAGCTGGCAGGACCTTCATACTGCTTCGGAGGCATGCCGTCTTTTTCGTGCAAACGTTGCAGGTCCTCCCGTGCCTCAGATGTATCTTTTATCTTTCCATACACGCCCAAGAAGCCTAGCAGGCTCACGCAAAGATTCTTCGTCATGTGCATCACGTCAATTGAAGAGCGGACCTCTAGGTCTTTCCAGTAGGGTAGGTCCCAAAATATAGATTTCTTCTTCCACATGGGTGTGTGTCCCTCAGCGTCATTCGGAACAGCTAGTGCACCGGGGCCCTTTCCAAAGATTACGTGTAAATCATTGACCATAGCAAGTACGTGATCACCGGTACGCATGGCGGGCTTCTTCCGGTGATCTGCCTTGCCTTTGAAATGCTTACCTTTCTTTCGACATTGATGGTTGGTCGGAAGAAATCGACGATGGCCCAGGTACACATTCTTCCTGTATTTGTCCAGGTATATACTTTCAGTGTCATCTAAACAGTGCGTGCATGCGTGATATCCTTTGTTTGTCTGTTCTGAAAGGTTACTGAGAGCGGGCCAATCATTGATGGTCACGAACAGCAACGCCTTTAGGTTAAATTCCTCCTGTCTGTGCTCATCCCACGCACGTACACCGTTTCCATTCCATAGCTGTAAAAGTTCTTCAACTAATGGCCTTAGGTACACATCAATGTCTTTGCCGGGTTGCTTAGGGCCTTGGATGAGAACTGGCATCATAATGAACTTCCGCTTCATGCACATCCAAGGAGGAAGGTTATACATACATAGAGTCACGGGCCAAGTGCTGTGATTGCTGCTCTGCTCCCCGAAAGGATTAATGCCATCCGCGCTTAAAGCAAACCATACGTTCCTTGGGTCCTTTGCAAACTCCTCCCAGTACTTTCTCTCGATTTTTCTCCACTGCGACCCATCAGCGGGTGCTCTCAACTTCCCGTCTTTCTTACGATCCTCACTGTGCCACCGCATCAACTTGGCATGCTCTCCGTTTCTGAACAGACGTTTCAACCGTGGTATTATAGGAGCATACCACATCACCTTCGCAGGAACCCTCTTCCTGGCGGGCTCGCCGTCAACATCACCAGGGTCATCTCGTCTCATCTTATACCGCAATGCACCGCATACCGGGCATGCGTTCAGATCCTTGTATGCACCGCGGTAGAGGATGCAGTCATTAGGGCATGCATGTATCTTCTGCACCTCCAATCCTAGAGGGCATACGACCTTCTTTGCTGCGTATGTACTGTCGGGCAATTCGTTATCCTTCGGAAGCTTCTTCTTCAATATTTTCAGTAGCTTCTCAAATCCTTTGTCAGCCACAGCATTCTCTGCCTTCCACTGCAGCAATTCCAGTACGGTACCGAGCTTTGTGTTGCCATCTTCGCAATTGGGGTACAACCCTTTTTTGTGATCCTCTAACATGCGATCGAACTTCAGCTTCTCCTTTTGACTTTCGCATTGTGTCCTTGCATCGACAATGACCCGGCGAAGATCATCATTTGGTTCCTCTTGATCTTCAGCAGCTTCACCCGTTGCAGCATCATTGGGCACAACGTCTGGTTCCTCTTGATCTTCACCAGCTCCCCCCATTGCAGCATCACCGTATTCAGGGGGCACATAGTTGTCATCGTACTCTTCTTCTTCGCCGTCTTCCATCATAACCCCTATTTCTCCGTGCCTCGTCCAAACATTATAGTGTGGCATGAAACCCTTGTAAAGCAGGTGGGAGTGAAGGATTTTTCGGTTAGAGTAAGACATCGTATTCACACATTTAGTGCATGGACAACACATAAAACCATTCTGCTTGTTTGCCTCTGCCGCATTTAGAAACTCACGCACGCCCTTAATGTACTCGGAGGTGTGTCTGTCACCGTACATCCATTGGCGGTTCATCTGCGTGCATTTATATATAATTAAGTGTGTCAAAAACCATTACAGAACATCATAAATAGATAATTAAGTGACCAAGTGGATAAAAGTTCATCATCACATTAAAACCAAAGTACATACATATATAGTTCTCATCTAACAACATATAGCTCTCCATACACATCGAAACTATGTAAAACATTTCAACACGAAAACAAATGCTATCATAATCGCAACCAAGGTAACAATTGATCCAACGGCATAATGATACCAAGCCTCGGTATTAATGGCATATTTTCTAATCTTTTTAATCTTCAACCGCATTGCATCCATCTTGATCTTGTGATCATCGACGACATCCGCAACATGCAACTCCAATATCATCTTCTCGTCCACAATTTTTTTTATTTTTTCCTTCAAGAATTTGTTTTCTTCTTCAACTAAATTTAACCTCTCGACAATAGGGTCCATCTTGATCTTGTGATCATCGATAACTTCCGCAACATGCAACTCCAATTCCATCTTCTCCTCCTCCATTTTTTCCAATTTTTTCTTTAACGAAATGTTTTCCTCTTCAACTAAATTTAACCTCTCCACAAGAGGGTCGGTTGGAATTTCCGGTTCAACTACCTCCTAGACATAATAAAACATCTATGCATGTCAGGTTGGTCGGCATAACTATCATAAGCACTAAAACAAATAGTTATAAATTAAAGATAATATACCACATCTGAATCGTAGACCGGACGAGGGCCCACGTGGGCGGATATCAAAACCATCTCACTATATAATAACAAGCAATAATAAACGTAAGAAAATTAGACAAACATCTATCTAAAGCAATAATAAAAGTAAGAAAAGCATGGACATAACAAGAGGCTCACCACGGTGGTGGCGGTGACGAGATCGGCGGGGGCGATCGACGGCGGCGAAGACGGGGACGGGACGTGACGGACCGCTAAACCTAGACAAATCTCGGAGAAAATAAAGCTTCGAGAGGAGAAAAGCTTAACTAGTGTGGCTCGGGCATTCCACCGAACACGTTGTGTGCATAGGAGGTGAGCTAGAGCACCACTAACCCCTCTCCTCCTCGGCCAGAAAAAAAAACAGAGCAGTGAGCTCTGCTCTTGAGTGAGGGGTTATATATAGGCACCTCATTGGTCCCGGTTGGTGCTATGAACCGGGGCTAAAGGGTTGCCTTTGGTCCCGGTTCATATCACTAACCGGGACCAATGGTGGTGGGCCAGGACCAAGAGCCATTGGTCCCGGTTTGTCGCTCCAACCGGGACCAAAAGGTCCAAACGAACCGGGACCAATGGCCCACGTGGCCCGGCCGCCCCCCTGGGCTAACGAACCGGGTCCAGTACCCCCATTGGTCCCGGTTCTAGATTGAACCGGGGCTAATGGGCTGGACCAATGCTCTGTTTTCTACTAGTGATGGGTCGGGATGGGTTTTGGGTGGGTGGGGGTGTCGGAGTTCTATGTGTCTTATGTTCAGACTCCCGCAAAGCCCACCAGTTTGTCTCGGGTTTGCCGAAAAAGTGCATCCATACCGCTCGACGGACTGATACAGGACTGTATTGGATAGCTAAACATTGTCCGGACCACACAGTCCGAATAGTTGTGGGTGGTTTGATGGTCCACTTTGTAGATGCCCTAACGCGAAATCGTGCACCACCGAGGGCAGAGCACCGCCACAAGACCGCCCTAACAGAAACAAAGTACAAATTAAGTGATGGGAAAGAAACTTACATGACCGTATGTTCACCGAAACAGTCGTGGAAGCAAGACCTAGAAACCATTTCCGCTCGTCACTTCACCGGTGATCTCAAACTCTCAATGTGATTTTTATTCACTAGTAGAAAACAGGGCATTGGTCCAGCCCATTAGCCCCGGTTCAATCTAGAACCGGGACCAATGGGGGTACTGGACCCGGTTCGTTAGCCCAGGGGGCCGGCCGGGCCACGTGGGCCATTGGTCCCGGTTCGTTTGGACCTTTTGGTCCCGGTTGGAGCGACAAACCGGGACCAATGATGCTGCAACGGGTGAAGCTGCTGAAGATCAAGAGGAACCAAATGATGATCTTCGCCGGGTCATTGTCGATGCAAGGACACAATGCGAAAGTCAAAAGGAGAAGCTGAAGTTCGATCGCATGTTAGAGGATCACAAAAAAGGGTTGTACCCCAATTGCGAAGATGGCAACACAAAGCTCGGTACCGTACTGGAATTGCTGCAGTGGAAGGCAGAGAATGCTGTGGCTGACAAAGGATTTGAGAAGCTACTGAAAATATTGAAGAAGAAGCTTCCGAAGGATAACGAATTGCCCGACAGTACATACGCAGCAAAGAAGGTCGTATGCCCTCTAGGATTGGAGGTGCAGAAGATACATGCATGCCCTAATGACTGCATCCTCTACCGCGGTGCATACAACGATCTGAACGCATGCCCGGTATGCGGTGCATTGCGGTATAAGATCAGACGAGATGACCGTGGTGATGTTGATGGCGAGCCCGCCAGGAAGAGGGTTCCTGCGAAGGTGATGTGGTATGCTCCTATAATACCACGGTTGAAACGTTTGTTTAGAAACAGAGAGCATGCCAAGTTGATGCGATGGCACAGTGAGGACCGTAAGAAAGACGGGAAGTTGAGAGCACCCGCTGACGGGTCGCAATGGAGAAAAATCGAGAGAAAGTACTGGGAGGAGTTTGCAAAGGACGCAAGGAACGTATGGTTTGCTCTAAGCGCAGATGGCATTAATCCTTTCGGGGAGCAGAGCAGCAATCACAGCACCTGGCCCGTGACTCTATGTATGTATAACCTTCCTCCTTGGATGTGCATGAAGCGGAAGTTCATTATGATGCCAGTTCTCATCCAAGGCCCTAAGCAACCCGGCAAAGACATTGATGTGTACCTAAGGCCATTAGTTGAAGAACTTTTACAGCTGTGGAATGGAAACGGTGTACGTGCGTGGGATGAGCACAAACAAGAGGAATTTGACCTAAAGGCGTTGCTGTTCGTGACCATCAACGATTGGCCCGCTCTCAGTAACCTTTCAGGACAGACAAACAAAGGATACCACGCATGCACGCACTGTTTAGATGACACTGAAAGTATATACCTGGACAAGTGCAGGAAGAATGTGTACCTGGGCCATCGTCGATTTCTTCCGACCAACCATCAATGTCGAAAGAAAGGCAAGCATTTCAAAGGCAAGGCAGATCACCGGAAGAAGCCCGCCATGCGTACCGGTGATCACGTACTTGCTATGGTCAATGATTTACATGTAATCTTCGGAAAGGGCCCCGGCGCACTAGCTGTTCCGAATGACGATGAGGGACACGCACCCATGTGGAAGAAGAAATCTATATTTTGGGACCTACCCTACTGGAAAGACCTAGAGGTCCGCTCTTCAATCGACGTGATGCACGTGACGAAGAACCTTTGCGTGAACCTGCTAGGCTTCTTGGGCGTGTATGGAAAGACAAAAGATACAGCTGAGGCACGGGAGGACCTGCAACGTTTGCACGAAAAAGACGGCATCCCTCCGAAGCAGTATGAAGGTCCTGCCAGATATGCTCTTACGAAAGAAGAGAAAGAAATCTTCTTTGAATGCCTTCTCAGTATGAAGGTCCCGACTGGCTTCTCGTCGAATATAAAGGGAATAATAAATATGGCAGAGAAAAAGTTCCAGGACCTAAAGTCTCATGACTGCCATGTGATTATGACGCAACTGCTTCCGGTTGCATTGAGGGGGCTTCTACCGGAAAACGTCCGATTAGCCATTGTGAAACTATGTGCATTCCTCAATGCAATCTCTCAGAAGGTGATCGATCCAGAAATCGTACCAAGGCTAAGGAGTGATGTGGCGCAATGTCTTGTCAGTTTCGAGCTTGTGTTCCCACCATCCTTCTTCAATATCATGACACACGTCCTAGTTCATCTAGTCGACGAGATTGTCATTCTGGGGCCCGTATTTCTACACAATATGTTTCCCTTTGAGAGGTTCATGGGAGTCCTCAAGAAATATGTCCGTAACCGCGCAAGGCCAGAAGGAAGCATCTCCATGGGCCATCAAACAGAGGATGTCATCGGGTTTTGTGTTGACTTCATTCCTGGCCTTAATAAGATAGGTCTCCCTAAATCGCGGTACGAGGGGAGACTGACTGGAAAAGGCACGCTTGGAAGGGACTCAATAATATGCAGGGACGGTTATTCTTGGTCTCAAGCACACTACACAGTTCTACAGAACTCTACATTGGTGACCCCGTATGTCGATGAACACAAGAACAGTCTGCGCTCCAAACACCCGGAGCAGTGCGACGACTGGATTACACGTGAACACATCAGGACTTTCAGCAGTTGGTTGGAAACACGTCTCAGAGGTGACAACACTGTTTGTGATGAGTTGTACTTGTTGTCCAGGGGACCATCTTCGACTGTATTCATTTACAAAGGATACGAGATAAATGGGAATACATTTTACACGATTGTCCAAGATCAAAAGAGCACCAACCAAAACAGCGGTGTCCGCTTTGATGCAACAACCGAGAGGGGAAAGGACACATATTATGGTTACACAGTGGACATATGGGAACTTGACTACGGACATGATTTTAAGGTCCCTTTGTTTAAGTGTAAATGGGTCAATCTGTCAGGAGGCGGGGTACAGGTAGACCCACAGTACGGAATGACAACAGTGGATCTGAAAAATCTTGGATACACTGACGAACCGTTCGTCCTAGCCAATGATGTGGCACAGGTTATCTATGTGAAGGACATGTCTACCAGACCGAGAAAAAGAAAAGATAAGGAAGCGAATACATCATACGATGAGCCAAAGCGCCACATAGTTCTTTCAGGAAAAAGGGACATCCTGGGAGTGGAGGGCAAGACAGACATGTCTGAAGATTATGAAAAGTTTCATGAAATTCCTCCCTTCAAAGTCAAGGCTGACCCAAGCATCCTGATAAACGATGAAGATTATCCATGGTTACGGCGCAATAAGCAAATGACACAAGCGAAGAAAAAGTGAAGAGTTATTTCCGCAACTATTATGATGATACCATGCCAACTTTGTAACAAACGAGTATGATACCATTGTCCGTTTGTACTATTCAAATTTCAATACTACTTCCACTAACAAAACAAAACAAAACAAAACAAACTTGAAAAATAAATAGCAACAATAAGTATTTTGTTGTAAGTATAAACAAAATAAAATAAATAAAGCAACAAAGAAAATAAATAAAGAAAGTAAAATAAATAAAGCAACTCTAAATACAGCAAAAAACAACTTAGAAATAAACAAAGAAAATAAAATAAATAAAGCAACTCTAAATACAGCAAAAAACAACTTAGAAATAAATAGCAACAATAAGTATTTTGTTGTAATTAAGTATAAACAAAATAAAATAAATAAAGCAACAAAGAAAATAAATAAAGGAAGTAAAATAAATAAAGCAACTCTAAATACAGCAAAAAACAACTTAGAAATAAACAAAGAAAATAAAATAAATAAAGCAACTCTAAATACAGCAAAAAACAACTTAGAAATAAATAAAGCAAAAAAGGAAAAAAATATGCCACCTGCTGGGCCCACACGGCCTGAATACGACTAGAAACCCAACCATGGGCCAGGATTCAGGCCCGTAGAAAGCCCAGCAAGTCCACAGGCAAAGCAGTGTCAGTTTAGGCCCTTAGGCCTGCAGTTTAGAGGAGTTCGAGAGGAGAGAGGCAGCGGGGCTTATAAACTGGTGCTGCTCTCCCTCAACTAGCGAGGTGGGACTAAACTTCCCACCGCACCGCGGCAAGGCCTTTAGTCCCGGTTGCTGCCACCAACCGGGACTAAAGGGTGGCATTAGTCCCGGTTGCTGCCACCAACCGGGACTAAAGGCGCCTCCTTCCCGCCCTTTGGGCTGCTCAAAAGGGACCTTTAGTCCCGGTTGGTGGCAGCAACCGGGACTAAAGGGGGCTATTAGTCCCGGTTTGTGCCAAGAACCGGGACTAATACTCCTCCTATATAAGCTACACTTGCGAAAATTTCGTTCAGTTTCTCCTTCTTCCCAGCCCCGACGCCGCCCTCGATCTGCTCCGTCCCCGTCGCCGTCGCCGTCGCCCCCGTCGCCCCGTCGCCGTCGCCCCCGACGCCGCCTCGTCGCTCCGCCCCGCGCCGTCGCCCCGCCCCGCGCCGTCGCCGCGCCCCCCGGCCGGCCCGTCGCCCCGCGCCGCCGCGCGCCCCGCCCCGCCGCCGTCGCGCCGCCGCGCCCCGACGCCGCCTCGTCGCCGCCCCGCCCCGCCGCCGTCGCGCCGCCCAGCCCTGCCGATGTGAGGGCCGGCTCCCTTTTTTTTATATGTTTAATATATATTGCTGTATATATATATATAGTTGCTGTGTATATATATGTATATATGTGTATATTTTTTTTCTTAGGAATTTTCTTAGGAAATTGCAGTATATATAGTTGCTGTATATAGTTGCTGTATTTATATGTATGTGTATATCTTTTTTTTTTCTTAGGAATTTGCTAAATATATATGTTAAATATATATTTATGTGTATATAAATATATTTTTTCTTAGGAAGTTGCTGTATATATGTGATGTGTGTATATGTGATGTATATATATGTGTATGTGGCTATATAGTTTTTTGTTTATATATGCTAAATATATATAGAAAGTTTTATATATGCAAAAGTTACAAATTTAGAAAAAGAAGGATAGGAAAGAAGAAAATAAGAAAGAGGAAAGAAAGAAGAAGAGGAGAGGAAGAAGAGGAGAAATAAATAAGAAGAAGAAAAAAAGAAAAAAAGAGGAGAAGAAGAAAGGAATAGAGGAGAAAATTCTTCTCCTCTATTCCTTTCTTCTTCTCCTTTTTTTTTCTTTTTTTTTCTTCGATCTTCTCCTCTAGCGGTTCCTTTTTTCTTCTTCTTCCTCTTTTTTTATCGGATATGTCTATGTCGATATACACCCTCCCCGATAACTTCGACATTAGGGGGGGGGCCGGTGTCGAGGGTCGTCGAGGGACCGAGAGGCCGAAGGTCGAGGGGTCGAGGGTCGTCGAGAGACCGAGAGGCCGAAGGGCGAGGGGTCGAGAGGTTGCCTAGCAGTCGGGGGTCTAGGGTTGTGGATCGCCGAGCAGTCGGGGGTCAAAGTATTGAAGAATTCCATGACTTCATCATTTGCCAGAAGTAACCGGGGCATTTTGGTACAAAGTTATGCAAAGATATTTTGGAACGGAGTTCCTGATAGAATAATCCGTCTTTTGTTACGAATTATCCTATCGGGGACTCCATTCCAAAATAACTTTGGAGAGCTTCGTACCATCATGCTACTGTTACTTTCGCCTAATGATGAAGTATTGGTTTTGTTGAATCCTTTGACACTCGACAAAATGTGACATGAGGGGGACTAGGGTTGTGGATCGCCGAGAAGTCGGGGGTCGAGGGGTCGAGAGAGGTTGCCTAGCTAGTGTCAAAGTATTGAAGAATTCCATGACTTCATCATTTGCCAGAAGTAACCGGGGCATTTTGGTACAAAGTTATGCAAAGATATTTTGGAACGGAGTTCCTGATAGAATAATCCGTCTTTTGTTACGAATTATCCTATCTAGGACTCCGTTCCAAAATAACTTTGGAGAGCTTCGTACCATCATGCTACTGTTACTTTCGCCTAATGATGAAGTATTGGTTTTGTTGAATCCTTTGACACTAGACAAAATGTGACATGAGGGTGTCTAGGGTTGTGGATCGCCGAGCAGTCGGGGGTCGAGGGGTCGAGAGAGGTTGCCTAGCTAGTGTCAAAGTATTGAAAAATTCCATGACTTCATCATTTGCCAGAAGTAACGGGGGCATGTTGGTACGAAGTTATGCAAAGATGTTTTGGAACGGAGTTCCTGATAGGATAATCCGTCTTTTGTTACGGATTATCTTATCTGGGACTCCGTTCCAAAACAACTTTGGAGAGCTTCGTACCATCATGCTACTGTTACTTTCGCCTAATGATGAAGTATTGGTTTGTTGAATCCTTTGACACTAGACAAAATGTGACATGAGGGTGTCTAGGGTTGTGGATCGCCGAGAAGTCGGGGGGTCGAGAGGTTGCCTAGCTAGTGTCAAAGTATTGAAGAATTCCATGACTTCATCATTTGCCAGAAGTAACCGGGGCATGTTGGTACGAAGTTATGCAAAGATGTTCTGGAACGGAGTTCCTGATAGGATAATCCGTCTTTTGTTACGGATTATCTTATCTGGGACTTCGTTCCAAAACAACTTTGGAGAGCTTCGTACCATCATGCTACTGTTACTTTCTCCTAATGATGAAGTATTGGTTTTGTTGAATCCTTTGACACTAGCTAGACAAAATGTGACATGAGGGGGTCTAGGGTTTGTGGATCGCCGAGCAGTCGAGGGTTGAAGCTAGTTCTACGTTTGCCATTAATATATCCATCTGTCATGTTTGAATAATAATTGGCATGTTGTAAATATTTGTAGAAACAATGGACGACAACACCCGAGACCTAGCACAAGAAGCGATGTTGATGGACATAATCGCAGACGGACAAAATGCCGTCAGGTCGTATCTCAACGACACCGATGAGCAGGTCGAACAAGAGCTGCGGCTGGAAGATCTAGGCTATGATATTGATGAATTCGGTGACCCAATGCACATGGAAGAAGTAGACCGTGAGGACGGCTCCGGTGACCCAATGCCGGTGCAAGAAGGAGACCGTGATGCTAGCTCCGGTGACCGAACCGAGTCCGGCCAGGAGGTATACATGTTAGTTAAGCATGTGCTGACTAGTTAATTGATTCATTCATTAACTCTCGTCTTTGTTCCTTTTCTAGCCCTCCGGATCGAGCAAATCTTCGGTAAAGAGACGAGGAGCGAAGAAAAAGTTGAGGCCGGATGAAAAGTTTGAGATCTCAGAAATCTCGCGCTCCAGCGAGCCGATTGCACCCATCCGCACAAAGAACGCATTTGTTAATCAGTGCGGGGTTCTGGTTAGGGACAAGATCCCGATCAGCATCCATCAATGGTTAAAGCCGGCTGCAAACGACGCTCAGGTGACTTATGTCACTGATATGCAGAAAGAAGATCTTTGGACTGAGCTGAAGTCAAACTTCGTCCTACCGCTTGAGGTTGATCCGGCGAAGCCAGTTAAAGAGGAGTTAATCAAGTCTGCTGCACTTTCGAAGATGGCAGACCAATTCAGGGCATGGAAGAAAAAACTGAATACGTTTGTCAGAGATAAAACGACTCCAGAATTCGTGGGCATATATGAGAAGATCAAAGATGACTGGCCCGCATTTGTGGCCCATAAGAAGTCGGAAAAGAGTCAGAAGATGTCGGAGACAAACCGGATAAATGCTGCAAAGAAGATGCATCACCATCGCACGGGGTCGGGCGGCTACCTCGTAGCCCGGCCTAAGTGGGCCAAGGCTGAGAATGATCTGCTTCAGAAAGGGATCGAACCAGAGACAATGCACTGGCCAGAACGTTGCCGGACTTGGTTCTTCGGGGCTGGCGGAACCTTGGACTCTGTAACAGGGTGGTGCATTTGGACGGACAAGCAATTGGAAACACCACTCAGGAAGATGCGGCAGTATATCAAAGCAGCGCATGCAGGGACGTTCATCCCCGACAGAGAGAACGATGAGCTGACAATGGCCCTCGGGAATCCTGAGCACCCTGGACGGACACGAGGCACGCCAGGCTCCCTTCCGTGGCGTGCTGGGTTTCCGGACGCAGGAGGCTACAAATGCCACGACAGGAGGAAGAAAATGGAGATGACCGAAATCCAGGCGCTGCGGGCCAGAATACAAGCGATAGAGGAACGGGAAGCAGATCGGGAGAAAAGAATTGCCGAAGCTTCCCCCGAAGCTACCCCGCCATCTCAGCGGAGAAGCAGCGTGGTTTCCACCGAGCTGCTTCAGCCAGAGCTTGCCTTGACGGCTACTGCCAGGAATCCTGTGGATGCTATCACGCAGGCACAAAATTGCCACCTTATGGCACAGTGGATGAATCTGAAGGTCAAGGCGGCTGCTGGCTCTGTTTATCCTTCTGGACCAGATGACACTTTTCACTGCCGGCCGATTCCAGAAGGATATGCTAGGGTGATGGTCGACGAAATAACGGAGGGATTTGAGGAGCTCCATCTTGACCACCCTACCGGTGAAGGGGAGACTCGGCTGGGTTCTTCACTGAAGACTCCATGCCTATGGCGGAAGGACCTAATCAACATTCTGAACTGGACGCCTCCGCCTCCTCCTCCTCCTCCGACGAGTCAGGGCACTCCGCCTCCTCCACCGCCTCCTCCTCCGGCGAGTGACCATCAGGGCACTCCGGCTCCTTCTCCGGCGAGTGACCATCAGGGCACTCCGGCTCCTTCTCCGGCGCGTGGCGGCACACCGCCTCCTTCGCCGCCGGCGCGTGGCGGCACTCCGCCTCCTTCGCCGCCGGCGCGCCCGAGCAGACAGCCTGCTCCTCCTTCGCCTAATCAGCAAGGGCGGAAGAGACCTGCCGCCGCTCCGGCTGCTCCTGCTCCGGCGCCTAAGCAAGTAAAAAAGACAGCCGCTTCGTCTGGTCCGGCGACGTCTACCAGTACAGCCAGAGGCGGGAGGCGATGCAGATTCGGTCCTTCTCTCACGCCTCTAGAGAAGTTACCGTACGAGAGGTCCGACGAGGAAAACACGAAGATCGCTGAAGGCGAAGTGAAGGACTTTTTTGAAGGGTTGAAAGCACAGAGACATCCACCTCCGGAGGAGAAGATAGATGCGGTGAAAGCAAAGCGCACTCTTGCTGCCCTGAAGCAACCAGCGAAAAGTAAGCCGAAGGGCAACTATGACCGCATTATTCAAAAGACATTTCAAGATGCCAAGCGGTCCGGAAGTACAAAAAGTGATCAGAGGTTAGCAGAAGGGCGAGCTGGGAAACAAATTGCCCAGCTCGGCGAACAAGCGAACCAATCGTGCCCCCCGCTCAATGTGTCTAGCGACATGGTCGCTAATGATCCGAGGATGGTGCCCGGTTATACCAATCTTGCAGATTACGCGTCCGACGATGTACACTATGATTTCATGGACATGCAGATAGAAAGATACGAGTACAAAAAGCCTCTCGTCAAAAATGAAAGATCTCTATCAACGAATATGCGAAGATTGCATGATTGGTACATGAAAATCTGCAGAGAGTCTGGGGGGAGGAATAACTTGTATTTGAGAGTTAAACCGGAGCATGACCTCGTTGGAATTGACCTGTTGCCTGTTCCATTTGAGGAGTTCTATCAATTTTTCAATCAATTGGCCCTCGATAAAACAACGATCACCTGCTACTGTCTGTAAGTAGTACTACTTCTGTCATTAAGTCTCTCTATATAGCTGATCTTCATTGCATGTATTTATAATTATCCTCACTATATTATGCAGATTGAAGATCGTCGAATTGAAGAAAAGACAAGTAGGTGATATTGGGTTTATTAACACATACCTCATAGATGCAACCGAGGTTAAATTGCGTCCCGGCGATACCGATACCAACTTGCTACGATCGTTGGTGGTAAATGAAAACAAAGATATACTACTCTTTCCTTACAACTTCAAGTGAGTGTTAATGTCTTGTGCATATTTGGTTTCCCTTATATATCAGTCAAGTTTATAGTGATGTAATTGATGATCTCATGCATTCGTGCGCAGCTTCCACTATATTCTCTTAGAGATTAAGCTTGAGAAGGGAATAGTAACTGTCTTCGACTCTAAACGTAAAGATCCCGAGGAGTATGCGGACATGACTCAAATGCTAGCCAGGTAAGTTAAATCGATCAATATTATCCACCATGCATATATATCAGCAACTTCATTTCTGATATCAACTAATTGTTTCCTTTGTCTGGCAGGGCTTGGAAAAAATTCACCAAAAAAGCTCCGGGACTGCCGAAGAAGCTACAATTTAGATACCCGAAAGTAAGTACTATATAGTAGCATGTTCCGCGCGCGCATCTCCTATATCTTGATTCAAGCGCTAGTTTCATCAATACCAATTTGGCATTCTTGCTTATCAGTTTGACTGAGCTCTATTTCTTGTAAAGTGGTTGTGGCAGGAACCCGGGAATGATTATTGTGGATACTACATTTGCGAGTCCATCCGCCACACGACCTGTGAGCGGGGCTACACTGATGAACAATTTGAAGTGCGTAAGCAATCAATAATATTCACAAATTTATAGCATCATTTCATGTATTGACCCCCTACTTCAAATTAGATGTTTCGGATGCGGGATGAACTCCTAACACCAGATCGTCTGCGAGCAATTCAATAGGAATTGGCGGCATTCTTCCTTGAACACGTGATCGCTGAAGACGGAGAATACTATGTGGACCATGCATCCATGTGTTAGGAGATTATTTTTGTAAGAGATAATTATTGTATATATGTGCCCGGTAGTGTCGGATAGATATACGAGAACTTGTTGTTCGACCAATCTCTCGGAGAAGGAGAGGTGGTCGATATTACTTCTCTCTGTATGCATATATATATATATATATATATATATGTTGATTATACGAGATCTTCTGTTCCTTCGTTTGCTTAGTAGCTAGCAGCTAGCTAGCTAGCTAGCGTGACTCTAGTCCTCTCTATATACGTATGTGTAGTATGTAGCGTCGACCAAGCACGGACATAAGAGAGAACACTTCTCTCTATTAATTAGCTAGCTAACACAATATATGAAACACCTAAATTAACCCCCAAAACCTAAAACCCCCCTCCCCTTTCAAAAATAAAAACAAAAACCACAGCCACAGAAATGCTGACGCGTGGATGCCTTTTGGTTCCGGTTGGTACCACCAACCGGGACTAAAGCCCCTCCTGCCTGGACTCGGTGCACAGGCCACGTGGACACCCTTTTGCCCCGGTTCTGGATTGAACCGGGACTAAAGGGTCAGAGCATTAGTACCGACCCTCTTGTCCCGGTTCCAGAACCGGGGCTAAAAGGCCCAAATGAACCGGGGCTAAAGACCCTTTATCTACTAGTGTATGCCTACAACAAAGTATTTTTATGTTGGTGTACCCACGGATAATTATGTAGTAGAAAAGAATATAGTAAAGTTAAGTACCTTATCTTTAACGAAATACTCTTCAGTAACTCTAGACACCATTTTACTTTGATTTGTGAAATGTTCCATAAAATGCTTCTTAGAGTTTTTAACCTTCCCATCACCACGAAGGATAAGCCAGTGTGACACCCAAGATGATACTCTGTGACGGTCAGCACGAGGATGATGGGTCTGCATATGGTTGCAATAACTATTGATGACCTGCAAATAACATAACAACAATACGCTTATTAGGTAATTCATATAAATGACATGTACAACTTCATAAATTAATGTCAATACTTACGGCGCCCTGTAACCACTGTTTTGAAATAATGGCTTCAAGCATATTAGATGTACATGTCTCCCCACCAATGCCCGTCATGTGCACAACAGTTTTCCTACAAAGCTTCTCCGAGGATGCTAGTTTCTGGACATAAATCTTAGCAGCCTCTATGTGTTCCTCATCAATGTAATCGGTACTAACCAGTACAGCTCTCACACCAAACAAATCTAAAATAGTAAACAACAATGAGTTCATAAAGTGTGCATGCAAGGACAGAAATATCTTCGAACAATAAATTACCTAGCACTTACTTTTCCTTCGACGTTTGCGTCCACCGTTTTGTTGGTACGGTGAACGATAGTATTTTGACTGTTTCCTCTTCCGTTTCCCATCATTATCCTTAGTGCCTTTTACTTGAGCTTTTTTAATAAGGGTCTTCAAACTATCCATACTAATCTCCTCAGATTTATCCGCGCTAGACCCGTCTGACACTGTATTGATATTCTTGGGGGTTGCGGTAAGAGCTGGAAACTCATCTGTGTCTACCGTTGCTAGAGATGGGTCGGTTGAATTACCATTCTCCTCGATCACGAAGGGGTCGCCTTCATCTCCTGTACCGGGTGTGTTGAGATGCACACCTTTATCACTCCTCAACTTCTTCTCTTTTCCAGTGGTGAAGGATGCCTCCAACCCGTTGTCCATATCTTCTTTTGCAGGAGTTGATTTGACATCTGTCCAGTATTTTGATGGACCATACTTGTCCACCCACTCTTCAGTATTCTCCACAACCTCAACCTCTTCACGAAACCCCATATTTGACTTGGAGACAAGACCTTTCTTCAACAGCTTCTGCAGTACTATCTGCAATGACACGTCGATAACATTAACTACATGCGAACATTATGAATATGTAAACTCATGTAAATTAAAATACACTTCACTCGTTACCTCAGCACATTTTCCAGGGAGAAGACTAATTTCTTTTTGCATATCTTTCGTGCATTTCATTAATTGATCTAATGTGGCGTCCCTGCTCGACGAAGCCTCATCTCTATTATCTTTTCTTCGTGAGACACGACATGTTCGCTCTTCCGGCTCCAATTCTTCCTCCGCAATTTTTCCTTGTTGAGCGATTAATTTCTGTCTGTACTTCTCACTTATCAAGTCATCAATCTGTCACAGAGCAAAGCAAATTAATTCCCTCTACATTTATATAGTCACATAAATGCATGCAGTACGAACTAGTAATACATACCATCCCATTACCACGACCGTATGACGTGTCGTACGCGTCACGCTTCTTAGCCTCATCCTCTGTCCAATTAAGCATCAACGGATATTCATGAGCTAGTGGATCAAATGTTTCTAAGTCCAGTGGCTGCACTTTCTCCCAAAACAAGTACTGCACAAACATGAAGTACATTAGCAAACGTTTTCTTAGAAAATATAACTCGCATTAAACAATTATATAATGTAAGATTTACCTGTAGGAGGGCAAGGTTTCCGACCGGCCAAGTAAATTTTGTAGTATCTGACTGGGTCTTTGTGATGCCTTCAATGCAAACGCGTAAAGTGAACGCGTTCCAATTATATGCTTTGATTGCCTCCACATCCTCCACTAACTTGTAAAAAACATCAGGAACTTCTTTCGTGGAGTGCGGTGCAAGAACAGTGCCTAAAAGAACCAGAACAATTCTACGGAGGAAATCATCATCGTATGTGCCACTGGCAACGATGTGCTCAATCAGCTGGTCTATCATCATTTGACCCGTATTGGAATCTACAAAACGACTTGGCACTTTCACCTTCAACTTTAACCCCCCTTTGCTTATCGCTTTCATGGCATCTTTCCCCTTGTTCTGAAGCCCAAAAATGTCAAACACATCTTCAGTGCGCAATGATATCGCACCGTTTTTTGATGGCATAATGAATTTTTTTCTTTCCAAATCATATGATTTAATTATGAATTTCAGCAAGCACTTTCGCATGAGAACACTGGGAATCAACAACAATTTTTCTAATGCAGTGCTTGCAAAACGCTTTTTCTGCCTAGAGTTAAGTCTGCTGACCAACAAACACCACTTCTCAACAGAACAAAATATGTCTGCGTACTCGTCCATCACTACAAATATGAGCAGCAAAAATATTAGCTCGTACTACATCTCTATGAAACATGATGATTGAACATTAATTATGGTAAAAAATTTACCTCGGCGGATGGGGGTGTGGCGAAGTCGAGGTTGGGAGCGTCGAGGGCGGCGGTCACAGGTGGCGTCGAGGGCGGCAGTCACAGGTGGCGTCGAGGGCGGCGGGCACAGGTGGCGTCGAGGACG
>LR738709.1:1868600-1908301 GCA_902687465.1 Secale cereale | reverse complement strand
TCGAGGGCCGCGGTCACAGGTGGCGTCGAGGGCCGCGGTCACAGGTGGCGTCGAGGGCCGCGGTCACAGGTGGCGTCGAGGGCGGCGGGCACAGGTGGCGTCGAAGGGGGAGAGGCGGCTGGCGCAGATGGCGAGTGGGCGGCGGGCGTGGAGGTGGCGTGTGGTGGAGATCGTGGAGGCGGCGTGCGATGAGTATCGTGGAGGCGGCGTGGACTAGGGCTTTGACCCCAGATGGACATGCATATATCCGTCAGACTCTTTTATTAATTCCGTTTATGTTTTTTAAAATTACTATTTATTGACTAACTTCGGTTTGACCCCAGATGGACATGCATATATCCGTCAGGTCACTAGGTTTTTTTTTCGGCCTGCACCAAACGGCCCCCAACTTTTTCCACGTACTACAGGCATCATGACAAGCATGCATGACAGTTTTCGGAATTTTTCGACGTCACATGCGTTTTCTAGGGTTTTCCGAGCCGAAAAACCCTAAAAGACTACCCGAACGTGACGCAACGTGCGTTCGGTGTCCGATTTACTTCATTTCTTGCGTGGGGCCCTGCATTGCCCATCCACACGCCCTCGCAAATTTTGGTTACATTGCATGCATGCGATCACGTAGACCCAGTTCAACCAGCACCGTTAGGTTATGCCGGTAGGGCTACCCTCAACTAGGTTTTCTTTTCGGCCTGCACCAAACGGCCCCCAACTTTTTCCACGTACTACAGGCATCATGACAAGCATGCATGACAGTTTTCGGCATTTTTCGACGTCACATGCGTTTTCTAGGGTTTTCCGAGCCGAAAAACCCTAAAAGACTGCCCGAACGTGACGCAACGTGCGTTCGGTGTCCGATTTACTTCATTTCTTGCGTGGGGGCCTGCATTGCCCATCCACACGCCCTCGCAAATTTTGGTTACATTGCATGCATGCGATCACGTAGATCCAGTTCAACCAGCACCGTTAGGTTATGCCGGTAGGGCTACCCTCAACTAGGTTTTCTTTTCGGCCTGCACCAAACGGCTCACAACTTTTTCCACGTGACGCAACGTGCTTTTCGGTTTCACTAAACCTCGCCAAAATTTGTGTCATTTCATGCATGCGATCACGTAGACCTAGTGTAGCAGTCACGTTTCCGTTGTGCCGGTGCGGGGCTACTATCATACTACCTCTCTACGTATTCTGAAGGTGCGGGGCTACTATAATCGAATCAATTATCTCAACGGAAATAGAAAGTACCAAATTTCATTCAACTTAGATAAAATATTTTACATTAACGACCCAACTGCATACAGATAAGTTCATAGATAAAGTCTACAACTTAGGACTAAAACGACATAACGAGATTAACTTAAAAAAAAACTACTCCTCGTCGCTATCGAGGAGGTCCACCACGACTTGGCCGTCGCCGCCGTCATCGTCGCTGCTGGACCGATTTGCGAGGTCTTCCCAGTCGATGTCGTCCTCCTCTGCCTCGTCGGCCGCCGCCGCCGCCGCGGCCGGGTCCTGCCATGCCGCCGCCGCCGCCGGGTCCTGCCACTCCGGGGGAACCTGCTGCCACCCCGGCGGCGCCATCGCCGCCTCTTGCGCCGCCATTGCCTCGGCCGCGTCGGCCGCGACCTCAGCGGCCTCCCTTGCGGCCGCCGCAGCAGCCGCCGCAGCCTCCGACGCCCGTAGGGCGACGAGGTACCCCGGAGTGTCTTCCGGGTCGCCGTCCTCATGGAGGACGACCTGCTCCGCCGGCAACTGGACCTCCGGCGGTGGGGGGGGGGCAGCCGGCGCGGGCGCCGCTGCCTGGGGCGCTGGGCCTCCGGCGGGTCGGCGACGACGGTTCGCGGGCTCGGGGGGAGGGGCTCGGAGACGTCCGCTGGCGCCCGTCAGGTCCGGGGTCACGCCGGCCCGCGCGAGCCGGAAGGCCGCCATGACCTCCCAGAAATCCTTACCTTTCCAAAAATTGCGGCGGCCGACGATGTTGTGCCGGCCGCCGGGGTGCCTCCGCAGCTCCTCCTCCGTCGCGCCGGGCCCCGGCGTCGCATACCCGTCCTTGTCGATCCTCCAGTTCCGTGGAAGACGACAAGCCGGCGGGACAGGGAGGCAGTAGCGGTGGAGCTCCTCCGCCTCCGCCATGCCGAGGCTCGTCGGCCAGGAGCCGGGGTTGTCGTCGTCGTCGTTGCCGCCGGCGGTGCTGCTGCTTCCGCGGTGGAACGCCATCGCCGCTGGGGAGGGGGCGGTGGCTACGAGGGTCGCCGGCGGTCTGGGATGCGGTGGGCGGCGGGAGGGTTGGGGCTGGGATGGGCGTCGGGGGTTGAGCGTCGGGGGTTTATATAGCGACGGGGCTAGGAGGCGGGCAGGCGGGCCGCCGCCGTGGTCATCCGCGCCGGTTAATGGCGGGCAGGCGGGGAGTCGGCGTGGGCATCCGCGTCGGATTAATGACGGGAAGGCGGGCAGGCGGCGGCGTGGACATCCGCGTCGGTTAATGACGGGAAGGCGGGCAGGCGGCGACGTGGGCATCCGCGCCGTTTGACCGGGCGGCCGGCGTGGGCATCCGCGCCGATTTGACCCGGCGACCGGCGAGGGCATCCGCGCCAGCGGCGGCAGGCGGTTGCGTCCGGCAGGAGGCAAGACGGCAGCGGTGGCGGGGCAGCCGAGGAGGCGGCGTCAGGCGGTTGCGTCCGGCAGGCGATCAGGCGGCAGCGGCAGGCGATCAGGCGGCTGGCGCGATTGGTGGGACGTGCGGGCGGGTGGGAGCGACAGATCGGGGGCACACTGTTGGAAATATGCCCTAGAGGCAATAATAAAAGAGTTATTATTATATTTCCTTGTTCATGATAATCGTTTATTATCCATGCTATAACTGTATTGATTGGAAACTCAAATACATATGTGGATAAATAGACAAACTTTGTGTCCCTAGTAAGCCTCTTCAGGACTAGCTCGTTGATCAAAGATGACCGCGGTTTCCAGGTCATAGACATGAGTTGTCATTTGATAACGGGATCACATCATTAGGAGAATGATGTGATGGACGAGACCCAAACGTTAAACATAGCTTTTGATCGTATCAGTTATCGCTATAGTTTTCTGCATGTCAAGTATAAGTTCCTATGACCATGAGATCGTGTAACTCACTGACACCGTAAGAGTGCTTTGTGTGTGCCAAACGTCGCAACGTAACTGGGTGACTATAAAGGTACTCTACAGGTATCTCCGAAGGTGTCTGTTGAGTTGACATGGATCGAGACTGGGATTTGTCACTCCGTGTGACGGAGAGGTATCTCCGGGCCCACTCGGTAATACGTCATCTCAATGAGCTCAAAGTGACTAAGTAGTTAGTCACGGGATTATGTATTACGGAACGAGTAAAGAGACTTGCCGGTAACGAGATTGAACTAGGTATAGAGATACCGATGATCGAATCTCGGGCAAGTAACATACCGACGAGACAAAGGGAACTGCATACGGGATTGCCTGAATCCTTTACATCGTGGTTCATCCGATGAGATCATCGAGGAACGTGTGGGAACCAATATGGGTATCCAGATCCCGCTATTGGTTATTGACCTGGGAGTGTCTCGGTCATGTCTGCATAGTTTCCGAACCCGCAGGGTCTACACACTTAAGGTTCGGTGACGCTAGGGTTGTTAGTGAGAACAGTGCATGGTTACCGAAGGTTGTTCGGAGTCCCGGATGAGATCCCGGACGTGACGAGGGTCTCCGGAATGGTCCGGGGACGAAGATTGATATATAGGATGAGAGTGATCGGAGTCCGGAAGTGTTCCGGGGAGTATCGGGGAGTCGTCGGATGACCGAAAGGGGTTTTCGGGGGTCCCGGCAAGTGTTGCGGGCCTAATGGGCCACAAAGGGGAGACGCAACAGCCCTCATAGGGCTGTGCGCCCCCCCTAGGGCCCTCTCCACCTGCGCCAAGGGGCTGGCCCCCCCCCTAGGGCTGCCGCACCCCTAGTCTTGGGGGGCAAGGCGCCTGGGGGGGGGGGAACCCTAGCCCTGGCCGCAGCCCTGGCCGCCGCCCCCCCCATCTCCACTTGGCCGCCGCCCCTAGGGGTAAACCCTAGGGCGCCCCCTCCCCTCTACTCCCCCTATATAAAGAGAGGCAGAGGGAGGGCAGCTACACACGTTCGTGCCTCGGCGCTGCCCTCCCTCTCCCACAACCATCTTCGTCAATTCCGCGGTGCTTGGCGAAGCCCTGCTGGAATCCTCCACCACCATCTCCACCATGCCGTCGTGCTGCTGGTTTCTCCATCAACCTCTCCTTCCCCCTTGCTGGATCAACAAGGAGGAGACGTCCCCGAGCTGTACGTGTGAAGAACGCGGAGGCACCGTCCCTTCGGTGCTAGGATCTTCGGCGATCTGAATCGCGGCGAGTACGACTCCATCAACCGCGTTCTTGAACGCTTCCGCTTAGCGATCTACAAGGGTATGTGGATCCAACTCTCCCCTCGTAGATGCATCTCCTAGATTCATCTTGGTGAGCGTAGGAAAATTTTTGTTTCCCATGCAACGTTCCCCAACAGTGGCATCATGAGCTAGGATCTTGCGTAGATGCTTTCACGAGTAGAACACAAAGGAGTTTTGTGGGCGTTGATGTTTAGATTGCTTCCCTCCTTGGTCTTTCTTGATTCAGCGGTATTATGGGATGAAGCGGCCCGGACCAACTTTACATGTCCACGTACATGAGACCGGTTCCATCGACAGACATGTGACTTTTGTTGCATAAGATGGCTGGCGGGTGTCTGTCTCTCCTATCTTAGTTGAATCGGAATAGACAAAGGCGGTCCTTGTAGAAGGTTAAATAGCAACTTCAATATCACCGTTGTGGCTTTGCGTAGGTAAGAAGCGTTCTTGCTAGATACCCATAGCAGCCACGTAAAACATGCAACAACAAATTAGAGGACGTCTAACTTGTTTTTGCAGGGTATGTATGTGATATGATATGGCCAATGACATGATGAGATATATTTGATGTATGAGATGATCATGTTGTAATAGTTAATATCGACTTGCATGTCGATGCATACGGCAACCGGCAGGAGCCATAGGGTTGTCTTTAATTTTTGTATGACCTGCGTGTCAAATCATTAAGCGCTATGTAATGCTTTACTTTATCGCTAAACGGTAGCAATAGTAGTAAGAGCATGGTGGGCGCGCGACAACCCCGATGGCGACACGATGATGGAGATCATGATGATGGGGATCATGGTGTTACGCCGGTGACGATGGAGATCATGCCGGTGCTTTGGAGATGAAGATCAAAAGCACGAGTTGATGGCCATATCATGTCACTTATGATTTGCATGTGATGTTAATCCCTTTATGCATCTTATTTTGCTTAGGACGACGGTAGCATTATAAGATGATCCCTCACTAAAATTTCAAGATAAAATTGTGTTCCCCCCGAGTGTGCGCCGTTGCGAAGGTTCATCGTTTCGAAGCACCACGTGATGATCGGGTGTGATAGACTCTACGTTCGCATACAACGGGTGCAAGCCAGTTTTGCACATGCAGAACACTCGGGTTAGACTTGACGAGCCTAGCATGTACAGACATGGCCTCGGAACACGGAAGACCGAAAGGTCGAGCATGAGTCATATAGTAGATATGATCAACATGTAGATGTTCACCATTGACACCACCTCATCTCACGTGATGATCGGACTTGGGTTGGTGGATCTGGATCATGTCACGCTCGAATGACCAGAGGGATGTCATTTTGAGTGGGAGTTATAAGTAATTTGATTAGTTAAAAACTCACTTATCATGAACAATAGTCTAAGATGTCTTTGCAAATCTTTTGTTGTAGATGGCTCGCGCAGTAGCTCCCCTGAATTTTAATGCGTTCCTAGAGAAAGCTAAACTGAAAGATGATGGGAGCAACTTTGTGGACTGGCTCCGCAATCTGAGGATCATCCTCACAGCTGCCCAAAAGGTTTATGTCCTAAGTGCACCGCTAGGTGAACCCCCCGCTCCGGCCTCTGTGGACGTTATGAACGCCTGGCAGACGCGTTCGGATGACTACTCAGTAGTGCAGTGTGCCATGTTGTATAGCTTGGAAGGAGGACTTCAAAGGCGTTTTGAACGTCATGGAGCATATGAGATGTTCCAGGAGTTGAAGTTCATCTTTGAAAAGAATGCTAAGATCGAGAGGTATGAGACCACCGATAAATTCTTTGCTTGCAAGATGGAGGAGAATTCGTCTGTCAGTGAGCACTTGCTGAAGATGTCTGGGTACTATACCCGCATAGCTGATCTGGGACTTGTGTTCCCAGAGGAGGCTATCATTGACAGAATTCCCCAGTCACTCCCACCTAGCTACAAGAGCTTCGTGCAGCAGTATAACATGCAAGGGATGAACAAGTCCATCGCCGAGCTGTTTTCAATGCTGAAAGTCGCTGAGGCAGACATCCAGAAGGAGTATCAAGTGTTGATGGTCAATAAAACTACCAGTTTCAAGAAAAATGGCAAGGGCAAGAAGGGTAACTCTAAGAAGGGTGGCAAGGCAGTTGCTCATCCAGTGAAGAAACCCAAGGCTGGGCCCAAGCCAGAGACTGAGTGTTTCTATTGCAAGGGGAACGGCCACTGGAAGCGGAACTGTCCCAAGTATCTGGCAGACAAGAAGGGGGCCAACAACAACAACAAGCAAGGTATATGTGATATACATGTTATTGATGTGTACCTTACCAACTCTCGTTGTAGTGCCTGGGTATTTGATACCGGTTCGGTTGCTCACATTTGCAACTCTAAACAGGAACTACGGAATAAACGGAGGCTGGCGAAGGACGAAGTGACGATGCGCGTGGGGAATGGTTCCAAGGTTGATGTGATCGCCGTCGGCACGCTCGCTCTTCGATTACCATCGGGATTAGTTATGAACCTGAATAATTGTTATTTAGTGCCTGCGTTGAGCATGAACATTATATCTGGATCTTGTTTAATGCGAGACGGTTACTCATTCAAATCAGAGAATAAAGGTTGTTCTATTTATATGGGTAATATCTTTTATGGTCATGCACCCGAAGTAGGGGGTTTATTCTTATTGAATCTCGATAGTGATGATACACATGTTCATAACATTGATGCCAAAAGATGTAGGGTTGATAACAATAATACCACTTTCTTGTGGCACTGCCGTCTGGGTCATATCGGCGTGAAACGCATGAGGAAGCTCCATGCTGATGGACTTTTGGAGTCTCTTGATTTTGAATCACTTGACACATGCGAGCCGTGCCTCATGGGCAAGATGACAAGGACCCCGTTTTCAGGGACAATGGAACGGGCAAGTGACTTATTGGAAATCATACATACTGATGTGTGTGGTCCGATGAGTGTCACGGCGCGCGGTGGATATCGTTATTTTCTCACCTTCACTGACGACTTAAGTAGATATGGGTATATTTACTTAATGAAGCATAAGTCTGAAACTTTTGAAAAGTTCAAGCAATTTCAGAGTGAAGTTGAGAATCATCGTAACAAGAAGATCAAGTTCCTACGATCTGATCGAGGGGGTGAGTATCTGAGTTATGAGTTTGGCAATCACTTAAGAAAATGTGGAATTGTTTCACAGTTGACGCCACCTGGAACACCACAGCGTAACGGTGTGTCCGAACGTCGTAATCGAACCCTATTAGATATGGTGCGTTCTATGATGTCTCTTGCCGATTTGCCACTATCGTTCTGGGGATATGCGTTAGAGACAGCTGCATTCACTTTAAATAGGGCTCCATCTAAGTCCGTTGAGACAACACCGTATGAACTATGGTTTGGTAAGAAACCTAAGTTGTCTTTTCTCAAAGTTTGGGGTTGCGATGCTTATGTCAAAAGGCTTCAGCCAGAAAAGCTCGAACCCAAAGCGGACAAATGTGTCTTCATAGGATACCCAAAAGAGACAGTTGGGTACACCTTCTATCTCAGATCCGAGGGCAAAGTGTTTGTCGCTAAGAACAGGTCCTTTCTCGAGAAAGAGTTTCTCTCGAAAGAATTGAGTGGGAGGAAGGTAAAATTTGATGAGGTTATTGAACCTCTGCTTCAACCAGAGAGTAGCGCAGCACAGAAAGATGTTTTTGTGGAGCCTGCAGAGGTTGAAGAGGAAGCCAATGATGATGATCAAGAAGCTCCTGATCAAGTTACTACCGAACCTCGTAGGTCGACAAGGGTACGCACTGCACCTGAGTGGTATGGAAACCCTGTCTTAGAGGTCATGTTGTTGGACAACAGTGAACCTACGAGCTATGGAGAAGCGATGGTGGGCCCGGATTCCGACAAATGGTTAGAGGCCATGAAATCCGAGATGGGATCCATGTATGAAAACAAAGTATGGACTTTGGAAGTATTACCTGACGGGCGGAAGGCCATTCAGAATAAATGGATTTTTAAGAGGAAGACGGACGCTGACGGAAATGTCACCGTGTATAAAGCTCGACTTGTGGCAAAGGGTTTTTCACAAGTTCAAGGAATTGACTACGATGAGACATTCTCACCCGTAGCGATGCTGAAATCCGTCCGAATCATGTTAGCAATAGCTGCGTATTTCGATTATGAAATTTGGCAGATGGATGTCAAAACGGCGTTCCTTAACGGTTTTCTTAAGGAAGAGTTGTATATGATACAACCGGAAGGTTTTGTCGATCCAGAGAATGCTGACAAAGTTTGCAAACTCCAGCGTTCCATTTATGGACTGGTGCAAGCGTCTCGGAGTTGGAATCTTCGCTTTGATGAGGTGATCAAAGCGTTTGGGTTTGTACAAGTTTACGGAGAAGCTTGTATTTACAAGAAAGTGAGTGGGAGCTCTATAGCGTTTCTAATATTATATGTGGATGACATATTGCTGATTGGAAACAATATAGAATTTTTGGATAGCGTAAAGGGGTATTTGAACAAGAGTTTTTCGATGAAGGACCTCGGTGAAGCTGCTTTCATATTGGGCATCAAGATCTATAGAGATAGATCGAGACGCTTGATAGGACTTTCACAAAGTACATACCTTGATAAAGTTTTGAAGAAGTTCAAAATGGATCAATCCAAGAAGGGGTTCTTGCCGGTATTGCAAGGTACAAAGTTGAGTAAGACTCAATGCCCAGTGACTGCGGAAGATAGAGAAAAGATGAGTGTCGTCCCCTATGCTTCAGCCATAGGCTCTATCATGTATGCAATGCTGTGCACAAGACCAGATGTCAGCCTTGCCATAAGTATGGCCGGACGGTTTCAAAGTAATCCTGGTATGGATCACTGGACAGCGGTCAAGAATATCCTAAAGTACCTGAAAAGGACTAAGGAGATGTTTCTCGTTTATGGAGGTGATCAAGAGCTCGTCGTAAAGGGTTACGTCGATGCAAGCTTTGACACAGATCCGGATGACTCTAAGTCTCAAACCGGATACGTATATATTCTCAACGGGGGAGCGGTAAGCTGGTGCAGTTCCAAGCAAAGCGTGGTAGCCGATTCTACATGCGAAGCGGAGTACATAGCTGCCTCGGAGGCGGCAAAGGAAGGTGTCTGGATGAAGGAGTTCATGACAGATCTTGGAGTTGTGCCTAGTGCATTGAACCCAATGACTCTGTTTTGTGACAACACTGGTGCCATTGCTCTAGCCAAGGAACCAAGGTTTCACAAGAGGACCAGACATATAAAGCGACGCTTCAATTCCATCCGCGATTCAGTCAAGGAGGAGGACATAAGCATTTGCAAAGTACACACGGATTTGAATGTTGCAGATCCGTTGACTAAGCCTCTTCCACGGGCTAAGCATGATCAACACCAAGACTCTATGGGTGTTAGATTCGTTACCTTGTAATGCTAGATTATTGACTCTAGTGCAAGTGGGAGACTGTTGGAAATATGCCCTAGAGGCAATAATAAAAGAGTTATTATTATATTTCCTTGTTCATGATAATCGTTTATTATCCATGCTATAACTGTATTGATTGGAAACTCAAATACATATGTGGATAAATAGACAAACTTTGTGTCCCTAGTAAGCCTCTTCAAGACTAGCTCGTTGATCAAAGATGACCGCGGTTTCCAGGTCATAGACATGAGTTGTCATTTGATAACGGGATCACATCATTAGGAGAATGATGTGATGGACGAGACCCAAACGTTAAACATAGCTTTTGATCGTATCAGTTATCGCTATAGTTTTCTGCATGTCAAGTATAAGTTCCTATGACCATGAGATCGTGTAACTCACTGACACCGTAAGAGTGCTTTGTGTGTGCCAAACGTCGCAACGTAACTGGGTGACTATAAAGGTACTCTACAGGTATCTCCGAAGGTGTCTGTTGAGTTGACATGGATCGAGACTGGGATTTGTCACTCCGTGTGACGGAGAGGTATCTCCGGGCCCACTCGGTAATACGTCATCTCAATGAGCTCAAAGTGACTAAGTGGTTGGTCACGGGATTATGTATTACGGTAACGAGTAAAGAGACTTGCCGGTAACGAGATTGAACTAGGTATAGAGATACCGACGATCGAATCTCGGGCAAGTAACATACCGACGAGACAAAGGGAACTGTATACGGGATTGCCTGAATCCTTGACATCGTGGTTCATCCGATGAGATCATCGAGGAACGTGTGGGAACCAATATGGGTATCCAGATCCCGCTATTGGTTATTGGCCTGGGAGTGTCTCGGTCATGTCTGCATAGTTTCCGAACCCGCAGGGTCTACACACTTAAGGTTCGGTGACGCTAGGGTTGTTAGTGAGAACAGTGCATGGTTACCGAAGGTTGTTCGGAGTCCCGGATGAGATCCCGGACGTGACGAGGGTCTCCGGAATGGTCCGGAGACGAAGATTGATATATAGGATGAAAGGTTTCGTGATGAGGACATCACTAACAAGGTTACACCCACAGCTCCAACTGACACATATACAGGACCAATTACTAGAGCTCGCGCACGCCAATTAAATTACCAGGTACTTTCGTTTCTTGGTAATGAATCTAATGTTCATGAGAATATGATGCTGCCTAAATTGGATGCATTTGTCTTGCTTACAAATGAAGGGCCTAGCTTGGACAAGAATGGAGTTACAATGGATGATTTCAGGACTTTGAAGCCACCATAATGAGTGCGAGAAGCCTTGGACGAAATATACAAGATGCCACTTCATAAATTTCGTCCAGAGGCTATTTTAGGTGCTGCGTCACCTTATTATTGGGCCAGGCCCATGTAATTTCGAAATACTTGAGTATAGGCTGTTTTTAGAGTCCGTATGTGTGGGGAAACAAGAGTTAGGGTTGGTTTCGGACCCCTCCACCAAGGGCCACGAAATTCCCCCCTCTTTCCCTCATATATACAGCCCTTAGGGCGTCGTTTAGACTTTGGGTTTTGTTTAGATTAAAAGTTCGCCATAGCTGCAACTTCGCGTACTTCGTTTGTGTTCAACGACCAGACCAAGGCGTCACAGAACCCCACCTTGATCAATAAAGCTTTCCTCTTATATTCGCAATATCCAGATTGCAATCTTAGTTTCATGCTTGTTCTTCGTTTGCCTGCAGGAAACAGACCTTCGTGGTCAGGTTGATCGTGCTCCGGCGTGGTCAACAACCTCTCGGAGTTGGTTTAGCGATTGCTAAGGCGCGACGTCCTCGCACGTTCGTAGTCGGATCGTCAAAGTCGACTTTCCTCCAAAACGATAACCACCATCTCATCGAAAGACGGGACACCTTTTACTCTATCACTGCACCACCACCTGAGGTACATGACCATCTTCCTAAACTGAAATTGAATATTCCACCATTTGAGGGTAGATATGTTCCTGATATATATCTTACTTGGGAGTTACAAACTGAACAACGTTTTACATGTTTAAACTATCCCGAGGAGAGACGTGTTCCTGCTGCTGTTTGTGCTTTCACTGGTTTTGCATGTGTTTGGTGGTCTGAACATTGTAGATTATATCCTATTCCAGCTACTTGGACTGCTTTGAAAACTGCTATGCGTACTCGTTGGGTTCCACCATATTATCAACGTGAATTACTTCAAAAACTGCAGCGCTTAAGACAAGGAAAAAATTCTGTAGAAGAATATTATCAGCAATTACAAACTGGCCTGATTAGATGTGGTATTGTTGAGGAGAATGAAGCTATGCTTGCACGTTTTATGGGTGGATTAAATAGAGAGATTCAGACCATTCTAGAGTATAAGGATTATACTAATATCACTCGTTTATTCCATCTTGCTTGTAAAGCTGAACGTGAAGTGCAGGATCGACAGGCATTGGCGCGGACTAACTTTTCTGTAGGTCGACCTTCATCATGGACACCGCGTGCATCCTCTACTTCCACACATTCTACTGCACCGACACCTCCATCAGCTGTTACCTCCAGCCGTGACACAAGGAAGCAGGCACAACCACCATTATCTGCCAAGAGCACACCTATTGGGCCTGCACAGAGTTCTTCTTCTTCCATGGCATCAACAAGGCATACCAGTGATATTATTTGTCGTCGTTGTAAGGGAAGAGGACATTTTGCGAGAGATTGCAAATCTCAGCGTGTGATGATTGCTACTGAGGATGGTGGATATGAATCCGCTAGTGACTATGATGAGGAGACTTTGGCTCTTATTACACGTGAAGAACACGGTGGAGACGATTCTGATCATGAGACGCAATACATGGCTCCTGAAGATGCTGACAGGTATGAATGTTTAGTTGCTCAACGTGTTTCGAGTGTGCAGGTTACACAAGCTGAGCAAAATCAGAGGCATAATTTGTTCCATACAAAGGGAGTTGTGAAGGAACGTTCTGTTCGCGTGATCATAGATGGAGGGAGTTGCAACAACTTGGCTAGCATGGAGATGGTGGAGAAGTTATCTCTCACCACAAGACCACATCCACATCCTTACTACATCCAATGGTTCAACAACAGCGGCAAGGTTAAGGTAACACGTACTGTTCGTGTGCATTTTAGTATCTCTACATATGCTGATTATGTTGATTGTGATGTGGTACCTATGCAAGCATGTTCCTTATTACTTGGTAGACCATGGCAATTTGATAAAAATTCTGTACACCATGGTAGAAACAATCAGTATACTCTTGTTCATAAGGATAAAATATTACTTTGCTTCCTATGACTCCTGATTCCATTTTGAAAGATGATATTAATAGAGCTAATAAAGCAAAACAGGAGAAATAAGAGTGAAAATCAGATTGTGGCAAAAGAATTTGAGCAACAAATGAAGCCTAATAATAAACCATCTACTGTTGCTTTTGAAATTAAATTGAAAAGTGCATGTTTATTTGCCACCAAATCTGATATTGATGAGCTAGATTTTAGCAAATCTGTTTGCTATGCTGTTGTATGCAAAGAGGCATTATTTTCATTCGAGGACGTGCCTTCCTCTTTGCCTCCTGTTGTCACTAACATTTTACAGGAGTTCGCCGACGTCTTTCCACAAGACGTGCCACCGGGATTACCACCTATTCGAGGGATTGAGCATCAGATTGACTTAATTCCCGGTGCATCGCTACCCAACCGCGCACCATACCGTACCAATCCAGAAGAGACGAAGGAGATTATGCGTCAAGTACAGGAGCTACTCGACAAAGGGAATTGAGGTTGATAAAGCCAAGATTGAAGCTATTGAGAGTTGGCCGCAGCCCAAAACGGTCACACACGTGAGGAGTTTCCTTGGCCTCGCTGGATTCTATCGGCGTTTTGTGAGAGATTTCAGCACCATTGCTGCACCTCTCAATGAGCTTACAAAGAAGGATGTGCCTTTTGTTTGGGGTACTGCACAGGAAGAAGCATTCACGGTATTGAAAGATAAGTTGACACATGCTCCTTTACTCCAACTTCCTGATTTTAATAAGACTTTTGAGCTTGAATGTGATGCTAGTGGAATTGGGTTAGGAGGTGTGTTATTACAAGATGGTAAACCTGTTGCATATTTTTCTGAAAAATTGAGTGGGCCTAGTCTGAATTATTCTACTTATGATAAGGAATTATATGCTCTTGTTCGGACTTTGGAGACATGGCAACATTATTTATGGCCCAAAGAATTTGTTATACATTCTGATCATGAATCTTTAAAGCACATTAAAAGTCAAGCAAAACTGAACCGTAGACATGCTAAATGGGTTGAATTCATAGAGACTTTGATACGGTGTATCCTATGGACATCACCATGTCAAGAGTCTGCTTGGGAAGTGACACGTGTGACCTCTATTTCTCATACATAAAGGTGAATCATCTCCTTTACACGTGTTCACTTGACCCCTTCGAGGATGGTATACTACTTGACACTCCTCTCGTGTGCATGCATAGGTATTGTCGGAGCTTCACGGATGGCGAGGAGGAGTGCAAGCGCCAAGGATCACCTACACCATCTGCGAGGGAAGCTTGGAAGAGAAGACGGAAGAAGACGGAGCTGCTGATACTACAGCGGCCGGACATCCGGGCCAAAGGCCGGACATCCGGCGCTTCCGCAACAGCCGGACATCCGGCACTCCTCCCGGAAATCCGGGCCCTCCTTCACAGAAGCTGGACCGAGCCAGCCCGGACATCCGGCCGTAACCCCGGACATCCGGCTCGCCCCGAAGCCCCGGACATCCGGCGGCCAGCCCGGACATCCGGCCTTGCCTGCGTGCATGTATCCGGGCCGATGCCCATGTACCCGTTTCGCCCCTCACTTACCCCTTCATGACCCTAGACTATATATACTCCTCCACCTCCACCATTTTAGGGTTAGCAATGGTTTAGCTCATATGAGAGATAGAGCTTTGCTCATCCATCCCGGATCTACTCCACGAGAGAGACCGCGGCCCCTCTACGGAGAAGATCCACCTTGGATTCAAGACCCCTAGCGGGAAGATCCTTCACGGATTCAAGACCTCCTCTTGGAGATGAACTCTACCCATGTATCTTTCCCTTTGTTGTTCATGTATCTTGTGATCTTGTGTGTTTGATTGTCTAGTGGATGTGTGATTGGACTTGTTCTTGTGTGTTTCCACTCGTGTTTTCCCCCGTTTCCCTTTGTGTTCTTCGTGTTCATCGTGGGATCCCCTCCATTTCGTGAAAGATCCGCTGATTAGGGTTCCACCCTGTATCAGGAGGCGTCCAGTTCAGAATGTTGATTAGGTCCTTCCGCCATAACAAAAGACGGATTATCCTATCAGGAACTCCGTTGCAAAATAACTTTGCATAACTTTGTACCAAAATGCCCCGGTTACTTCTGGCAAATGATGAAGTCATGGAATTCTTCAATACTTTGACCCCCGACTGCTCGGCGATCCACAACCCTAGACCCCCGACTGCTAGGCAACCTCTCGACCCCTCGCCCTTCGGCCTCTCGGTCCCTCGACGACCCTCGACCCCTCGACCTTCGGCCTCTCGGTCCCTCGACGACCCTCGACCCCGGCCCCCCCTAATGTCGAAGTTATCGGGGAGGGTGTATATCGACATAGACATATCCGATAAAAAAAGAGGAAGAAGAAGAAAAAAGGAACCGCTAGAGGAGAAGATCGAAGAAAAAAAAAGAAAAAAAAAAGGAGAAGAAGAAAGGAATAGAGGAGAAGAAGAGAAAATTTCTCTTCTTCTCCTCTATTCCTTTCTTCTTCTCCTCTTTTTTTCTTTTTTTTTCTTCTTCTTATTTATTTCTCCTCTTCTTCCTCTCCTCTTCTTCTTTCTTTCCTCTTTCTTATTTTCTTCTTTCCTATCCTTCTTTTTCTAAATTTGTAACTTTTGCATATATAAAACTTTCTATATATATTTAGCATATATAAACAAAAAACTATATAGCCACATACACATATATATATACATCACATATACACACATCACATATATACAGCAACTTCCTAAGAAAAAATATATTTATATACACATAAATATATATTTAACATATATATTTAGCAAATTCCTAAGAAAAAAAAGATATACACATACATATAAATACAGCAACTATATATACATATATACATATATACACAGCAACTATATATATATACAGCAATATTAAACATAAAAAAAGGGAGCCCCTCACATCGGCAGGGCTGGGCGGCGCGACGGCGGCGGGGCGGGGCGGCGACGAGGCGGCGTCGGGGCGCGGCGGCGCGACGGCGGCGGGGCGGGGCGCGCGGCGGCGCGGGGCGATGGGCCGGCCGGGGCGCGGCGACGGCGCGGGGCGGGGCGACAGCGCGGGGCGCGGCGACGGCGCGGGGCGGGGCGACGAGGCGGCGTCGGGGGCGACGGCGACGGCGACGGGGCGACGGTGGCGACGGCGACGGCGACGGCGACGGGGTGACGGGGGCGACGGCGACGGCGACGGGGAAGGAGCAGATCGAGGGAGGCGTCGGGGCGGGGAAGAAGAAAACTGCCCAAATTTTCGCAAGTGTTGGTTATATAGGAGGGGCATTAGTCCCGGTTGGTGGCTGAAACCGGGACTAATGCCACCCTTTAGTCCCGGTTGCTGCCACCAACCGGGACTAAAGGTCCCTTTTCAGCAGCCCAAAGGGCGGGAAGGAGGGGCCTTTAGTCCCGGTTGGTGGCAGCAACCGGGACTAAAGGGGGTCATTAGTCCCGGTTTCAGCCACCAACCGGGACTAATGCCTCCCTTTAGTCCCGGTTGGTGCCACCAACCGGGACCAAAGGCCCTGTGCTGGCGCGGGTGCGGTGGGATGTTTAGTCCCACCTCGCTAGCTGAGGGAGCTCGAGAGTGGTTTATAAGGGCTGCTGCTCCCACCCTCTCGAGCTCCTCTCAAATGCAGGCTTCTGGGCCTAACTCTGCGCGCTGCCCTATGAGCTTGCTGGGCCTTATATTACAGGTGGATCCTGTGCTATAGGCCTTGCAGGCTCACTGGGCAGCGCCCATTTTTTTTTTCCTTTTTTCCTTTATTTATTTCTAAGTTGTTTTTTGTTGTATTTAGAGTTGCTTTATTTATTTTATTTTCTTTGTTTATTTCTAAGTTGTTTTTTGCTGTATTTAGAGTTGCTTTATTTATTTTACTTCCTTTATTTATTTTCTTTGTTGCTTTATTTATTTTATTTTGTTTATACTTACAACAAAATACTTATTGTTGCTATTTATTTCTAAGTTGTTTTTTGCTGTATTTAGAGTTGCTTTATTTATTTGATTTTCTTTGTTTATTTCTAAGTTGTTTTTTGCTGTATTTAGAGTTGCTTTATTTATTTTACTTTCTTTATTTATTTTCTTTGTTGTTTTATTTATTTTATTTTGTTTATACTTACAACAAAATACTTATTGTTGCTATTTATTTTTCAAGTTTGTTTTGTTTTGTTTTGTTTTGTTAGTGCAAGTAGTATTGAAATTTGAATAGTACAAACGGACAATGGTATCATACTCGTTTGTTACAAAGTTGGCATGGTATCATCATAATAGTTGCGGAAATAACTCTTCACTTTTTCTTCGCTTGTGTCATTTGCTTATTGCGTCGTAACCATGGATAATCTTCATCGTTTATCAGGATGCTTGGGTCAGCCTTGACTTTGAAGGGAGGAATTTCATGAAACTTTTCATAATCTTCAGACATGTCTGTCTTGCCCTCCACTCCCAGGATGTCCCTTTTTCCTGAAAGAACTATGTGGCGCTTTGGCTCATCGTATGATGTATTCGCTTCCTTATCTTTTCTTTTTCTCGGTCTTGTAGACATGTCCTTCACATAGATAACCTGTGCCACATCATTGGCTAGGACGAACGGTTCGTCAGTGTATCCAAGATTTTTCAGATCCACTGTTGTCATTCCGTACTGTGGGTCTACCTGTACCCCGCCTCCTGACAGATTGACCCATTTACACTTAAACAAAGGGACCTTAAAATCATGTCCGTAGTCAAGTTCCCATATGTCCACTATGTAACCATAATATGTGTCCTTTCCCCTCTCGGTTGTTGCATCAAAGCGGACACCGCTGTTTTGGTTGGTGCTCTTTTGATCTTGGACAATCGTGTAAAATGTATTCCCATTTATCTCATATCCTTTGTAAATCAATACAGTCGAAGATGGTCCCCTGGACAACAAGTACAACTCATCACAAACAGTGTTGTCACCTCTGAGACGTGTTTCCAACCAACTGCTGAAAGTCCTGATGTGTTCACGTGTAATCCAGTCGTCGCACTGCTCCGGGTGTTTGGAGCGCAGACTGTTCTTGTGTTCATCGACATACGGGGTCACCAATGTAGAGTTCTGTAGAACTGTGTAGTGTGCTTGAGACCAAGAATAACCGTCCCTGCATATTATTGAGTCCCTTCCAAGCGTGCCTTTTCCAGTCAGTCTGCCCTCGTACCGCGATTTAGGGAGACCTATCTTATTAAGGCCAGGAATGAAGTCAACACAAAACCCGATGACATCCTCTGTTTGATGGCCCATGGACATGCTTCCTTCTGGTCTGGCGCGGTTACGGACATATTTCTTTAGGACTCCCATGAACCTCTCAAAGGGGAACATATTGTGTAGAAATACGGGCCCCAGAATGACAATCTCGTCGACTAGATGAACTAGGACGTGTGTCATGATATTGAAGAAGGATGGTGGGAACACAAGCTCGAAACTGACAAGACATTGCGTCACATCACTCCTTAGCCTTGGTACGATTTCTGGATCGATCACCTTCTGAGAGATTGCATTGAGGAATGCACATAGTTTCACAATGGCTAATCGGACGTTTTCCGGTAGAAGCCCCCTCAATGCAACCGGAAGCAGTTGCGTCATAATCACATGGCAGTCATGAGACTTTAGGTTCTGGAACTTTTTCTCTGCCATATTTATTATTCCCTTTATATTCGACGAGAAGCCAGTCGGGACCTTCATACTGAGAAGGCATTCAAAGAAGATTTCTTTCTCTTCTTTCGTAAGAGCATAGCTGGCAGGACCTTCATACTGCTTCGGAGGGATGCCGTCTTTTTCGTGCAAACGTTGCAGGTCCTCCCGTGCCTCAGCTGTATCTTTTGTCTTTCCATACACACCCAAGAAGCCTAGCAGGTTCACGCAAAGGTTCTTCGTTACGTGCATCACGTCGATTGAAGAGCGGACCTCTAGGTCTTTCCAGTAGGGTAGGTCCCAAAATATAGATTTCTTCTTCCACATGGGTGCGTGTCCCTCATCGTCATTCGGAACAGCTAGTGCGCCGGGGCCCTTTCCGAAGATTACATGTAAATCATTGACCATAGCAAGTACGTGATCACCGGTACGCATGGCGGGCTTCTTCCGGTGATCTGCCTCGCCTTTGAAATGCTTGCCTTTCTTTCGACATTGATGGTTGGTCGGAAGAAATCGACGATGGCCCAGGTACACATTCTTCCTGCACTTGTCCAGGTATATACTTTCAGTGTCATCTAAACAGTGCGTGCATGCGTGGTATCCTTTGTTTGTCTGTCCTGAAAGTTTACTGAGAGCGGGCCAATCGTTGATGGTCACGAACAGCAACACCTTTAGGTCAAATTCCTCCTGTTTGTGCTCATCCCACGCACGTACACCGTTTCCATTCCACAGCTGTAAAAGTTCTTCAACTAATGGCCTTAGGTACACATCAATGTCGTTGCCGGGTTGCTTAGGGCCTTGGATGAGAACTGGCATCATAATGAACTTCCGCTTCATGCACATCCAAGGAGGAAGGTTATACATACATAGAGTCACGGGCCAGGTGCTGTGATTGCTGCTCTGCTCCCCGAAAGGATTAATGCCATCCGCGCTTAGAGCAAACCATACGTTCCTTGCGTCCTTTGCAAACTCCTCCCAGTACTTTCTCTCGATTTTTCTCCATTGCGACCCGTCAGCGGGTGCTCTCAACTTCCCGTCTTTCTTACGGTCCTCACTGTGCCATCGCATCAACTTGGCATGCTCTCTGTTTCTAAACAAACGTTTCAACCGTGGTATTATAGGAGCATACCACATCACCTTCGCAGGAACCCTCTTCCTGGCGGGCTCGCCATCAACATCACCAGGGTCATCTCGTCTGATCTTATACCGCAATGCACCGCATACCGGGCATGCGTTCAGATCGTTGTATGCACCGCGGGTAGAGGATGCAGTCATTAGGGCATGCATGTATCTTCTGCACCTCCAATCCTAGAGGGCATACGACCTTCTTTGCTGCGTATGTACTGTCGGGCAATTCGTTATCCTTCGGAAGCTTCTTCTTCAATATTTTCAGTAGCTTCTCAAATCCTTTGTCAGCCACAGCATTCTCTGCCTTCCACTGCAGCAATTCCAGTACGGTACCGAGCTTTGTGTTGCCATCTTCGCAATTGGGGTACAACCCTTTTTTGTGATCCTCTAACATGCGATCGAACTTCAGCTTCTCCTTTTGACTTTCGCATTGTGTCCTTGCATCGACAATGACCCGGCGAAGATCATCATTTGGTTCCTCTTGATCTTCAGCAGCTTCACCCGTTGCAGCATCATTGGGCACATCGTCTGGTTCCTCTTGATCTTCACCAGCTCCCCCCATTGCAGCATCACCGTATTCAGGGGGCACATAGTTGTCATCGTACTCTTCTTCTTCTCCGTGCCTCGTCCAAACATTATAGTGTGGCATGAAACCCTTGTAAAGCAGGTGGGAGTGAAGGATTTTTCGGTTAGAGTAAGACATCGTATTCACACATTTAGTGCATGGACAACACATAAAACCATTCTGCTTGTTTGCCTCTGCCGCATTTAGAAACTCACGCACGCCCTTAATGTACTCGGAGGTGTGTCTGTCACCGTACATCCATTGGCGGTTCATCTGCGTGCATTTATATATAATTAAGTGTGTCAAAAACCATTACAGAACATCATAAATAGATAATTAAGTGACCAAATGGATAAAAGTTCATCATCACATTAAAACCAAAGTACATACATATATAGTTCTCATCTAACAACATATAGCTCTCCATACACATCGAAACTATGTAAAACATTTCAACGCGAAAACAAATGCTATCATAATCGCAACCAAGGTAACAATTGATCCAACGGCATAATGATACCAAGCCTCGGTATTAATGGCATATTTTCTAATCTTTTTAATCTACAACCGCATTGCATCCATCTTGATCTTGTGATCATCGACGACATCCGCAACATGCAACTCCAATATCATCTTCTCGTCCACAATTTTTTTTATTTTTTCCTTCAAGAATTTGTTTTCTTATTCAACTAAATTAAACCTCTCGACAATAGGGTCCATCTTGATCTTGTGATCATCGATAACTTCCGCAACATGCAACTCCAATTCCATCTTCTCCTCCTCCATTTTTTCCAATTTTTTCTTTAACGAAATGTTTTCCTCTTCAACTAAATTTAACCTCTCCACTAGAGGGTCGGTTGGAATTTCCGGTTCAACTACCTCCTAGACATAATAAAACATCTATGCATGTCAGGTTGGTCGGCATAACTATCATAAGCACTAAAACAAATAGTTATAAATTAAAGATAATATACCACATCCGAATCGTAGACCGGACGAGGGCCCACGTGGGCGGATATCAAAACCATCGCACTATATAATAACAAGCAATAATAAACGTAAGAAAATTAGACAAATATCTATCTAAAGCAATAATAAAAGTAAGAAAAGCATGGACATAACAAGAGGCTCACCACGGTGGTGCCGGTGACGAGATCGGCGGGGGCGATCGACGGCGGCGAAGACGGGGACGGGACGTGACGGACCGCTAAACCTAGACAAATCTCGGAGAAAATAGAGCTTCGAGAGGAGAAAAGCTTAACTAGTGTGGCTCGGGCATTCCACCGAACACGTTGTGTGCATAGGAGGTGAGCTAGAGCACCACTAACCCTCTCCCCCTCGGCCAGAAAAAAAAACAGAGCAGTGAGCTCTGCTCTTGAGTGAGGGGGTTTATATAGGCAACTCACTGGTCCCGGTTGGTGCTACAAACCGGGGCTAAAGGGGTGCCTTTGGTCCCGGTTCATAAAACAAACCGGGACCAATAGTGGTGGGCCAGGAGCAAGAGCCATTGGTCCCGGTTTTTAGCTCCAACCGGGACCAATAGGTCCAGACGAACCGGGACCAATGGCCCACGTGGCCCGGCCGGCCCCCTGGGCTAACGAACCGGGTCCAGTACCCCCATTGGTCCCGGTTCTAGATTGAACCGGGGCTAATGGGCTAGACCAATGCCCTGTTTTCTACTAGTGATACTTTCCTTTTCATGTGCAAGAAAATCATTGGATAACAGTTCTTATGCACAACGAGAAAAAAGAGTTTCAAGTCTTAGACTCTCTTGGTGACTGCAGCGAGACAGTTCTTACAAAAATTGCTAAGCTGGTAAGCTTACAACTTCACGTAAACCAAAATGTAGTTATGCGACACGTACTTCATATGATTTTCAAATTTTATTTTCAGAGGGCTGAGATAGCTAAAGATACGACGGAGGTGAACTCCATTATTGCAACGGAACATCCTGACGTATCTTCCTGGCCAATAAAGGAATACCCTATGCCGTTACAAACTGACAGGTACGTTTGCAATGAGGTATACAGATGTACTTGTTTGATCCATGAATAACACAACTCGTGGTGTCTTGCAGTGTCTCTTGTGGTCTTTTCGTGATCAAGTGCATTGAAAACTGGGACGGAGATGATTGGATATGTGAGTTTGACCAAGAAGTTATTAATTCTTCAAGGGGACGCATTCTAGCTGAAATACTTTTCTCGGAATGCAACACCATGGAAGTAGTGAAAGAGAAGATTCTGAAGATCATCGAGAACAAACGAGTCTGAGGCTATTATCTGCTTTAAATAAACGTGCCGTTGTCGGCACTAGATACTATTTTTTTCGTAGTAAGACATCTTTTTATTGTAAAATGCGGCATGGTTTACCATGTTCCGCAACTAAATTAACATGTCGTGATCGGTATTTGCTATATTATTTATCTGGGTGTCACTATTGTATGCATCATTGGCAGTTATTTTTAATATGGTTTTGCTATGTGCTGTAATCTGACCGACGGCTTTGTTTAAGTGAAAAACAGATCTTACGTATATTTAAAAATAAAACTTACAAAAAAAAATATGCCCGACCACCGCAACGGGGCCCACAGAGGCGTCCAGATCACACCCAAATCAAACCCGAAGGCGACTCGGGCGGCTGATACAGCCGCTAATGGGCCCGAAACGGGGTCCAACGGGGCTGCGGGCGGTATAGGAGAGGAGCTCGATGGAGGGGGCGGAGGCAGCTATTTAAGCCGCTCGTCGCGTCCCCCGGCTTCCGAGGTGGGACTAAATTTACCTAGTCGCGTCGCGCCCCGCGTTGCACACGGTCACAGGCCGGCCCCTCCCCCGGCCAGCCCAGTTCGGCCCACGTCGCCTTCCCCGGCCCACGCCCCCGCCCGCTACCGTCGCCCAACGGAAGCAGCCGGCTACAAGTTTAGTCCCACCTCGCCCGCCGAAGGTCGTCGAGACCTGTTTATATACGACTGCGTACGCATATAAGAAAAACAGTTAGTAATATTGTTTAAAATACATGATTTGACTAAACCGCAATTGTTATTATTGTGACAATTAGGGTGTAGTCAAATCATGTATATTAAATCTCATTATTAGCTGTCTTTTTTTATTTATTAATTTTAAATTATTAAATTTTTTATTATTTTAATTTTTTATTTTTTATGTTTATTTTTTTTATTTTTTTCTTATTTCTTTTTTTTTCCTTTAACAGTAAATTTTTCATTTCTGTATCTTTTGCGGTCGGGGGCGTGGCCCGGAGAAGCTGGGCCGGGGGAGGACGTGGGCCGAACTGTGCTGGCCGGGGGAGTGGGCGGCCTGGTGACCACTTGCAGCACGGGGCGCGACGCGTCGAGGGAATTTAGTCCCACCTCGGAAGCCGGGGGACGCGACGACCGGCTTAAATAGCAGCCTCCGCCCCCTCCATCGAGCTCCTCTCCTATACCGCCCGCAGCCCCGTTGGACCCCGTTTCGGGCCCATTAGCGGCTGTATCAGCCGCCCGAGTCGCCTTCGGGCTTGATTTGAGTGTGATCTGGACGCCTCTGTGGGCCCCGTTGCGGTGGTCGGGCATATTTTTTTTGTAAGTTTTATTTTTAAATATACGTAAGCTCTGTTTTTCACTTAAACAAAGCCGTCGTCCAGATTACAGCACATAGCAAAACCATATTAAAAATAACTGCCAATGATGCATACAATAGTGACACCCAGATAAATAATATAGCAAATACCGATCACGACATGTTAATTTAGTTGCGAAACATGCTAAACCATGCCGCATTTTACAATAAAAAGATGTCTTACTACGAAGAAAATAGTATCTAGTGCCGACAACGGCACGTTTATTTAAAGCAGATAATAGCCAACACCCCATCCTCAGACTCGTTTGTTCTCCATGATCTTGAGAATCTTTCTTTCACTTACAAGCTTCTTCTCTACGCCCATTTCCTGAACAAAATATGAACAATATGAGTGAGAAGATATATTCGGTGCAATCAAATTGGCAAGATAACCAAAATAAGAAAGTTGCAACTCACTTCTCATTCTTCTTACATGTAGCCTTGTTATGACCTGGGAGACCACACAGAGTACATAAAGGATCACTTTTCTTCTCTGTAAAATCTTTTGGCCTACCATTCTTCGTAATATCGGGGCCCCCCTTTGACCGCCCCTTCTTAGGTGCACCCTTCGTCGAAACTTTTTCAGGATCACCAATACCAGGTTGAACTTGGTGCGCCTGATTTGCCACCTTCTTAAGCTTAGCGTACCTCCTACTTCCTATAAGTTCCTCCTCTGAAATCTTTTTCTGCGCAATTATGGAGTTCAGAGCCTTCATCAACTCATCAAACAAGAAGGGATCATTTGCTGCAACATGAGCAGCTTCCGCGGTTTTTATGGTTATTTCACTATATCGTTCTCTCTCCAATGGTCCTGACCAACCCCATCCAAACATATCACTCTTCCGTTGCACAGGCAACCCATCTCTCGCATTTTTCGACAGCCGATGTAGGACACAACATTTTGGTATCTCAGTTATGTTCAGATGATGAAGAACAAATAGAATGTGTTTGCATGGCAGCCCTTTACGAACCATCCTAAGACAACTGCATGTTATAGTTTGTTCTGAGTTACCTGCTTCATAAACAACATTGTACCTGAATTTGTGGTTGTCCTTCCATGTCACCATGAATGTCTGACGCTCAATTCCCACGAGCGTCTCAAATATCTCCAGCTGACCCATCTTATGCAAATCATCTTGCAGTATGTAGAAATTAGCAGGTGTGAATACTTTGGCTGCATGCTCCTCGAGGGCCTTATATTCAGTAACCGACGGCGGTAATTTCTGACGTGCCTCGTGGTCATCGTACGCCTCGTTCTCACGGAGGCGAACTATACAGTTCTCATAATGCACTACCAAATCAACTATTGTCATACCGTAGTCCAGGTGAAGGTGAAGGCAGGAGTTGAGGCTTTCGCTTCTCTGGTTACTTCGCATACCAAGGAAAAAACCTTCTGAAAGATATGAAGCTGCCCAAAGTGTTCTCTTTCTGTACATCCTGTTAAGCCACTCTTCTGTTTTTTCCGTCTTCCACTTAACATAGAAAGCGGTCCATCTCTGCTCAAAGTTCGCCTGAGAGGTGGCATAGTACAAGAGCGATCTAAACTCATCCAGTGACTTGTAGTGCAGGTGCCGCTGCATATTTTTTTCAATATGCCAGGAGCAAAGACGATGTATGACATCTGAAAGAACAGACCGAATAGCCCGGATCATTGCCGCGTCACCGTCTGTGATTATGGACTTTGGCTTCATCTGACAGTTTGCTTTCAGAAAAGTCTGCAGCAGCCAAACGTATGTCTCTTCGGTCTCATCAGCAATGATAGCACAACCAAACACTGTGGTGTAACGGTGGTTGTTAACTCCAACAAAGGGGACGAACGGCATGCCATATCTGTTCATTTTATAAGTGCTATCAAACACTACCACATCTCCGTAGTCCTGATAGTCCCTCCGCGACTGTGCATCGCACCAGAACATACTCTTCAGTCGCCCTTCCTTGTCAAGCACATACTCAAAAAAAAACTCAGGGTCCTTCTCCTTTCTGCTCCTCATTATGCCAACTGCTGTCTCAGCATCACCCTGTGCCATAAGCTTCATCTTCTCTCTGCAACATAAATTGTAAATGTCCCTTCTGATAAGCCCACACTTATCGTACGAACCATATCTGCTGATGAAATTGTCCATTATTATATGCTTTCTTATCCCGGCCGCTTCCATCACCAATATCTCGGCCCTCGTGCCATATCCAATCCGTCGGTGTGACCACAAAAAACAAACCTCATCGGGCGGAGCCATCATGTGGTTGTGATCATCAACGAATGACGCGACGAACCAAACGCCACGCTCTCTGTCCAGCTTCACCACCATATGTGCACCACAGTCGCAACGAGTCTCCGGTCTAAGCCTCCGCTTGCGGCCCTCCACGGTTATGAACTTGCTCTGCCTTCTCCCTGCCCTGGAGCAAAGAAACCGCCGGTACCGAATCATTCCTGAAGCACCTCGTTTGACCTTCTGTTTCCTGATGCTGAACCCGTACTCTTTAGCGTGATTGTTGTAGAATATGTATGCATCCCCTTGCGATCGGAAGGTCATAGCCATGACCTTCCAATGTGTCTCCACCATCTTCTGCTGCCTTCGAGCCTCCTGAATGTTGATCCCTCCCTCATCCTGATCATCACTAGGATCATATGACTCCCCCTACAAAATTCAGTTGAAAATATATAAGTCAATTAATACCATTTAATTAATGTTGTTGATCGATATACATCAACTATGAACTAACCTGGCTCAAGTTATCTGCGAATGATTCCTGAAAACTATTTTACACATTGTCTACATCCACATCTTCCTGCAAATTTGTACACAAAAAAAAAAAAAGTTAGCCATGCCATACTTTGCAAAATCAAAAATAAAATCAACGGTTATGCCACTTACGTTTTCACTATTTGCGCCATGTTCATTATTATCAAAATCCTCCGGAGGTAAGATATCATATGACGAGACGGAATCATTGTCGCTGCTGTCATCATCTTCGTTCAAATTATCGTTATCAGTTTTAGTCACCTTATCAGTATCATTCTTCTCCCTCCCACATGCGGATTCTTCATCCATGTCAACACGCCTACCTCACAGAACTGCAGAATATCGTGTGTTAGGTCTAGTACGTACATGAGGCGCTGCGGCGGGAGGTTTTGATGAACCCTAAACTAGACCTAACTTCCACGCATCATGCCCGCCTCATGCCCGCTAGGGTTTAGATGACAAACCTTGGCCCGCGTTGTAGACGTCGCCGGCGTTCGACGACGGACTTCAGGTGGCGACGTGCACGACGAGCAACCGGCGAGGGCGGCGTCGACGGGTTATCAGCGGCGGCGGACGGGGGAAGGACGGCAGCGATCGGCCACTTTGCACAGCGGGCGGGCGTTGACGTTCAGACGGCGGCCAGGACGTTGGGACGGCGAGGGCGGCGGTGGACCGGGTAAGTACGGCGGCGATCCGCCGCCGTACAGACGGGGGAAGGACGGCGGCGATCCGCGGCGGCGGCGATCTGTCACTTGGAACGGCGGGCGGGCGAGCGAACAGATGGGGCTGGCGAGTAGATGGGGCGGGCGTAGATTGTGCAACTGCCCTTTTTTTTCGTGCTATACGTATGCGGGCATGGGAGTGTAACTGTATAATACGAGGTGGGTATACGTTTCTTCCGTATGACTGTTCGGCCCAGCCTCTACTGTCGCTACCATGCTCGCTCGTCTCTTTAAGTTAGTTAGCACAGATGATCTTGCAAACGTGCACAGTGACCGATAGAAATTTCAAAAAAGCAGAGTATGTGCTATAGGCCTCGCTGCAAAGGCAAAAACACCCAACAAAGTGGAACTCGATGTTCAGAAATTAGCTGGTTGGATAATGCATGCCTACTACTCTGATGTAGAATGTTTTTCTCTAATTAAGGACACCGTTTAATAGATAGATGCCTAGAACTTAGATGCCTATCCCATTTTATTCGCCTGGCATGCGTGCATGTATGAATTGTGCAGGACAAATTCAGACAAACTATCGAAAATATGCCATCAAGCGGGTGAAATATTTTTCTTACATGAATGTCAGCATTTTCCTGACGAACACCAGGCGCCCTCTCGCTCCTGCCTCCCTTCTTGCAGTGTTATACTCGCGACTACATGCAAATACATGGCTATCGGATGATCTAGCTTGGTCTAGGCATGCATTTGGCTAGTCTATATATAGTCCATCCCAAAGTGTCTTCTATCCTTCCTCCGGTAACAAATAGAAATAGTAATTGTTAGCTAGCTAACTATAGGATTGAACAGAACTATGCATGTATCCCTGGAGCTGATATATATACAAGTAATTAGCTATGTCCAAATGCAGTGAGATATTGGAGTGAACCAAACAAGCCTACTTCCTTCCCAAATGATCAGATATTCCATCCGTATCTTTCTCTTCTCCACCTCTCTGAAATCTTTAAGGCCTTGTTTGGTTGAGGTGGATTTGAAGGGGATTGAGAGGGATTAAAGCCCCTACAAGTCAAAATCCCTCCAAATCCCCTTCAATCCTCTACAATCCCCTTGAGAGGAGGTCTAACCAAACAAAACCAAACTAAAAAAAACCAAGGGACAAGCATAAGGCGCAGAGGTCGAGTTTCAACAGCTTCCGTCTTTACTGGCATACTACCCGGTTGTGGAAATGGTGGAGATGAGGCCTTTTAGCACGTTCAGCGTCGCTTTAGCATTCCTGCAGCTTCGTTGTCAATCTTCGGCACTCTCGGCGGCATTGTCTGGGTTCCAATCTACGACCGACTAGTCCTGCTCAGCACCATAGATCTTGGGAACTACACGAGAGCACCATGCTGATGACGAACGTGAAACACGTGTGACGACGAGGCACAATGGATCCCAGGACAATCTCTACATCGGCCACTGCAACTATTATTTTTGGCTGCTCGCCTTCGCCAGTCTTTTGAATGTCCTTGTGTACGCGTTAATTGTGAGTTGGTGGTATACCTACAAGAGGTCCGAAGGCCACAGTCGACAGCAATAATTGGAGTGTGGTGTGAATGTACGTGAAGAGTCGTGAATTTTCACACGACAAAGTATAAACCTCGCTTGGACTAGGCATCTTGAGGTTGTTTGCTAGCCTGTTTCCTTGGTCTTACACTAAGATTGTATCCTTTAATCCGAGCGTGCAGGCTTGTTTCTTTGGCCTTTATAGGTGAAATTTAAATTTAATCAAAATATATCAAGCATCAGGTTGAATAACAACCTTAATCCGACTGTACACCAGTCAAAGGCTCTTGTCTTTCACTGGGTCAAAGTAACATATATTTGTTGGAGAACGTAGTATTTTAAAATTTTCCTACGATCACGCAAGATCTATCTACTAGATGCATAGCAACGAGAGGGGAGAGTGTGTCTACGTACCCTCGTAGACCGGGAGCGGAAACGTCAAGTGACGCGGTTGATGTTGTCGAACTTCTTCGCGATCCAACCGATCAAGCACCGAACGTACGGCACCTCCGCGTTCAGCACACGTTCAGCTTGATGACGTCCCACGAGCTCTTGATCCAGTTGAGCTTCACGGGAGAGTTTCGTCAGCACGACGGCGTGGTGACGGATATGATTTATTCACCGGTGCAGGGCTTCGCCTAAGTACTGCAACGGTATGACCGAGGTGTGTTTCTGTGGAGGGGGGCACCGCACACGGCTAAAACAATTCAACTTGTGTGTCTTTGGGTGCCCCCCTGCCCCCGTATATAAAGGAGCAAGGGGGGAGGCCGGCCGGCCCTTGTTTGGTGCGGCTAGGGTTGCAATCCTACTAGGAATAGGATTGCAATCCTATTCCTAGTAGGAATCACCAAAAGAAGGAAGAGAGGGAAAGGAAAAAAGGGAGAGGTGGCGCCCCCCCAATCCTAGTCCAACTAGGAACCCTAGGTGGGGCGCCGGCCAGCCCTATGGGCTGCCTCTCTCTTTCCCTTAAGGCCCACTATGGACCATCCCCCCTTGTAGGGGGTTCCGGTAACCCCCTCCGGCAATCCCGTTAAATCCGAAACTTTTCCGGAACACTTCCGGTGTCCGAATATAGTCGTCCAATATATCAATCTTTATGTCTCGGACATTCCGAGACTCCTCGTCATGTTCATGATCTCATCCGGGACTCCGAACTACCTTCGGTACATCAAAACTCATAAACTCATAATACCGATCGTCATCAAACGTTAAGCGTGCGGACCCTACGGGTTCGAGAACTATGTAGACATGACCGAGACTCATCTCCGGTCAATAACCAATAGCTGAACCTGGATGTTCATATTGGCTCCTACATATTCTACGAAGATCTTTTATCGGTCAAAACCGCATAACAACATACGTTGTTCCTTTTGTCATCGGTATGTTACTTGCCCGAGATTCGATCGTCGGTATCTCTATACCTAGTTCAATCTCGTTACCGGCAAGTCTCTTTACTCGTTCCGTAACACATCATCTCGTGACTAACTCATTAGTCTTTTGCTTGCAAGGCTTATTGTGATGTGTGTTACCGAGAGGGCCCAGAGATACCTCTCCGACACTCGGAGTGACAAATCCTAATCTTGATCTATGCCAACACCACGAATACTTTCGGAGACACCTGTAGAGCATCTTTATGATCACCCAGTTACGTTGTGACGTTTGATAGCACACAAGGTGTTCCTACGGTATTCGGGAGTTGCATAATCTCATAGTCATAGGAACATGTATAAGTCATGAATAAAGCAATAGCAGTAAAACTAAACGATCATAGTGCTATGCTAACGGATGGGTCTTGTCCATCACATCATTCTCCTAATGATGTGATCTCGTTGATCAAATGACAACTCATGTCTATGGTTAGGAAACATAACCATCTTTGATCAATGAGCTAGTCTAGTAGAGGCATACTAGGGACACTCTGTTTTGTCTATGTATTCACACATGTATTAAGTTTCCGGTTAATACAATTCTAGCATGAATAATAAACATTTATCATGATATAAGGAAATATAAATAACAACTTTATTATTGCCTCTAGGGCATATTTCCTTCAGTCTCCCACTTGCACTAGAGTCAATAATCTAGCTCACATCGCCATGTGATTTAATACCGGTAGTTCACATCGTTTATGTGAATAACACCCATAGTTCACATCGCCATGTGACCAACACCCAAAGGGTTTACTAGAGTCAATAATCTAGTTCACATCGCTATGTGATTAATAACCAAGAGTAATAAGGTGTGATCATGTTTTGCTTGTGAGAGAAGTTTAGTCAACGGGTCTGTCACATTCAGATCCGTATGTATTTCGCAAATTTCTATGTCTACAATGCTCTGCATAGAGCTACTCTAGCTAATTGCTCCCATTTTCAATACGCATCCAGATTGATACTTAGAGTCATCTGGATTTAGTGTCAAAGCTTGCATCGGCGTAACCCTTTACGACGAACTCTTTATCACCTCCATAATCGAGAAACATTTCCTTAGTCATCCAGTTACTAAGGATAATTTTGACCGCTGTACAGTGATCCACTCCTGGATTACTTTAGTACCTCCCTGCTAAACTTATAGCAAGGCACACATCAGGTCTGGTACACAGCATCGCATACATGATAGATCCTATGGCTGAGGCATAGGGAATGACTTTCATTTTCTCTCTATCTTCTGCAGTGGTCGGGCATTGAGTCTTACTCAACTTCATACCTTGTAATACAGGCAAGAACCCTTTCTTTGACTGGTCCATTTTGAACTTCTTCAAAATCTTATCAAGGTATGTGCTTTGTGAAAGTCCAATTAAGCGTCTTGATCTATCTCTATAGATCTTGATGCCTAATATATAAGCAGCTTCATCGAGGTCTTTCATTAAAAAACTCTTATTCAAGTATCCTTTTATGCTGTCCAGAAATTCTATATCATTTCCAATCAACAATATGTCATCCACATATAATATTAGAAATGCTACAGAGCTCCTACTCACTTTCTTGTAAATACAGGCTTCTCCAAAAGTCTGTATAAAACCATATGCTTTGATCACCTCATCAAAGCGTATATTCCAACTCCGAGATGCTTGCACCAGTCCATAGATGGATCGCTAGAGCTTGCATACTTTGTTAGCACCTTTTGGATCGACAAAACTTTCTGGTTGCATCATATACAACTCTTCTTTGAGATATCCATTCAAGAATGCAGTTTTGACATCCATTTGCCAGATTTCATAATCATAAAATGCGGCAATTGCTAACATGATTCGGACAGACTTAAGCATCGCTACAGGTGAGAAAGTCTCATCGTAGTCAACTCCTTGAACTTGTCGAAAACCTTTCGCAACAAGTCGAGCTTTGTAAACAGTAACATTACCGTCTGCGTCGGTCTTCCTCTTGAAGATCCATTTATTTTCGATGGCCTGTCGATCATCGGGCAAGTCAACCAAAGTCCACACTTTGTTCTCATACATGGATCCCATCTCAGATTTCATGGCTTCAAGCCATTTTGCGGAATCTGGGCTCATCATCGCTTCCTCATAGTTCGTAGGTTCATCATGGTCTAGTAACATGATTTCCAGAACTGGGTTGCCGTACCACTCTAGTGCGGAACGTACTCTGGTTGATCTACTACGTTCAGAAGAAACTTGATCTGAAGTTTCTTGATCATCATCATTAACTTCCTCACTGATTGGTGTAGGAATCACTGGAACAATTTTCTGTGATGTACTACTTTCCAATCCGGGAGAAGGTACAATTACCTCATCAAGTTCTACTTTCCTCCCACTCACTTCTTTCGAGAGAAACTCCTTTTCTAGAAAGGATCCATTTTTAGCAATGAATATCTTGCCTTCGGATCTGTGATAGAAGGTGTACCCAACAGTCTCTTTTGGGTATCCTATGAAGACACATTTCTCCGACTTGGGTTCGAGCTTATCAGGTTGAAGCTTTTTCACATAAGCATCGCAGCCCCAAACTTTAAGAAACGACAACTTTGGTTTCTTGCCAAACCATAGTTCATAAGGTGTCGTATCAACGGATTTAGATGGTGCCCTATTTAACGTGAATTCAGCTGTCTCTAAAGCATAACCCCAAAACGATAGTGGTAAATCGGTAAGAGACATCATAGATCGCACCATATCTAATAAAGTACGGTTATGACGTTCAGACACACCATTACACTATGGTATTCCAGGTGGCGTGAGTAGTGAAACTATTTCACATTGTTTTTACTGAAGGCCAAACTCGCTAACTTAAATAATTTACCTCTACGATCATATCGTAGAAACTCTTATTTTCTTGTTACGATGATTCTCCACTTCACTCTGAAATTCTTTGAACTTTTCAAATGTTTCAGACTTGTGCTTCATTAAGTAGATATACCCATATCTGCTCAAATCATCAGTGAAGGTCAGAAAATAACGATACCTGCCGCGAGCTTCAACACTCATTGGTCCACATACATCAGTATGTATGATTTCCAACAAATCTGTTGCTCGCTCCATGGTTCTGGAGAACGGAGTTTTAGTCATCTTGCCCATGAGGCATGGTTCGCAAGCACCAAGTGATTCATAATCAAGTGATTCCAAAAGTCCATCACTATGGAGTTTCTTCATGCGCTTTACACCAATATGACCTAAACGGCAGTGCCACAAATAAGTTGCACTATCATTATTAATCTTGCATCTTTTGGCTTCAATATTATGAATATGTGTATCACACGATCGAGATCCAACAAACTATTTTCATTGGGTGTATGACCATAGAAGGTTTTTATTCATGTAAACAGAACAACAATTATTCTCTAACTTACATGAATAACCGTATTGCAATAAACATGATCAAATCATATTCATGTTCAACACAAACACCAAATAACACTTATTTAGGTTCAACACTAATCCCGAAAGTATAGGGAGTGTGCGATGATGATCATATCAATCTTGGAACTACTTCCAATACACATCGTCACTTCATCCTTTAACTAGTTTCTGTTCATCATGCAACTCCCATTTTGAGTTACTAATATTTAGCAACTAAACCAGTATCAAATACCGAGGGGTTGCTATGAACACTAGTAAACTACACATCAATAATATGTATATCAAATATACCTTTGTTCACTTTGCCATCCTTCTTATTCGCCAAATATCTAGGGCAGTTCCACTTCTAGTGACCATTTCCTTTGCAGTAAAAGCACTTGTTTCAGGCTTGAGTTTAGCTTTGGGTTTCTTCACGGGAGTGACAACTTGCTTGTCATTCTTCTTGAAGTTCCCCTTCTATCCCTTTGCCCTTTACTTGAAACAAGTGGTCTGGTTAACCATCAACACTTGATGCTCTTTCTTGATTTCTACCGTCGCCGATTTCAGCATCGTGAAGAGCTCGGGAATTACTTTCGTCATCCCTTGCATATTATAGTTCATCACGAAGTTCTACTAACTTGGTGATAGTGTCTAGAGAACTTTGTCAATTACTATCTTATTTGGAAGATTAACTCCCACTTGATTCAAGCAATTGTACTACCCAGACAATCTGAGCACATGCTCACTGGTTGAGCTATTCTCCTCCATCTTGTAGGCAAAGTACTGTCAGAGGTCTTATACCTCTTGACACGGGCATGAATATGAAATACTAATTTCAACTCTTGGAACATCTCATATGCTCCGTGGCGTTTCAAAACATTTTTGAAGTCCCGGTTATAAGCCGTAAAGCATGGTGCACTAAACTATCAAGTAGTCATCATATCGAGCTTTTGTCAAAACGTTCATAACGTCTACATCTGCTCCTGCAATAGGTCTGTCACCTAGCGGTGCATCAAGGACATATTTCTCTGTGCAGCAATGAGGATAGTCCTCAGATCACGGAACAATTCCGCATCATTGCTACTAACATCTTTCAACTTAGTTTTCTCTTGGAAAAATAAACGGGGAGCAACATCGCGAGCTATTGATCTACAACATAGATATGCTAATACTATCAGGACTAACTTCATGATAAATTAAAGTTCAATTTAATCATATTACTTAAGAACTCCCACTTAGATAGACATCCCTTCGGTCATCTAAGTGATCACGTGATCCAAATCAACTAAACCATGTTCGATCATCACGTGAGATGGAGTAGTTTCAATGGTGAACATCTTATATTGATCATATCTACTATATGATTCACGCTCGACCTTTCGGTCTCCAGTGTTCCGAGGCCATATCTGCATATGCTAGGCTCGTCAAGTTTAACCCGAGTATTCTGCGTGTGCAAAACTGGCTTACACCCGTTGTATTTGAACGTAGAGCTTATCACACCCGATCATCACGTGGTGTCTCGGCACGACGAACTTTCGCAACGGTGCATACTCAGGGAGAACACTTATACCTTGAAATTTAGTAAGGGATCATCTTATAATGCTACCGTCGTTCTAAGCAAAATAAGAAGCATAATAAGATAAACATCACATGCAATCAAAATATGTGACATGATATGGCCATCATCATCTTGTGCTTTTGATCTCCATCTTCAAAGCACCGTTATGATCACCTTCGTCACCGGCGCGACACCTTGATCTCCATCGTAGCATCGTTGTCGTCTCGCCAACTATTGCTTCTACGACTATCGCTACCGCTTAGTGATAAAGTAAAGCAATTACATGGCGATTGCATTTCATACAATAAAGCGACAACCATATGGCTCCTGCCAGTTGCCGATAACATTACAAAACATGATCATCTCATACAAAACCGTATAACTCATCATGTCTTGACCATATCACATCACAACATGCCCTGCAAAAACAAGTTAGACGTCATCTACTTTGTTGTTGCAAGTTTTACGTGGCTGCTACGGGCTTAGCAAGAACCGTTCTTACCTACGCATACAAAACCACAACGATGTTTCATCAAGTATGTGCTGTTTTAACCTTCACAAGGACCGGGCGTAGCCACACTTGATTCAGCTAAAGTGAGAGAGACAGACACCCGCCAGTCACCTTTAAGCAACGAGTGCTCGTAACGGTGAAACCAGTCTCGCGTAAGCGTACGCGTAATGTCGGTCCGGGCCGCTTCATCTCACAATACCGCCGAAGCAAAGTATGACATGCTGGTAAGCAGTATGACTAGTATCGCCCACAACTTATTGTGTTCCACTCGTGCATATCATCTACGCATAGACCTGGCTCATGATGCCACTGTTGGAGAACGTAGTATTTTAAAATTTTCCTACGATCACGCAAGATCTATCTACTAGATGCATAGCAACGAGAGGGGAGAGTGTGTCTACGTACCCTCGTAGACCGGGAGCGGAAGCGTCAAGTGACGCGGTTGATGTTGTCGAACTTCTTCGCGATCCAACCGATCAAGCACCGAACGTACGGCACCTCCGCGTTCAGCACACGTTCAGCTTGATGACGTCCCACGAGCTCTTGATCCAGTTGAGCTTCACGGGAGAGTTTCGTCAGCACGACGGCGTGGTGACGGATATGATGTATTCACCGGTGCAGGGCTTCGCCTAAGTACTGCAACGGTATGACCGAGGTGTGTTTCTGTGGAGGGGGCACCGCACACGGCTAAAACAATTCAACTTGTGTGTCTTTGGGTGCCCCCCTACCCCCGTATATAAAGGAGCAAGGGGGGAGGCCGGCCGGCCCTTGTTTGGTGCGGCTAGGGTTGCAATCCTACTAGGAATAGGATTGCAATCCTATTCCTAGTAGGAATCACCAAAAGAAGGAAGAGAGGGAAATGAAAAAAGGGAGAGGTGGCGCCCCCCCAATCCTAGTCCAACTAGGAACCCTAGGTGGGGCGCCGGCCAGCCCTATGGGCTGCCTCTCTCTTTCCCTTAAGGCCCACTATGGACCATCCCCCCTTGTAGGGGGTTCCGGTAACCCCCTCCGGCAATCCCGTTAAATCCGAAACTTTTCCGGAACACTTCCGGTGTCCGAATATAGTCGTCCAATATATCAATCTTTATGTCTCGGACATTCCGAGACTCCTCTTCATGTCCGTGATCTCATCCGGGACTCCGAACTACCTTCGGTACATCAAAACTCATAAACTCATAATACCGATCGTCATCAAACGTTAAGCGTGCGGACCCTACGGGTTCGAGAACTATGTAGACATGACCGAGACTCATCTCTGGTCAATAACCAATAGCGGAACCTGGATGTTCATATTGGCTCCTACATATTCTACGAAGATCTTTTATCGGTCAAAACCGCATAACAACATACGTTGTTCCTTTTGTCATCGGTATGTTACTTGCCCGAGATTCGATCGTCGGTATCTCTATACCTAGTTCAATCTCGTTACCGGCAAGTCTCTTTACTCGTTCCGTAACACATCATCTCGTGACTAACTCATTAGTCTTTTGCTTGCAAGGCTTATTGTGATGTGTGTTACCAAGAGGGCCCAGAGATACCTCTCCGACACTCGGAGTGACAAATCCTAATCTTGATCTATGCCAACACCACGAATACTTTCGGAGACACCTGTAGAGCATCTTTATGATCACCCAGTTACGTTGTGATGTTTGATAGCACACAAGGTGTTCCTACGGTATTCGGGAGTTGCATAATCTCATAGTCATAGGAACATGTATAAGTCATGAAGAAAGCAATAGCAGTAAAACTAAACGATCATAGTGCTATGCTAACGGATGGGTCTTGTCCATCACATCATTCTCCTAATGATGTGATCCCGTTGATCAAATGACAACTCATGTCTATGGTTAGGAAACATAACCATCTTTGATCAATGAGCTAGTCTAGTAGAGGCATACTAGGGACACTCTGTTTTGTCTATGTATTCACACATGTATTAAGTTTCCGGTTAATACAATTCTAGCATGAATAATAAACATTTATCATGATATAAGGAAATATAAATAACAACTTTATTATTGCCTCTAGGGCATATTTCCTTCAATATTTTCCTGAAATAACGAGTTTTTCATTGCGAGTTTTTCATACAAAAACTGAACATCTGTAGTGGGGAGATAGAGCAGCAGGACGTGGAGATGGTAGGAAGAATATCTACACTTGGTCATTACTTGATGGCAGAAAGATATCACTCAAGAGGTGCTGAGACGAAATTATTGTTTATGTAGTTTTTGTACACAACACAGCGTACAAACATCTTTGTAGCAAGTCGATAACAATTACATATGGCATCTGCAACAATGCGACATCAAGATCAAGTCCAAACATTGAGGGCAGACACAACCAAATCATTAAAAGAAGTCGCAGCGAACAGCCCCTACACTAAAGCATAAACAACTACCGCCACCGCCATAGTTAACAACACCTAGATTGCAAGTAAGGTTCCCGACTCTTCAATAGCAACGCCTCCAAAAAGCAAATGGCGTACAAGTACCTCCATTGTCGGATCCCACCATAAAAGACATATCATATTTTTTCAATCAGAAGAGGAAGTCAAGCAATATCTAGAAAATGCCTTCAACAAGGTATAACCAAGAAAGAAGTTCCTTCTGTTGCGGCTACCAACTTTCTATGTAGAAGTCTTGTTGCAGTGCCTTGATTGCTAGAAAGGATACATCCGCTCCATGGACCCAGGACCTAGAAATTCAAGCCCCCATGGAGCAGGCGCCCAGAATTGTCGTCCGTGCACACGGTTCTGACGCGAATTCACACCAAGCGAAACCATACCTGCATAGACCGCCTCCCATGATGAGGAAAGCCACCTATCCTGTCACGCATCATCAAAACTGCGGAACATGGTGAAACCTACATACCAAGAATTTGCTTATAGCTGCCAGATCTACCACCGCAGTGTGCCGCGCATAGCCATGCCTGCTCTGCTGCGTATTTGACCCACCTTGAGCGCCTTCTTAGTTTGCTATGGTAGCCCTGAATGTTTCGACGGGAGCTGGGTCACCCGACCGTTTAGCAAAGCACCGATCTCATTGATAAGATTATCAATCGGCAGTTTGGTCAACCGGCGCCCGCTCCCACATCGTCTCCCGCACTTGGCACTTGTGCTACATCGGCCGGTATGTCCTGCACCGTCGGCTGCCGATAATCTTCAACACTTATTCGATGCAATGTCTGAATTGAGTTTGACCATTTATTCGTTCGACATTTGCAAGGGAAGACAATGAACATGTGCGAAGAGTTTTTATACAATGAGTTACGGTAATAACATACGTTGACTTTGATAATCTTCGATGGAGCAGGTTCAAATCTTTCTCGAGAAGCATCGTCCACTTCGAGATCGACAACTTCTCAATGATCCCGTGAAACATCATATTAACCAGTTTCTTTGTAGATGTCCTTAGATTTTTTTTTTCCTTTCGGCACTATGTCCTTTGAATTATATTTATTTCGGAACTATGTATTTCACATTTGAACTACGCATTCATATGTTTAAACTATGCCTCTCGAATATTCAAATGAAGTTTGAACTAGCTCACCAGGGTTCAAGTCCTAGACTTGGGTCTGGTGCTCACACATTCCTGTCAAGGTGTGATGCCGGCTTATTGTCTCTGAGGTGTTCATAGAGAGTTTTTTTCTTTTGGTTCATCCCCTTGGAGACACCCTCGTCGAAATCCCGAAAGTGCCCCTGTGCCAGATTGACCAAAACGAGCTCGGCCTCCCCCCCCGTATCGTTCCCCTTCTCCAGCTCTCTCGCTCCCAGCGGCGGCGGCCTCGTCGGAGGCGCTCCTCGACGGCAGCTAGCCTCGTCGGACGCGCTCGTCGACGGCGTCAGGCACC
>LR738709.1:1842176-1868518 GCA_902687465.1 Secale cereale | reverse complement strand
CCCCCCCCCCCCCCCTCCCTCTCTCTTCCGCTCATCCTCTTGTCCCCCGGGGCGGTGACCTAGGGTTAGGTGTAGGAGCTCGCCGCCCCGTCGTGCCTCTACTGCTGCGGCTTCGTGCGGCCGCCGTTCCCACGTGCTCGTGCGCCTCTGCCGGGCCCGCGTGCTCGTGCGCCTCTGCCGGCGTCACGCTGCTTGCTGCTGCTTCCTGAAGCCAAACTGAAGCCTGATGAAAATAGTAGATTCAGTCAAAACAACACAGTGGGAATTACGAATTCAACCATATAACAAAGACAGATTTAGGATCCTCACTCGCGAGCTCTACCATTCATTCAGTCTCCTGTGAATCAAAGCTTCCCAATCATTTATTACGACTACAGTCCAGCCATATCATAGAGCATTGGGGATGTTGTGTTGCTGCTGCATCTTCTTCAGTTAAAAGAGGTGCAACGGGTAATCTGCCCATCTGTTTAGGCACATATCATCAAGAGCAAATGAAAGGATTGTGTGTAAGTCAAAAGGGTAGCCCAATATTACCTTCACCTTTTTCTGGTTTGCGACGCAAGGCAGAGACCAGTGGAATATTTCTGCAGGTAATCGCCGTATAATCTTGTTGGAAGTTTGTTTGCTGGTACTGACTTTGTGTGTAACCCGTCTGTAGGGGATTCTTGCAGAAATTGAGCACGGTCCTGTGGGGTTCATCACCAGCTGTTAAAGAGTGATTCAGTGATAGAGACCAGAACAGGTGCTAGTGGTAAGCCTAGGGGAGATGTACCGTGGTGGGCTTGACCGCTTCAAGAAAGCTCAGGCCTTGGAGCCGTTCTCGGTGCAGCAGTCTGGTTCTGCCGCAAAGAGCGTGCCCGCGCCGGTGAAAGTGCAGCCAGCTCCATTGGTGCCGCCGCAAAGCTCACATCCTGGCCCCAGCCAGGGTCAGCATGCTCCGCAGAGTGCTGGCTCAAGCATCGCCGGGCAAGAAGCTGCTGGGGCTCCCAGACCCGCCGGGACGCAGTTTGGTGGGGGGCAGTCGACGTGGCAACCGCCGGACTGGGCAATTGAGCCGCGCCCTGGGGTTTACTATCTTGAGGTGATGAAGGATGGGAATGCCATTGATAAGATCAATCTGGACAAGAAGAGGCATATATTTGGGAGGCAGGTGCCTGCTTGTGAGATTGTCTTGGACCATCAGTCTGTCTCACGCCAACATGCTGCTGTCGTTCCACACAAAAATGGAAGGTTAGAGACCTACCTGATGTTTGATGCACTTGCGTTCTGTTGGATGCATGAGCTTATGTTTTTGATGGTTAACGAGACTTCTTTTTAGCAACCTGAATGTTAACTGTGCCATCAAATCAAATAGATTTGATTTTATTAAATCAATAGACAACGGGTTGTGCCTGTAATGGAATTTTGTGCTCCTATATGCTATTGACCTTTTAGACATGCTTCGTTCAGAATTTTCTGCCCAAGAAATGGCAGGATTATAGCTGTTAAAATGTTCTTTTATCTACGTTGTGTCTTAGGTGCATAACTAACAGCTGCTCCATGGTTCCTTTGTTTCCTTTCAGCATCTATGTTATCGATTTAGGATCTGTCCATGGTACATTTGTTGCAAACGAGAGATTAACCAAGGACAACCCTGTTGAACTTGAAGTTGGACAGTCACTTCGCTTTGCTGCATCAACCAGAGCATATGTTCTACGAAAGAACACAGCTGCCTTTTTCCCCACTCAAAGTCTCCCGTCAGATGTGAGTTTGCCATCCCCTCCAGACTCTGACGATGAAGACGCCGTTGTTGCATACAATACAATACTTAATCGCTATGGTGTTAGCAAATCAGATGTGCCATTGAAGAGAAAAGGTTCTTCTGGGGATGCTTCTGCTAATGCTGCAAATGATGACAACAAGGCAGTCGGTAGACCGTCAAAGAAAAGCAAAAGGCGGAGAGTGTCATTTAGAGATCAGGTTGGTGGAGAGCTTATTCAGGTGGTTGGGATTTCTGATGGTGCAGATGTTGAGACTGAACCAGGCCCAGTTGGTGTGAAGGAAGGCAGTCTTGTTGGGAAGTACGAGTCTCTTGTACAGGTCACTGTCATACCAAAAGGAAAGGAGCAAACTTCATCAAAGGACAGTGCCTCCCACAGTGGGGTAACAGATAAGCTACAACAGATGCTTAACAAAGTTAAAAGCACATCCAGAGGTGGTATGTATGATGACCTTTACGGGGACTCTGTTCCAGCAAAACTGGGCTCATCATGGGCGTATAAATCAGATGGCCAGCCAGAGCAAGTCAAAGTTGTTGATGAAAGGAAGTCTAGCAAGGATGTGGCTGCAAATTCAGCTGATGAGAGTGATGATGACTTGTTTGGCGACTAGTTATTTTGTCACATTTCCAGTTAGTAGTGAATTGCCTTGATTACAAACACATGGCAGCAGAAATGTTATGTTTGCCTTGGGTATTTTGCTTTGTTCTACATGATTGTATCCTGCTGTGAATCAAGGTAATCTCTTTTTTGCCTAATATTAATGTTAGAGCATGCTTTCTTATGGTTGCGAGTATGGGGATTGACGTACCATGTTGCCCTATTTCTTCATTCTGTCTTTGTGTGGTGATGTTGACTCTAATACCCTGCCCTGGTTTCTTCAATCTTACTGTTTTTATCATGCTTGTGCATTATGATGCACTATCTTATTGGACATCTCATGTTTTTAAATGCTTAACAGTTAAATAGTAAAAACCAGAGCTTTGCTTCGTAGCCTGAACTGTTCATCTGGTCAAGTAGGTACATAATTTTATTGCATATACTCCCATATTCACATGTCATAATTGGGGTACGTCTTGTCTCTAGTTTGTGGCTTAATTATTAATCATTTATTTATATTCTATCTTTTGTTTGGCCGGTTTTGCCTCTACTTTAGGAGCCCTGTAAGGAATGATTTTTCTTCCATTTCATTATTAAAAGGGAAGATAAAATAAGGGCATCACCTCGCTTGGTCCCCTGTTTTTCATAGACTCCCTCCCGTTCAAGACCTGCTGTCTGGACTCTTTTTGCATGGTAGACTTGGTAGTTAACCATCATGATCCTGTTATCCTACTTTTGAATCCTCGTGTATCCATTTGATAGTATTGCACCATCCAATCCTTGTGGGAAGTATGTTGAAACTGCATAAGGTTGCTTGCTTCGCTCTTATTAAGCATAACTTGCATGCATCTCCAGCTAGTGACCATTGCTTCGACTTGGTATTTTGACTTAGTTTGGACGTACGAGGTCTCTCGTCAGCAGGTGTCTTTTGTATCTGTGCCAGGTACGCTAGGTACTCTAGCAGTGGATACTGTCTGCATGTTTACCGTCACATGGCAGAATTTATTTCCTTAGAGATATCATAAGAGTGGGTTGTGAGGATAGCTTTGTTGTGGTTCTCACGCCCTGGGCCATCTAATTCTAGACCATAACATTTGACACCCAAGGAGTTGAGTTTCTTTGTACCATGTTGGACTTGACCAGCGATCGGTTTGCTGCTTGGCGTGGGCAGATTTCTGAGATTTGCCAAGGAAAAAATGGAGCTGCCAAACATAGCCCTATCTCTTTCAGTTAGTAATTTTGACTTGGAATCAGGTTGGAAGTTGAAATAAATCTTTAAAAAATAAGCTACAAAATGGTAGAAAAAGTCATATGATGTTTTCTGTGTTTATCAAACCCTTTCAAAGCTCTTAAAATGCACATGAAAAATCTGAAACCAGTATTTCAAATATATATTGAGATGATATAATTAGTATCGAACTATGCATGAGTTTAAGAGTTGGCTACTGAATTGGCATTCATGTTCTTCGATATCTGTATGATTAAACTGGAACACATTCGAACTAAAATTTATGACGGAGCTAACTGAACAATTAGAGCAAGTTGATGGGCTGGAAAATCCTGTTTTTATCAGAAAGGCGGTCTAAGGTGAACATGCCGTACAAGTAGATGTACTCCCTGTGCAATTACTCTTTATAATGTCATAGTTCCAACATTGTATCCAACCTCCGCATTAACAAGTTGTAGCTCCATACCGGTTCTCTAACCGAGTCTCTGGTGGCCATTCTAGAGCTAATGTTTAGCCACATTAATCTGGGCTAGTTCCATTTACTTGGAGTCAATCAAAATGGTCTAGTACGGTTGCACATGCTTCAAAACTCTGGCTACGTAGTATTGCTTACATATACCTGAATAGATCTAAAATCAGTATTTTAAATATGCAGTTGTGAAAATCTGGATGTTGATTATAATCAGTATCCATCTATTCGTAAGTTTAGGAGTTGACTACTGAACTGACATTCATGTTCATCAATATCTGCACATGATTAAACTGGAATGCATTGGACTTAAATTTACGATGGAGCTAATTGTACCATTAGACCAAGTTGATGGACTGAAAAATCCAGTTTTTTTTTTTTTTTTTTTTTTTTGAAAAAGAAGGTGGCCACCAAAGAACTAGCCATTGACAGGGGTGCATGAAAGCTAGCAATCCATGGTCCTGGAGTCGGTCAAGATGGCCTAGTATGGTTGCAGTCTTGTATACCCTAGCTACATTATATATATGGACATGTCATTGAAGTTATGTAGCACATGCACAGTCTTTCAAGTTCTTTGCTAGTCAACCTGCAATCTTTGATGGACCGTTTATTTTCTCTACTGTGAAACTTTGTTTCATGTAACATTTATATATATATTTTTAAAAATCTCTGCATGTTGGTTGAGAATGAGTAGTGTGTGTAAACACAAGTAGGACCTCTGGCTGCTTGTGCTATTGGTGGCAGGTAAATCTTGCTTCAGTTTTCTTACCTTGGGCACACCGGGGGACAAAATGGAAACGCCGAAACAGAAAGAGAAACCACTTTGCTAGTTGCTGATGCACTGAATCTTTTTCTCTACCTCGATTATCCGAATAAGATGATGATGAAACATGTTCAAAGCTACTGTTACTTTGGCGACGCGTCTTTATTTTGTACGGCTGAAGCGAGAGCTGGGACTGCAGATCCCGGGTTGGAGATTGCATCCTAGCATTTCCATACTCGCAATCGTTTGTGAACTTGATGAAGCGGGGCAGTGTGTTTGCCTTTTGTTTTTTGTTCAAAACCTTGGGACAAACTTGGTTTGTACTCCTTGATGGTGTCTGTCTACTACTGCTCTTCTTTTTTGCGAACATGATGTTTACATATTCAAAAATGTTGGAGGGTATTGTCCACAACTGAATGCAGTTTCATGCCCGGTGTGTATTACTACTGTTGATAGCATGCGTAAAACAAATCTGAATATTAAATTTGCTCGCTCTCTCTCTCTCTCTCTCTCTCTCTCTCTCTCTCTCCCTCCCTCCCTCTCCTTATTATGGCCCTATGTTTTCCTTCTAGAAATTACTAATGGGTTAATTCATTTCTTAAAAAATGATAACTCCCGAACGTTCGGGAGTTAACCATGGCAACCCGAACGTTTTAGATGGAAAGTTTAGTTTGCGTGAGATTAGGGAAACATGGCAATTTTCTGACAAAAAAACAAAGAAGGACAAAGTTGCCATCCCCTATGAACTAAAGTTGCAATTCCCTATGAACTAAAGTTGCCATGTAAAAACGTTCGGGACGAAATGCTTAAAATCCGAACGTTCGGGAGTTATTGGATTCCATATCTCTCTCTCCTTCCATATCTTTGGGGATCTTAATGATTTATATATTTGGTAACAGACTAGCCCAACTACACTAGAACGGTGTCAAAAATTTGCTTACATTACTCTGCTTTTCATACTTTGTATACAGGTTTTAATCATTTTCTCATTGATCAGCCAAAACCTAGAAGGGGCACTAGATGCACGTACAATAATCTGCCTTTCATACTTTGTTTCCAACTGTCAATGGGTGAGTTGACTACTTTTGTAAACTTAGTCTCTCCGCATATAAGATTTGTCTAAAGTCAATGTTGACTTTGACCAAATTTATATGACAAAATATCAACATCTACAATATTAAATTTATATGACATATCTAACGATATTGATTTATTATTTTGAATGTTGATATTTATTTTCTATAAAGTTGGTCAAACTTTATGAAGTTTGTCTTCAGACAACTCTAATATGCAGAGTAAAAAGGACAAGAGGGAGCACAATATTATGTCAAGTTGTACAATTAAGATCCATTGAAAATCAAAAGATTTTGTTGTCAATGTTTTCATTGTGTCAAAGGAATGCATGGTTGCCTAGCTTGCGCATATGCCAGCTTAGAAATTGTCTGGAGCCATAAATGTGCGAAGTTAATTGGTAAAAAAAATTGTGTAGGGCCAAATTAAGCAGTAGTAGGAGAAGTAATAGCTCCACCCAAGAACGCCGCCACACGAGCATCGTTTCCTCTCCGGTTTCTTTCTATCCAACGTTAGGCAGTGCACGCAGGGAAGACATGATGTTGCCTATAGGTAGTAGACGAGCTTCCTATGCTCCCTCATTCGCTTGTGTTCTCCATGCTCCTCCATCCCGTTCTCCCACCTATTGCCCACGTGATCGACCCATCGTTGGTGATTGCCAGCTCCAGAATCAGCACCATGCCTGCAGACGATCTCAGGAAACACCACCTCACCGCCCCGGCCTTGCCCCCACCTCACATAGGGAAAGGTAAGGCCATCGTCCCCGACAATGATGAAGGGAAAGGGAAGGTGCTTGTGCTCAAGGGACTAAAATTGGTGGTCTCAAAGTCCAACTCCAAGAGACGCTGCAAGCCAACCCCAGCTCTTGGCATTGAGGGAGGGGGTGGCCTTGCGATGTTCTTTGTAGGGCCAAGAGAGCAAGCACTATGTAGGAGAACCGGCCCTCCTAAGGTTGCACCTTCCTTTTCCCTCTGTTAGAAGTGGGGCGGGGGACTTCACTTTCTCTATGCTACCGGAGGTCACGAGGGTGGTAGTCTCATGGCGAGGCAATGTTCCTTGGCGTCGGCTGCAAGCATGGTGTTGACGACTTGACGTTGGAGCTGGCCATGACCGTTGATGGCTCGATCACATGGGCGACAACTGGTAGAGTAGGATGAGGATGCACGGGGAGCACAAGCAAATAATGGAGTAGAGTAATCTCGACTACTACCAATAGGAAGCCTTTTGACTGCCTTGCATGAGTTGTGTGGGGTGGGGATGAATAGAAGCGGAAGAAGAAACGAGGCTTGCACGGCTGCGTGCTTGTCTGGATCCGTTGCTTCCCCTACGTTTGCTTAATTTGGGCCCCCGCAAGAAAATACCTCTTAATTTGGCTCGTTTATGGTTGCACACAATTTCTACCCTCGGATATGCACTACTATAGCTAGCTATGCATTGCGACACACACATAAAAATGTTTACAAAAAAAAACTTGTTATTTTAGAATGGATCTTAATCTTACAACTAGGCACAATGATACAAGTTTTTTCGCTATCTCGATTATCCGAATAAGATGATAGACAGACACACGCAAGTTAATGTTACTTTGGTGATGTGGCTTTGTTTTGAATGGCTGAAGTGAGTGCTGCGACCACAGATCCTGCCCGGTTTGGAGACTGCATGCAGCCTGGCATTTCTATACTCACCACCGTTTTGTGAACTTGATTTAGACCATTATTTCTTTTTTTTTCCTGTTATACCTTAGGGTGAACTTGGTTTGTTAAGGTGTCTGTTTACCTGTGTGTGCTTCTTGCTTGCAAGTATATCCTATTGTACTTCTGGAACAAAATGACTGCTTTGTGTCACAAACAAAAACATATTAAAGGTCAGACTCCCTGCCGCTTGGAGACAACAATTTTTTGTATTTTCGTAATTTTTCACTGTCTTATTTCGCACCAGTCCCTTAGATATTATGAATTTTTTCTACAAGCTTTCAACACAGCTTTTAAGTAATCTCTGTACTATACTTTGCTTTGTTAATACTGTCCAGGATGTGTTCTTGCCAACACTTCCTGCTACTACCCTTTATGTAACCTAAATGGATTTGTACGTCATCTGGATCATATGAAACTCATCCAATATATATATATATATATATATATATATATATATAGGAAAATGGTTGTGTACTCTTGAGAGTACGTACTCTTGCTCCTCATATACCACATAGATAAATCTTTCATACCTCATTATTATTTTTAATATACTTCATTAATAATTACTAGATACCCCAAAATGAGTTTCATGAAAAAAATCATGTGAGTCTACATATTTTTGAAGGTTTACGTATATACTGATTTGTTCGTACGTGAAAAAATGTATATTACAAAAAGTACGTCACAAATTATATTTTTTCAACCAAACTCGTATTGGGGTATCTAAGAATACTTAATGAAGTATATTGAGAATAATAGAGGAGTATAATCCATACGTACAAGAGGTATATTGACGATGGGAGTACATACTCACAGGAGTTATGCGCACTGCTTCCTTCTTCTGTTGCGAACCACATAGAGGGGCAGTAGGAAACCTTCATGGAGCAGCGTTTCTGGCTAGTTTGATCGATTTCTATTGGTTTATTTGTGTGTGCGCTGATTTAATATGTGATTAAACACTGAATTCAGCGAGAAAACGACGGAAAACCTTTGATTTGGCGGATCTGCGTCCGTTCTTCCGCTCGTGCAAGAGTTTCGCATCCTGCTGCTGGCTGTTCGTATTCGATTTTATAGCGTGGTCCTAGTGTGTTATCAATTTCGCGTTCATGTTTGTGTTATTCCGCGACAGATTAATTTGCTAATAGATTGAAATTTTAGTATAATTGGTCGAGTATCTCTCTGTTCTAGCGCAAAAACGTCAGTTCTCTGTCCTTCCCCGCCCGGATCGAAATTGTTGTGTTTTTTATGTAATTTTCTGTTGTTTTCGGCAATTATGTGCTGCCTTTGATCCTATCCGTATGAATTGGAGCGGATTAAGTTGTTAATTTTGAAGAATTTAACTTTTTGTCCATGTTTTTTGTGTTCTTGCGGGCGCCACTAGCTCTGGTCGTTACTCAAGATGTTTTTTGAGATTATTTTGCATTATATAGTTGTTAGAACTGCATTGCAGGCTGTGTTTTTCGTCTGCGAATCGTGGTCAAGAGCGGTGGACTGCAGTAATATGCAAATGCGCGGTGAACTGCAGTAATATGCAATGCGCGGTGAATATTTGTAGCGCGGTGAACTGCATTAATATGCAATGCGAGCCTGTATGAACTGCATTACAGCCACGGGGGTGTGGGGGACTAGTTTAATAAGTTTTTTTGCTTGGTCAAGCGCGGTGGACTGCAGTAATATGCAATGCGAAATGCACATTGTTATGTAACCACACTGCTTTATTTGTCATTTTTTTTTGTGTTGTGTCTTTACACATATATATATTGGTGGGTCAATTGGCTCCCCTCCCACCTTATCCCCGGCGGCTCCCATCTCACCTTATCCCTGGCGGCGCCACTCTTCCTCGATCTGTTTTTCTCCCAACCAGATCCCTACGCCTGGCAATGGATTGCGCGTGCGGCTGCCTGGCAAGGTTGGAGCCCATGCTGGAGACATGTGTTTTTTCTGAAGGTTTGATTCTGAACCAGAGGCAGCGGCACAGCGCGCTCTGTTCCCTTCTCTATTCTTCAGGTATTGGATTTCGGGCTCCATTCGTCCATCAGATGACTGACGATGATGTCAGTGACTCATGGGTATGTATTTCTCACATATTCTTTTTCATGTGTTGTTTGTAGTTAACACTATCTGAATTTTTGTAGCAGTATAAGTGCACTAAGTATAAGTGAACTGCTTTTCACATAGTCGTTTTATTATGAACATTGTAGGAGCAGCAGCAATTTTGTCTAGTCCATATTATTATATGTTGACATTAATATTTTTTATGAAGATTGTAGCAGCAATTTAGTTTCTGAAGATTGTAATCTTTTTCTTATTTGTTCTTATTTTTTTTGTTCTTGTTGTTTTGCTTGCAGAAATTCCCTTCTGGTCTAGTCAGGGTAACAGAAAGCTGTGTTAATTTGGTCTTGGTTAGCAAGAATGGATATCATGATGTTGATGTTATGTATTCTGTTGGCTCTGATGATTGTTTGGTTCTCAAAGATGGCTGGAAGGAATTGGTGGAGGAAGCTGGTCTTCAGGCTGGGGATGTTGTCATGGCTATGTTTTATAGGCATGCAAAGTGTTTGGAAATCAAGTTAAATTTGCTTTAGATCAGTCTTGCTTGAGCAGCAGCAGCATGAGACATTTTTGTTGTAATAATTTGACATTTTTGTGCGGCTTCTAGTGTATTTTCCTATAAGAATTCTGAGTATAAGTGAACTGCTTTTGACATATAGTTTTTCATGTGCATCCTATCAGCAGCAGCAGTTGAAGAACATACATACTGGAAACCCCCACCGAGCTTTTTTTAATCTACATACGGAACTAGAGTTTTTTTAATAAAAGAGGACTGCATCAACCATTATAATAGCAGCAGTTTTGTGAAAGAATACTCTCTGTGAACTGCTTTGATAGATTGTTTTTTATGTGTATCCTAGCTACAGCAGCAGTTTGAAGCAATATACATACTGAAAACAGACTACTGAGAACTGCATATTGTTGACAGATAGAAACCAAGGTTCTGCGCTCATAATTAACAAAGTACATCATCAAGCAAACTAACGCAACATAAGCAAACATTGTCCCAAAGCAAAGTACAACGATAGCAAACTAATCTACATAAGCAGAAGGAAACTAATCGAGCACTTGCGACAGGAATCCTTGGCTATCAGCATCTGGCCTGCTTCACCAGTTCCACCCGTTGGAGTTGGAGGTGGAAGTTGATCCCCCCTTGCCCCCCACCCTCCAGGATGACCTCGGGCGCTTCCCGGTCTTCTCTTTTTCAGCGCGCGCGAGGCCTTTCTGCATTGTGGTGATTCGGTTCCATACCTCGAACGCAGTGTAGGCGTCCTTGGCAGCATACTCGACGTGCCTCGTGCTGAGAATCGAAGTCCACAGGCTGTGGTCGTGGTCTGACATCTTTGTCTTCATGTCTGCGTACTCGTCGTCGATGATGGCAGCAGCTACATCGCCAAGCGAGTCCAGTGGCTTCGTTCCATCAGGCACCCTCCAGTTCGTCTGGATGTCGACGAAGTTGGGGATGTGGAGGTTGTAGCGTGAAAGCTTCTCCTTGTCCTGCTCGATGGAGAAGCCAGCGAACTCGAACCTAAGGAAAGTGAACCGCAAGTTATACCTTTCAAAACTGCATACATAGGCATATAGAACTGCAACACATACTCGGCAGACATAATTACTTACCTTGGGTCGCCGAGGAACCTGTCGAAGGGGATGCATCTCTCGCCCAATGTACCACATACCTGGAAAAGAAGCACTGGGTTGTACTTGCAGATGGATAGTTGAATGAGGGCCGCTCTGGTCTTGTTGGGTGTGTACTCCACGTCGATGCCGACGATCTTCTGGCGGCGCCGCTGGAGAACTGTCTTGTACTCTTCGACGTACGCCGCCATGGCGTCCACGTCGGTGGTGTATATCACCTTCAGCTTTGTCTTCCCGTGCGCATGCACCTCATCGTAGGTCCTGGTGAACCCCATGGCTGCAAAGAGGAGGAAGAGGAGGAGGAAGGGCAGCGTCGTGTGTTTGTGCGGACGGTCAGGTTGATGGAGCGCGGGATTTAAAGCGGAGCGGTAGCAACTTCTGTCGAGGCCACGATCTCGTCCCCCAACCGTGTTGGCAATCGTGGGTTCGTGATGATCGTGGCCTTCGCGCGGCTTGCAACCGGCCGGATAGAGGAGCGGGGGCGCGGCGCTTCGGGCGATAGTGGGCGCATTTATTTTAGGGCAGGCGAACCGAATCGTTTCCCGTAAGCGAACTGCATCGCTTCAGAAGCGGAATCGTTTTCCGTAAGCGAACTGCATCGCTTCAGAAGCCGAGTCGTTTTCCGTAAGCGAACTGCATCGTGTTACAACCAAGACGTTTTTTTTATTTTTTGTCTATGACCTCTGGGCCTGTCGGCCTTTTATTTATTAAGTCTCTCTTTTTTCTTCTATTTTTCTTGCAGCCCCCCTTGCCCCCTTCCGCTTCCTCTCCCCCGCGCCCGCACAGAAATCCCCCCGCCCTCGTGCTCTCGTGGTGGAGAGCGACGACGCCCGCAGCCGCCGCCGTCCGTAGGGGCTCTCTCGTGGTGGACAGCGTCGACGCCCGCAGCCGCCGCCGTCCGTAGGGCGCTTCCTCCGCCGTGGCCGTCCGCACCCGCCTCGTCCGGCCGTCACATCGTCCCACGGTGAGCCCCAAATCGCCCCCAATCCGTTCCAGATCTTGTGCTAGGGTTATTTTTCGAGCCAGCATTCTCTTCTTAAGGTTGTTTTGTATGCTTGAAATTGCAACGCCCTATGGATTGAAAGTTTTTCTCTGCCTGCTTTTGGGGTTTGCTGTCTAAGGTTTAATTATTATCCCTTGCTGATTGCAGGCACAACATGGCTTCTTCCTCCCCAATTGATGCGTCACCAGTTAGAACGGCTTCCCCATCTGGTAACTACATCAAAGTGAACTGCATTTTTCATACACGGTCAATTTACTTCTTTTGTTGAACGAAATAGTGCACTGCATCTTAGATTCCTTTTTAGCAAGGCCCATTTTTTCAGACATGTGGCAAACTGATACGAACTGCCTCAAGTTAATTGTTTTTATTTTCTTGGAACGACATTAAGTTACTTGTTATGTTTTAATTGTCAAACATAAACTGCTAAAAGAGCACTGCATTTGGACATTGCTTTGTATTTTTTTGTCTATCCACTATGCGGTTGCCAAATTGATATGAGCTGCATTAAGTTTTAGTTTTTGCCTCTCATAGAACTGCATGAATTTGTTTTGTTTTGTATATCTAAGCGCACTTCTTTTTTATATGTTGTCAATTGGTCACTGAACGAATTAGTGCGCTGCATCATATATCCCTTTACCAATGTCCATTTTCAGACACGCGTCAATATGATATTCAAGCGACATGAACTGCATTTTAGGTTTACTGTTATGTTTTAATTGTTAAACATAAACTGCTGGAAAAGAGCACTGCATTTCTACATTTTTTGTGTTTCCAAGTTGATATGAGCTGCATTAAGTTTAGGTCTCCCTCTCACACACATATCTTTCTTATGTTTTTTCACCCACAGTTTTATCTCCTGGTGGGTCAGGGGGTGGTGGTGTTAACTATTTGATTACACGTTATTTCACAGCCGATGTTGTCGGTGGCGGTACATCTGATCAGGGCAGCATTCCACCTGAATTGAGTGAAACCCAGTCGCAATCTGTTGATGGCACAGAGCCAGTTACACAGGATTGGATGGTCCCTGATCAGATTGTAGCCGATGTTGAGAGGAGAAGGCAGAAAGCGATTGCGCTCGGTAATACTTTCGTGAAGGCTCATAGGGCGAAGCAAGTAAAGTTTGAGGAGGGTAAGGAGATAGGAAGGAGGATTGCAGATTCAAAGAAGTCTGCTAAGTTTGCCTCCGCAAAGAATCCTGTGAAGAGGAAACTCAACACTGTTGCAGAGCAAGGTTTAAGTTCTCCACGCTGGAACCCGCGTGTTGATGTTGGGGAACGTAGCAGAATTCAAAAAAATTCTACGCTTTCACCAAGATCCATCTAAGGAGACATCTAGCAACGAGCATATTAGAGTGCATCTACATACCCTTTTGTAGATCGCGAGCGGAAGCATTCGAAGAAGCGTGGATGAAGTAGTCGTACTCTTCGCGTTCTTCGTCACCGATGATCTAGCGCCGAACGGACGGCACCTCCGCGTTCAACACACGTCCGGTACAGCAATGTCACCTCCTTCTTGATCTAGCAAGGGGGGAGGAGAGGTCGTCGAAGGCTTGGGGTGCGGCTGCCCTCTCCCCCCCACTATATATAGGGGCCAGGGGGGCGGCGGCCAGGGGGGTATTCTTGCCCCCCAAGGCATGGGGGCGCCCCCTCCCCCTAGGGTTTCTACCCTAGGCGCATGGAGGGGGAGGCCCATGTGGTGCGCCAGCCCACCAGGGGCTGGCCCCTTCCCCTTTGAGGCCTAGGGGCCCCACCGGGATGGGTGGCCCCACCCGGTGGACCCCCGGGACCCCTTCGGTGGTCCCGGGACACTCCCGGTGACCCCCGGAGTTCACCCGATGACCGAAACTGGACTTCCTATATAACATTCTTTACCTCCAGACCATTCCGGAACTCCTCGTCACGTCCGGGATCTCATCCGGGACTCCGAACAACTTTCGGGTTTCCACGTGCATGTATCTCTACGACCCTAGCGTCACCGAACCTTAAGTGTGTAGACCCTACGGGTTCGGGAGACACGTAGACATGACCGAGACCACTCTCCGGTCAATAACCAACAGCGGGATCTGGATACCCATGTTGGTTCCCATGTGTTCCTCAATGATCTTCATCGTATGAACCACTGTGTCAAGGATTCACTCAATCCCGTATGTTATTCCCTTTGTCCATCGGTACGGTACTTGCCCGAGCTTCGATCGTCGGTATTCCCGATACCTTGTTCAATCATGTCATGGCAAGTCTCTTTACTCGATCCGTAATCCATCATCCCGTGACTAACTCCTTAGTCACCTTGAGCTCATTATGATGATGTCTTACCGAGTGGGCCCAGAGGTACCTCTCCGTCATACGGAGTGACAACATCCCAGTCTCGGTTCGTACCAACTCAACAGACACTTTCGGAGATACCCGTTGCGTACCTTTATAGCCACCCAGTTACGTTGTGACGTTTGGCACACCCAAAGTATTCCTACGGCATCCGGGAGTTGCACAACCTCATGGTCTAAGGAATAAATACTTGACACCGAAAAGCTTATGCATTACGAACTAAACGATCTCGTGCTATGCTCAGAATTGGGTCTTGTCCATCACATCATTCTCCTAATGATGTGATCCCGTTATCACCGACATCCTATGTCCATGGTCAGGAAACCGTGACCATCTGTTGATCAACGAGCTGGTAACTAGAGGCTTACCAGGGACTCATTGTGGTCTATATATTCACACATGTATCGCTGTTTCCGTACAATACAATTCAAGCATGAATAACAAACGATTATCATGAACAAGGAAATATAATAATAATACTTTTATTATTGCCTCTAGGGCATATTTCAAACAGTCTCCCACTTGCACTAGAGTCAATAATCTAGTTACATTGTGATGAATCGAACACCCATAAAGTTCCGGTGTTGATCATGTTTTGCCCGTGGAAGAGGTTTAGTCAACGGGTCTGCAACATTCAGATCTGTATGGACTTTACAAATATCTATGTCTCCACTTTAACATGATTCCAGATGGAGTTGAAACGGCGCTTGATGTGTTTGGTCTTCTTGTGAAACCTGGGCTCCTTGGTAATTGCAATAGCACCAGTGTTGTCACAGAAGAGAGTCATCGGGCTTGACGCGCTTGGAATGACTCCTAGGTCGGTGATGAACTCCTTCATCCAGACTCCTTCCTGTGCTGCTTCGCAAGCAGCTATCTACTCCGCTTCACATGTAGAATGCGCCACGACGCTCTGCTTGCAACTACACCAGCTGACTGCTCCACCATTCAAAATATACACGTATCCTGTTTGTGACTTCGAGTCATCCAGATCTGTGTCGAAGCTAGCATCGACGTAACCCTTTACGACGAGCTATTCGTCACCTCCATAAACGAGAAACATATCCTTAGTCCTCTTCAGGTACTTTAGGATGTTCTTGACCGCTGTCCAGTGTTCCATACCGGGATCACTTTGGTACCTCCCTACCAAACTTATGGCAAGGTTCACATCTGGTCTGGTACACAGCATGGCATACATGATAGAACCTATGGCCGAGGCATCGGGTATGACACTCATATTTTCTCTATATTCTGCCGTGGTCGGCGACTGAGCCTTGCTCAATCTCATACCTTGCAAAACAGGCAAGAACCCCTTCTTGGACTGATCCATATTGAATATCTTGTCAAGGTATGTACTTTGTGAAAGACCAATGAGGCGTCTTGATCTATCTCTATAGATTTTGATGCCTAATATGTAAGCTGCTTCTCCAAGGTCCTTCATTGAAAAACTCTTATTCAAGTAGGCCTTTACACTTTCCAAGAATTCTATATCATTTCCCATCAGCAATATGTCATCCACATATAATATGAGAAATGCTACAGAGCTCCCACTCACTTTCTTGTAGATACATGCTTCTCCATAAGTCTGTATAAAGCCAAACGCTTTGATCACATCATTAAAGCGAATATTCCAACTCCGAGATGCTTGCACCAGCCCGTAAATCGAGCGCTGGAGTTTGCATACCTTGTTAGCATTCTCTGGATCGACAAAACCTTCCGGCTGCATCATATACAACTCTTCCTTGAGGAAGCCATTAAGGAATGCCGTTTTGACGTCCATTTGCCATATCTCATAATCATAGAATGCGGCAATAGCTAACATGATTCTGACTGACTTCAGCATCGCTACGGGAGAGAAAGTCTCGTCGTAGTCAATCCCTTGAACTTGTCGATAACCCTTAGCGACAAGCCGAGCCTTATAGATGGTCACATTACCATCCGCGTCTGTCTTCTTCTTAAATATCCATTTATTTTCTATGGCGTGCCTATCATCAGGCAAGTCCACCAAAGTCCATACTTTGTTTTCATACATGGATTCTATCTCGGATTTCATGGCTCCAAGCCATTTATTGGAATCCGGGCCCGCCATCGCTTCTTCATAGTTCGAAGGTTCACCGTTGTCTAACAACATGATATTCATGACAGGGTTGCCGTACCACTCTGGCGCGGAACGTGCCCTTGTGGACCTTCGAAGTTCAGTAGTAACTTGATATGTTTCTTCATGATCATCATCATTAAATTCCTCCCTTGTCGGTGCAGGCACCTCAGGAACAATTTCCTGCGCTGCGCTACTTTTCGGTCCAGGAGGGGTGACTGTCACCTCATCAAGTTCTACTTTCCTCCCACTCACTTCTTTCGAGAGAAACTCTTTCTCCATAAAGGATCCATTCTTGGCAACAAAGACCTTGCCTTCGGATCTGTGGTAGAAGGTGTACCCAATCGTTTCCTTTGGGTATCCTATGAAGACGCATTTTTCCGATTTGGGTTCGAGCTTTTCAGGTTGAAGTTTCTTGACATAAGCATCGCAACCCCAAACTTTCAGAAATGACAGCTTCGGTTTCTTGCCAAACCAAAGTTCATACGGTGTCGTCTCAACGGATTTCGACGGAGCCCTATTTAAAGTGAATGCGGCAGTCTCTAAAGCATAACCCCAAAAAGATAGCGGTAAATCGGTAAGGGACATCATAGATCGCACCATGTCCAACAGAGTACGATTTCGACGTTCGGACACACCGTTACGCTGAGGTGTTCCGGGCGGTGTCAATTGTGAAACAATTCCACATTTCCTAAGGTGCGTGCCAAATTCATGACTCAAATATTCACCCCCACGATCCGATCGTAAGAACTTTATTTTCTTGTCTCGTTGATTCTCAACCTCATTCTGAAATTCCTTGAACTTTTCAAAAGTCTCAGACTTGTGCTTCATCAAGTAGACATACCCATATCTACTCAAGTCATCTGTGAGGGTGAGAACATAACGATAGCCTCCGCGAGCCTCAACGCTCATTGGACCGCACACATCGGTATGTATGATTTCCAACAAGTTGGTTGCTCGCTCCATTGTTCCGGAGAACGGAGTCTTGGTCATCTTGCCCAAGAGGCATGGTTCACACGTGTCAAATGATTCATAATCAAGAGACTCCAGAAGTCCATCAGCATGAAGCTTCTTCATACGTTTGACACCAATATGACCAAGGCGGCAATGCCACAAGTATGTGGGACTATCATTGTCAACTTTACATCTTTTGGCATTCACACTATGAATATGTGTATCATCACGATCGAGATTTATCAAAAATAAACCATTGACCAGCGGGGCATGACCATAAAACATATCTCTCAAATAAATAGAACAACCATTATTCTCAGATTTAAATGAGTAGCCATCTCGCATAAGACGAGATCCAGATACAATGTTCATGCTCAAAGCTGGTACTAAATAACAATTATTGAGGTTTAAAACTAATCCCGAGGGTAGATGTAGAGGCAGCGTGCCGACGGCGATCACATCGACCTTGGAACCATTCCCGACGCGCATCGTCACCTCGTCCTTCGCCAGTCTCCGCTTATTCCGCAACTCCTGCTTAGAGTTACAAATATGAGCAACTGCACCGGTATCGAATACCCAGGAGCTACTACGAGCGCTGGTAAGGTACACATCAATAACATGTATATCACATATACCTTTGACGTTGCCGGCCTTCTTGTCCGCTAAGTATTTGGGACAGTTCCGCTTCCAGTGACCCGTTCCCTTGCAATAAAAGCACTCTGTCTCAGGCTTGGGTCCATACTTTGGCTTCTTCCCGGCAACAGGCTTACCGGGCGCGGCAACTCCCTTGCCGTCCTTCTTGAAGTTCTTCTTACCCTTGCCCTTCTTGAACTTAGTGGTTTTATTGACCATCAACACTTGATGTTCTTTCTTGATATCCATCTCCGCTGATTTCAGCATCGAATACACCTCGGGAATGGACTTCTCCATCCCCTGCATATTGAAGTTCAACACGAAGCTCTTGTAGCTTGGTGGGAGCGACGGGAGGATTCTGTCAACGACCGCTTCATCTGGGAGATTCATTCCCAACTGAGACAAGCGGTTGTGCAACCCAGAAATCTTGAGGATGTGCTCACTGACAGAACTGTTTTCCTCCATCTTACAGCTGTAGAATGCATCGGAGACGTCATATCTCTCGACTCGGGCATGAGCTTGGAAAACCATTTTCAGCTCTTGGAACATCTCATATGCCCCGTGGTGCTCAAAACGTTTTTGGAGCCCCGATTCTAAGCTGTAAAGCATGCCGCACTGAACCAGGGAGTAATCATCACAACGCGACTGCCAATCGTTCATAACATCTTGGTTTGCCGGGGCGGGAGCGTCACCTAGCGGTGCATCTAGGACATAAGTTTTCTTGGCAGCTATGAGGATGATCCTCAGGTTACGGACCCAGTCCGTGTAGTTGCTACCATTGTCTTTCAGCTTGGATTTCTCTAGGAACGCGTTGAAGTTGAGGGTGACATGAGCGTGGGCCATTTGATCTACAAGACATATTTGTAAAGAATTTAGACTAAGTTCATGATAATAAAGTTCATCTTAATCAAATTTAATGAACTCCCACTCAGATTGACATCTCTCTAGTCATCTAAGTGATACATGATCCGAATCGACCAGCCCGTGTCCGATCATCACGTGAGACGGACTAGTCATCAACGGTGAACATCTTCATGTTGATCGTATCTTCTATACGACTCATGTTCGACCTTTCGGTCTTCCGTGTTCCGAGGCCATGTCTGTACATGCTAGGCTCGTCAAGTGAACCCTAAGTGTATTGCTTGTGTAAATCTGGCTTACACCCGTTGTATGCGAATAGAACCTATCACACCCGATCATCACGTGGTGCTTCGGAACAACGATCCTTAGCAACGGCGCACAGTTAGGGGGAACACAATTCTTGAAATTTTAGTGAGAGATCATCTTATTTACTACCGTCGTTCTAAGTAAACAAGATGCATAAACATGATAAACATCACATGCAATCAATTAAAGTGACATGATATGGCCAATATCATCTTGCTCCTTGGATCTCCATCTTCGGGGCACCATGATCATCTTTGTCACCGGCTCGACACCATGATCTCCATCATCATGATCTCCATCATCGTGTCTACATGAAGTTGTCACGCCAACTATTACTTCTACTACTATGGCTAACGTTTAGCAATAAGGTAAAGTAATTACATGGCGTTATTCAGTGACACGCAGGTCATACAATAATTAAGACAACTCCTATGGCTCCTGCCGGTTGTCAAATTCATCGACATGCAAGTCGTGATTCCCTATTACAAGAACATGATCAATCTCATACATCACATATATCATTCATCACATCTTCTTGGCCATACCATATCACATAGCACATGCTGCAAGAACAAGTTAGATGACCTCTAATTGTTGTTGCAAGTTTTACGTGGCTTCTATAGGTTTTCTAGCAAGAACGTTTCTTACCTACGCCAAAACCACAACGTGATTTGTCAATTTCTATTTACCCTTCATAAGGACCCTGTTCATCGAATTCGATCCGACTAAAGTAGGAGAGACAGACACCCGCCAGCCACCTTATGCATCTAGTGCATGTCTGTCGGTGGAACCAGTCTCACGTAAGCGTATGTGTAAAGTCGGTCCGGGCCGCTTCATCCCACAATACTGCCGAATCAAGATTAGACTAGTAACGGCAAGAAAGTTGAGCAAACTCAACGCCCACAACTGCTTTGTGTTCTACTCGTGCAAGATGCTACGCAAAAGACCTAGCTCTGATACCACTGTTGGGGTACGTAGCAGAATTCAAAAAAATTCTGCGCTTTCACCAAGATCCATCTAAGGAGACATCTAGCAACGAGCATATTAGAGTGCATCTACATACCCTTTTGTAGATCGCGAGCGGAAGCGTTCGAAGAAGCGTGGATGAAGTAGTCGTACCTTTCGCGTTCTTCGTCACCGATGATCTAGCGCCGAACGGACGGCACCTCCGCGTTCAACACACGTCCGGTACAACCACGTCACCTCCTTCTTGATCCAGCAAGGGGGGGAGGAGAGATCGTCGGAGGCTTGGAGTGCGGCTGCCCTCTCCCCCCCACTATATATAGGGGCCAGGGGGGGCGCCGGCCCTTGCAGATCCCATCTGCAAGGGGGGGCGGCGGCCAGGGGGTATTCTTGCCCCCCAAGGCATGGGGGCGCCCCGTCCCCCTAGGGTTTCTACCCTAGGCGCATGGAGGGGGAGGCCCATGTGGTGCGCCAGCCCACCAGGGGCTGGCCCCTTCCCCTTTGCGGCCTAGGGGCCCCACCCGGTGGACCCCCGGGACCCCTCCGGTGGTCCCGGGACACTCCCGGTGACCCCCGGAGTTCACCCGATGGCCGAAACTGGACTTCCTATATATCATTCTTTACCTCCGGACCATTCCGGAACTCCTCTTCACGTCCGGGATCTCATCCGGGACTCCGAACAACTTTCGGGTTTCCACGTGCATGTATCTCTACGACCCTAGCGTCATCGAACCTTAAGTGTGTAGACCCTACGGGTTCGGGAGACACGTAGACATGACCGAGACCACTCTCCGGTCAATAACCAACAGCGGGATCTGGATACCCATGTTGGTTCCCACGTGTTCCTCGATGATCTTCATCGTATGAACCACTATGTCAAGGATTCACTCAATCCCGTATGTTATTCCCTTTGTCCATCGGTACATAACTTGCCCGAGATTCGATCGTCGGTATTCCCGATACCTTGTTCAATCTCGTCATGGCAAGTCTCTTTACTCGATCCGTAATCCATCATCCCGTGACTAACTCCTTAGTCACCTTGAGCTCATTATGATGATGTCTTACCGAGTGGGCCCAGAGGTACCTCTCCATCATACAGAGTGACAACATCCTAGTCTCGGTTCGTACCAACTCAACAGACACTTTCGGAGATACCCGTTGCGTACCTTTATAGCCACCCAGTTACGTTGTGACATTTGGCACACCCAAAGTATTCCTATGGCATCCGGGAGTTGCACAACCTCATGGTCTAAGGAATAAATACTTGACACCGAAAAGCTTATGCATTACGAACTAAACGATCTCGTGCTATGCTCAGAATTGGGTCTTGTCCATCACATCATTCTCCTAATGATGTGATCCCGTTATCACCGACATCCTATGTCCATGGTCAGGAAACCGTGACCATTTGTTGATCAACGAGCTGGTAACTAGAGGCTTACCAGGGACTCATTGTGGTCTATATATTCACACATGTATCGCTGTTTCCGTACAATACAATTCAAGCATGAATAACAGACGATTATCATGAACAAGGAAATATAATAATAATAATTTTATTATTGCCTCTAGGGCATATTTCCAACAGTTGATTACTCAAAGAGACCTAATTACGCCGAGGTTGATGTGGGTGGGATTCAAGGAAAGCGGAGACGCGCGGACGATCACTCTGGTGTTGATTCTGAGCGTCGATCTAAGCTTGCGCGGGAAAATGCAGCTGAAGAAGCTCTGGACAGTGATTCTGATGAGGAGGATGTTGATGTTAGTAAGGTATACGCTGTTTATTTACTTTTTCTTCTTTTTTTTTAAAGTTGTTTTGGCATGAGTTTGCTGATGTGAACTGCATTTTTTATTCTTTTTTTGTAGACTGCTAAGAGTACGAAGAGGAAGAGGTCTGAAGATGATGTTGCGCATGAATGGCGTTTTAACAAGACTGTTCGGCTGTCCATTCCAAACGTAATCAAAGCTGTCGCTTTGTTGGGTGAGGCGCACAGAACTTTGGTGCGGCAAGCAGGTTTTGGCATTGTCTTTGACCTGAAATTAGAGAAGAATGTTTCTCGTGTTTTGATGTGCAAGCTGATGGGAAAGATCGACCCTGATATGATGAGATTGGACTGCGGGCCAAACAAGGTTTTGGAAATCAATCGCGAGGCTGTCCATCACATTTTTGACTTCCCTATGTGTCGGGGATATACCCCGCGGTATGAACCGGCCGGAATTATGACCCGGCCGGACTTCGCATTCTACTTAAGACGGTTTATATTTGGCAAGTTACTGATGACCCGGCAGGCGGATCATGGATGACAAGGCCCAAGGCCCAGAAGGCCGGTTCATATTAATAGTGGGCCGGTTTATGAAGAAAGCACAAGGGATATTCTCTTACAAAGGATGCAAGACTAGGACTCCTTGTAATAGATCAATCCTAGTCCTACTAGGACTAGTCATGTAACCCGTCCCTTCAACATATATAAGGAGGGGCAGGGCTCCCCAAAGAGCGAGAGGTTTTAGACAAGTTTAGAGGAGAAGTTTAGACAAGTTTCTAGGGCTAGACACAAAGAGCCGGTTTACCGGCGACACCACGAGGATCATAATGAGACCTAGCCTCAAACAGCATGTAGGGTTATTACCGGATGATGTTTCCCGGGGCCCGAAGCTGTCTAAATCCGTGTCTTGCATCGCGTCTCTCGATTCCGCTCAACCCCTCTCAAGCTACTACATAGATGCGCGGCCTCACGACTAAGTCCGTTAACCCGGACATCTGCCGTGCTATTTCCACGACAGTTGGCGCCCATCGTGGGTCCTGCGCACGGTGGTGTTGAGTTCTTGGAGGGCTCCCCAAGGATCGAGAAGCCCACGATTGGCCGGATGAAGAAAATCCGGTTTGAAGAATCCACATCATCTATATGACAAACAGCCGGGACGCCGTAAGCGGCGAGGTTTATTCCAATCAGAAGCGCAAGTCGTCATAACCAAAATTCACACAGATTCGATCTGCCTGTTCATCGCTAGGTGCCAAAGACGTAGGTTCCGCCGGATATAGCCACACGGGTCTGATTCGCTGAGTTCTGGTTGTTGTTTTTGCTGTCTATAAAATTAAGCCTGGAGGCAGCAGCTAGTACAACTCGTATTAAGCATCATATCAGAGTTCAAGTGCTACCTATTCCCCATCACGTTAAGCATCCAGTTTGATAGCTGAACATGGATGGCTGAACTGACAGCGACCGGGAGGAGGACCCGGAAGTGGATTGAAATCGGATCCGTCCACAACCACGCCTGCATGTCGCTCCGCTGCTCCGGGCAGCCGTCGTCGAGTCTGCCTTCACTACCACCTTGGTTCACCTCGCCTGCCCCTGCAAGTCACGGCTCCTGCGCAACAGCCGCTCCAGCGCCGGCTCACCTCAACGCCATGACCTGAAGCATGCGTCCTCGCTCAAGGCACTGATCGACCCCCAGCGCGCTCGTCGGAGCACCAGTCGGCTGCCGTGCGACCTCGCCTCGTCTCCATGAACCGGCCGCCGTCCCAGATCCGATTTCATCTTCAACTCTGCTTCGGAATCGCCACACCTAGTCCGAGTCGCCCAAGAACTTTGCTCTGGGCTCGGACTCAAGCCGCAAATCGCCGTCATCTTCGTCCCTGAACCACCTCCACTCGACCCGGCCGTGGTCACCCTCGCGCCGCAGGCCCCGCCTCTTTGGCCACGCACCAAGCCGTTGCTTCAGCGGCCTTGATCCACCTGTTAGCTCCGCCGGCGTGCCACCGACCTGCTGACCCTTCGCCTCACGATGCTGCCGCGCCGGGCCGGCTGTACCATCACTCTGGCTCAGGCTGGCCACATGCTTCGCCACTAAAATCACTCTGGCTGTCCTAGTTCATCTTCGCCATCAGACTCCGCTTCAAAATCGCTGCCTCCAAGCCGCCGTTGAGGCACGTTTCTGCCTTGCAAATTTGAGCCGCCGATGCTTGAGTTGCCGGCCCCGAGCCGCCACTTCCGCTGCGTGCCCGCAACATTCTCTGATGCGAAGTCGCCTGATCAACTCTGCCACCCGCGGGTCGGCCTGCAACGACCCGGATTCGCCTCTACCGAGCCGCACATCGGTCACTGTCGCGCCCTCGCGCCGTGCCACCTCCGCTGGATGTGCCCCCTACCCTCGCCGCCATGGGCTCATCAGCAAGCCACTGCCTTCGTGATCGGCCCCGCACTCTGCCTCTGCTGCGTATGGCCATCTCCAAGGCCCCGGCTTCGCCCTCGCTTGCCACAGCCACGGCCTTCGGGCCAGCCATGCCACCGAGCTGTCCCCGTGTCGGGTCTTCTCTACCTTCGAGTTTCCACTTCAAACCGCCGCCGTGGCCCGCTGGTTTCCGCCTCGCCTGATGTCCTCCGTCTCCGCCATCTTGCTCAATTTCGCTGCTCCAGCCGCCCGGTCGCCCTGTGTTTCGCCTCCGACCAGCTGGCACTGCGAGCTGCTCTTACGCCCAATAACCTGCCTCCGCGGTCGCGGCGTCACACCTCCTTGTTTTGTTTATCTGCCATGGCCACAGCAAGCTGCTGCCCGATCCGACGGCCTCCGAGTCCGACTCTGTTGCTACCCTTGCTTTCCTAGGTGAAGAATAGTCAAATCTGAAAATCAGATAGTACTTATACTAGTACGTGACCGAGACTAGTACGACTCCGACTTGAGTGCTAGCAGATCAGATTACTGCCTCCTTCCAAGTCAGAAGATTCCAAAAGCAGCAGTCGGATCATCACAGGGGCGCCAGTTTTCCGCTGCCATCGCGTCTACGATCTCGTCCACACATCCGGAAAAAATCATGACCCGGAGATGGATTGGTCAAAACATCTACGATTATCCGGCAAAAATACCAGGATGACTATTAAAAGAAAAAGGGGTGGTAGTATGACACGGAGGCACGTTCAGTTGTGTTGTGGTGCTCTACGAACATACGTGTCGCAGTTCGGTTTACATCAACACGCCGGCCAACTCATCTGTCCGCGCCCACGCGCGATGGTCTCCAACACCGCGGGGACTCCCTTGCCAATGGACGCGCGCAAATCGCCGCCCTTACGACCCGGTTTGCATCAACTTGCCGGGACCGCGCCTATGATTAAATCGCCCGCACGCGCCGGCTTACAATACTGCGGCCGGATCATCTGTCGTTCGAACAAATCCAGGTGCTATCTTTCCTATTTATTTTTAAATACCTAATTCATCCGAGCAAAAATACCTCGCTCTGCTGTATTTTATATGCATGAGAATTATTCATTACAACGCCGCGACCGGTTCACGCAACCGCGCCGGTTTACAACACGGAGGACAACTTACTCGTCTCCGCCGGTTTACAACCCCACAACCGGTTTAACTGTCTGAGCCGCCTCTGATACTGCGGTCGTTTTACCGTCCACCCTGTGATCCGGTCTATTCAACATACCGGTTCAAATTCACTCAGGTGATATCCATCTACAGTATTATTTCTCTTGTTATATATCATTTTTCATTAAGAAAATAAGATGCTTTGATCAGTTTACCTGGTTGTGCAGAAAATATATACTCAGAAGCAATAAAACTCCCTGAAGAGCATGAGGTCACATCCAGCTCAAAAGAGGATGCTTCAAGGCAACCCTCTGGATGGTAATCCATCCAGTGATTGGTTCAAAGATCTACCCATGACTTCATGGAGCCATGGAAGACTATATGGACAGACGGGATTCCCGCATCCATCGACCAACCCTCTGGACAGACGGGTTTACCCGCATTCAGTGATTGGCTAAAATTCTTATGGACAGACGGGATTCCCGCATCCATCGGCCGGCCCTCTGGACAGACGGGTTTACCCGCATCCAGTGATTGGCTAAAATTCTTATGGACAGACGGGTTTACCCGCATCCATCGACCGACCCTCTGGACAGACGGGTTTACCCGCATCCAGTGATTGGCTAA
>LR738709.1:1814783-1842048 GCA_902687465.1 Secale cereale | reverse complement strand
GGCCCTTTGGACAGACGGGTTTACCCGCATCCAGTGATTGGCTAAAATTCTTATGGATAGACGGGATTCCCGCATCCATCAACCGGCCCTCTGGACAGACGGGTTTACCCGCATCCAGTGATTGGCTAATTTTTTTTCTTATGGTTCCTATGGAAAGACGGATAATCCGCATCCACCGGCCCTCTGGACAGACGGGATTCCCGCATCCAGTGATTGGCTGAACCTTGCTTTGAGCCTGGCAGCTCTTAAAAAGCCTTGACTACATGGTTTTATTTGCAAATTCGCATCTTTGGTGTTTATGTTTTATGACTCTTTAAACCGGAGTGGAACAGCTACAGAAGTTGACCACATATCTATAAAGTTAAAAGTCTGGGTCATGAATACCTGCATGAATAAACCGGTGTTCATTATAACCCGGATCATCCATCAGGCAAAATCCAAGTATAAGCTACAAATTTCTGGACAAAAGTTTCAGCGTGATGTAAACCGGTGTCTTTTATCAAACCCGGAATTATTATTGGGTCTATCAAAGGCTCCCTCAGAAAACTGCAAAGTTCGCCGGATTAAGAATATCAAACATACTTAATCACAGGTATGAAGTTATTTCTGATATAAACAGACACTTGTTTGATATATTTTGTGAGCAATATAATCCGTCCGGTGGTAAATCGCCAGGACATCTTTTAGCGTTGTTTTATGCAGAAGCAGGTAAGATAATAAACAGTGTTCATTAAACCGGCCTGGCTTGTTGACTATAAGTCGCCAGTATGAGATAAGATAACGGCCGGTGATTATTAACCCGGCCTGATTATGATCAAACATCACTGGAACCGGTCTTCAAACCGGATTATATTCTTCAATAGCCAAACATGGCTGGATTCCTATTATGGTTATCAATATTATGATTGAGGTCTTCAAAGTCGCTTTAAAGCACAATGGATATTATTTCAACAATGGAAGTGATTTATTCTACAAAGGAATAGTCCCGAGTTGCTGCAGGCTTACAACCCGGCACTTGGGGGCTACATTATTCAAATTGAGATTACATCAAATACACAAGTCTCATGTCGCTGCAAGCATGCACCATGACACTTGGGGGCTAATGCAAAGTCATTTCTGGCTCACTTTATTGAAGACCCGACTCATCACATTATAATGAGCCGGCCCTTGGGGGCTACAAATCGCTCCTGTCAACAATTCAAGGTACACAAGTATTAATCCATTATATTGAAGGGTTCACTGCTCAGTTGGTAAAGCACAAAGCTCTTAACCTTGTGGACGTGGATTCAAACCCCACGATGGAAGTTACATCATATAATGTTATTTTCAATGATTATATCTGCAAAGTCCCTGCTCATTATTACATAATGACCCGGCACTTGGGGGCTACATGTTGCCATTCAGGAAGTACAGGTTCACCTTCTAAATGCAGCTAAACCGGAACTTGGGGGCTACATGCTGCAGTTCAAATTTACATGATCATATTTTCAAAGTCCCTGCTCATTATTGCATAATGACCGGGCACTTGGGGGCTACATAATATGGAATATTCAGTGATTGGGATGAATGATCCGGATTTCTTCAAGATTATGCAAGGTTATTTTCAATAAAGTATATACAAAGTCCCTGCTCATTATTACATAATGACCCGGCACTTGGAGGCTGCAGTCATGACCCGGAATTATCAATTTTTATAACCCAGCAATAGTGGTAATCATAAACCGGCATCCTCAAGCCGGCTGGATATCAATTGAATATTTCAAAGACCAATATTTTTGTCAAATGAGAGCATTGAAGGCCGAGTCAAATGGATTCTTGATTTACAATATTTTTTATTCAAGCAAGTTGATTATGGAGCTGGTCTGTTGACCCGGATTTTCTAGAAGAAGGAAAGACAAGGACTTAAGGATGGTCAGATGCCGGATTACAAGAAATTCTTAACCCGGAGCACAACCTATCAGATTCGCTATTGTGTTTATTTTGCAGCATAAGTTTACCATGGACACATCCAAGCTAAACTTGGGGGCTAATGTCGGGGATATACCCCGCGGTATGAACCGGCCGGAATTATGACCCGGCCGGACTTCACATTCTACTTAAGACGGTTTATATTTGGCAAGTTACTGATGACCCGGCAGGCGGATCATGGATGACAAGGCCCAAGGCCCAGAAGGCCGGTTCATATTAATAGTGGGCCGGTTTATGAAGAAAGCACAAGGGATATTCTCTTACAAAGGAAGCAAGACTAGGACTCCTTGTAATAGATCAATCCTAGTCCTACTAGGACTAGTCATGTAACCCGTCCCTTCAACATATATAAGGAGGGGCAGGGCTCCCCAAAGAGCGAGAGGTTTTAGACAAGTTTAGAGGAGAAGTTTAGACAAGTTTCTAGGGCTAGACACAAAGAGCCGGTTTACCGGCGACACCACGAGGATCATAATGAGACCTAGCCTCAAACAGCATGTAGGGTTATTACCGGATGATGTTTCCCGGGGCCCGAAGCTGTCTAAATCCGTGTCTTGCATCGCGTCTCTCGATTCCGCTCAACCCCTCTCAAGCTACTACATAGATGCGCGGCCTCACGACTAAGTCCGTTAACCCGGACATCTTTCGTGTTATTTCCACGACACTATGGGTTCTCACACTGCTCCCAGGCCTGCTGCCAGCGGGCATGATGATTCGCTGACTAATCTGAAGGATGAACTCGGTTTCAACCGTTCTCGTAGCATAGATGCGAAGGACCTGCTTATTTAACTTCGCATGCTGGCTGCAGACCCTGCGAAGGTTAATAAGACGGTGAAGGTTTTTTTCTCATTGTTTTCCAGTGCTTGCTTTGTCCCAGCCCCGCAACTCGGTTGTCCAGGGTAGCTGCTATGGTTGAAAACTTGGATATTGCATCTATGGCTAGCATGAACTTTTGTCAGCTTGTTGTCGACGAGCTGCAGGCCGCTGTGTACAAGTGGAATTCTAAAGGGAGCAAGCAGAACTGCGCTGAGGGTTGCACCATCGTGCCCCTGTTCATGTACCTGGATTCGTTGAATCTTCGAAAAGTATCGGTTATGGATAAACACACGCCACGCTCCGCAATACTGTCCCATGTGCAGTTGAAGAAGATTCACAACGCCGACATCGTTGTCAGGGGAAAGATACACCTGGACTCTTACAAGTTTGGCAAGCTGCCGGTGAGTGCATAGCTGATACGTACAAAATGCATCACTATTTTATATCGTAATTCATCCTTATTCATTGATATATTTCACATTACGATGATGCTCTTATGTTGTTTTGGCCTATTTTACACAGTTTGCAACTTTCCGGTGCCGAAGCAGCAGACACAGGATTCAGCGGTAAAAAGTGGATGCTGAGTTGCTGAAGAAGAACACCTCCAAATTACCTGAAAATCGACGAAGGGTATTTTCCAGAAGGATCACGAAGATACGCAAAAGAGCAACCAGAGGGGGGACACAGGGTGCCCAGGCGGCCACCTGGCGCAGCCCCCACCCTGGCCGCGCCGGGAGGGCGCCTGGAGCCCCTGGCCCACTCCAGGCTCCCCCCTCTGGCCTATATACTCATCATCATCCAGAAACCCTAAAAAGGGGAGAGTTTATGGAGTTCCGCCGCCGCTCCGTGGCGGAAACCTACAGAGAAGAAAAGCCATCTCCGGCGGGCAGATTCCGCCGGGGAGATCACCTCCCGGAAGGGGAGATCATCGCCATCGTCATCACCATCGTCACGGGCATCATCGAGATCATCATCAACATCATCCCCAACATCAGCACCATCTCCATCTTCATCCAATCTCATCTCACAATTGCAACTTGTGTTGTAATCCGTACTATCTATCCTCTCTACCCTATCGGTGTTGATTACTACTTTGTGGTGAATGCTATTGAGTTTTGTTGGAGAAATATCATTGTGTCCAGATTGTTTATCATCCATCTATCTCCACTGATCATGATCTCTTTTATGTCTTGTGAGTAGTTACTTTAGTTCTTGAGGACATGGGAGAAGTCTTGTGTTAGTAGTCATATGATGTTGAAGTAATATGTGTTGTTTGATACTTAAGTTGTGTTGTTATTTTCCTAGTGGTGTTGTGTGAGTCGAACACTCAACACTTCGCCTTATTAAGGACCTAGGGGAATACATTGTGTACAAAGAATGCTTACGGTGGGTTGCCGGAGTGACAGAAACCTGAACCCCAGTTCGCATGCTTTTGCACAAGGGAACAATGGATCATCGATCGTATTGCTATGGTTAGGCTTTTGCTTTAAATACTATCTTGTATTTGCGGATGCTTGCAAGGTGTTTAATCATAAGAGTGCACTCATCTTAGTCTAGAGGGTGTACTAGCATAGATCCACCCACTCAACACTTATCAACACATCACATAGTACCGATACGGAATATGGCGAAAGCACATGACTACCTCTCCCGTGTGTCCTCAAGAACACTTTAGCCTTTATAAGTTCAGTTGCTAGGCCTCTCCTTTGCTCAGAAAGGATTGGGCCACTTGTTGCTCTCCAGTGCCTTTTACTTTGCTCGCTTTTACTTTCCTGTTGCTTATATCAAGAAAACCCCTAAAAAGTTATCTTTCGGTGCTTGCAGTTATTCCTTGCTCAGAATCACTTATCAATACCTTCTGCTCCTCGTTGGATTCGACACTCTTACTTATCGAAAACGCTGCAATAGATCCCTTATGGTTGTGGGTCATCAAGTACCATTTTTTGGCGCCGTTGCCGGGGTGTGTAGCGCTATTGGTAAGTGAAGCTGGTAAGGAAGTTTTTATATTTTTGTTTTTATTTTGCTGTTGCTGCTCTTTGTCCTTATGGACAACCTTGCTATTGGATCGTTGCTTGTGGGAAGACGCCCCACATCTGTGGTGGTTGCTCCTTCCCCTACTGAAATTGTGCCCTATAAAATACCAGATGGTATTATCGATTATGTTTTGGCTAATCGTTATGCAGGAGACAGACATCCCGGTGAACACTTGCTATATCTGTCACAACTATGTTCATTATTTAAGCTTGCAGGTGTATCAATGGAGTTTGTCATGAGGAAATTGTTCTCCGTATCGCTTATAGATAAAGCTTCAGATTGGTATAAGCTTCTCGATAACTCACACTTGCTTGATTGGCAAGAGCTTATGTCTCTCTTTTATACCAAGTTTTATCCTCTTCATGAAATTCATCGAGACAGGAACTATATCTATAACTTTAGGTCTCGTGACGGAGAAAGCATTGCTCAAGCTTGGGGGAGATTGAAGTCCCTAATGCTCAAATGTCCTATTCGTGAGCTCCCCAAGAAAATTATACTTACAAATTTTTATGCCAGGCTTTCTCGTCAGGATAAGGAGATGCTGGATGCCTCCTCTAGTGGGGTATTTCAGACAAAGAGCGTTGAAGAAAGGTGGGATCTCATTGAAAGGATCCAGAGGAATACCGAAGATTGGGAAATCGATAAAGGTATTGAACCCGCTATAAATTATGAGCATGATTATATTGAGAGCTATGTGAAAACTGATTACTTCAATACCTTTTGCTCTAAGATTGGTCTTGATTCCCATCTAATGATTGATTTCTGTAAGGATTTTGCCTCTCACGTTGATTCTTTTAAAAAGAAGAGAGATCAGCATCATGAACCTTTCAAAGAGTTACCTGTTGATATTCATGTTGCTGACCCTATTTTGCCTGCAGTTATATATGAAAAGCCTCCTTTTCCCGCAAGGATAAGGGAGCACTCTCTTGTGACATGCATAATAAATAAAAGTGAGAGAAGAATTGATGAGCCTGAGGACCAGATCAAGGTCGATCCTCAAGTTGCATTGGTTAAAGACCTTGTTACTAATGATGTTTTGGATTCCAATGTAAATTTTTGTGCTGTTTCCACTAACCTTGTCACAGCCAAGAATAAAGGCCCAATTTCAGGTACTCCAGTAGTATCTGTTAAAATAGGAGATCACAATTATTATGGGCTATGCGATTTGGGATCGAGTGCTAGTGCTATCCCCTATTCACTTTATCAAGAGATCATCGGTGAGATTTCACCTTGTGAACTTGAAGAAGTTGATGTTACCATTCATCTTGCAAACAGAGCAACTATCTCTCCTATCGGAATTGTGAGAGACGTTGAAGTCCTATGTGGAAAGGTAAAATACCCTACCGACTTTCTAGTACTTGGTTCAGTGAGGGAAAATTTTTGTCCTATTATTTTTGGTAGACCTTTTCTCAGAACTTGTGGAGCTATAATAGATTGCAAGAAAGGTAAAGTTTCTGTTGAATTCAATGGTGAGCCATATGAATTTAACTTTTCTAAGTTCTCTAAGCAGCCTCGTGGTACCGATTTACCTAGTGATGATAAAATTATTGAAAGTATTGCTTCTATTGCAATTCCCCCTAATGATCCTTTGCAGCAATATATGGAGGACCACGAGAATGATTTGCATATACAGGAAAGAAATGAACTAGATGAAATATTCTTGAGACAACCTGCTATCCTGAAGCACAACCTTCCGGTTGAACCTTTGGGAATTTTATCAAAACCAAAAGAAGACCCGGTGTTCGATCTTAAACCTCTTCCCGATACGCTCAAGTATGCTTATTTAGATGAAAAGAAAGTATATCCTGTTATTATCAACTCTAACCTTTCAGGATATGAAGAAGAGCGACTATTGGAAGTACTTCGTAAACACCGAGGTGCAATTGGCTATACCCTTGATGACCTTAAGGGGATTAGTCCATCTATCTGTCAACATACTATCAACCTTGAGCCCGATGCTAAACCAGTTGTTGATCATCAACGACGGTTGAACCCGAAGATGATGGATGTTGTAAGAACTGAGATTCTCAAGCTCCTAGCCGCAGGTATTATCTACCCTATAGCTGATAGTAAGTGGGTAAGCCCAGTACATTGTGTTCCTAAGAAAGGAGGTACAACTGTGGTTCCTAATGATAAGAATGAACTAATACCTCAGAGAATTATTATTGGATATAGAATGTGTATTGATTACAGGAAGCTGAACAAGGCAACCAGGGAGGATCACTACCCGTTGCCGTTCATCGACCAAATGCTTGAAAGGTTATCCAAAAATACCCACTTTTGTTACCTCGATGGTTATTCTGGCTTCTCTCAAATTCATGTTAACACTGTTGATAAAGAGAGACCACTTTTACTTGTCCCTATGGTACTTATGCTTACAGGCGTATGCCTTTTGGTTTATGTAATGCCCCTGCTACTTTTCAAAGGTGTATGTCTGCTATCTTTCATGGTTTCTGTGAGGAGATTGTGGAAGTCTTCATGGACGATTTCTCCGTCTATGGAACTTCCTTTGACCATTGTCTCCACAACCTTAATAAAGTTTTGCAGAGATGTGAGGAGACAAATCTGGTACTCAACTGGGAGAAGTGCCACTTCATGGTTAACGAAGGAATTGTTCTTGGTCACAAGATTTCCGAAAGGGGAATTGAGGTGGACAAGGCCAAGATCGAAGCAATTGAGAGGATGCCCTATCCAAGGGACATCAAAGGTATTCGCAGTTTTCTCGGTCATGCTGGTTTCTATAGAAGATTTATTAAAGACTTTTCTAAGACTTCGAGACCCCTCACTAATCTTCTCCAGAAGGACGTTCCTTTTGTATTTGATGAAGATTGTAAGGAGGCTTTTGAAGTTCTTAAGAAAGCTTTAATAACCGCTCCTATAGTACAACGACCTGACTGGAATTTACCTTTTGAGATTATGTGTGATGCTAGTGATTTTGCTGTTGGAGCTGTTTTAGGGCAAAGGGTTGATAAGAAATTGAATGTTATACATTATGCTAGTAAAACCCTTGATAGTGCTCAAAAGAATTATGCTACTACTGAGAAGGAATTCTTAGCTGTAGTGTTTGCTTGTGATAAGTTTAGGCAGTATATTGTTGATTCCAAAGTTATTATTCATACTGACCATGCTGCCATTAAGTACCTTATGACAAAGAAGGATGCCAAGCCAAGACTTATCAGATGGCTACTCCTTCTTCAAGAATTTGATTTGCAGATTGTTGATAGGAAAGGAGAAGACAATCCGGTGGCGGACAATCTTTCAAGGATGGAAGATATACCGCATGATCCCATCCCAGTCAACGACAGTTTTCTAGACGAGCAACTTGCCGTTGTAAAAGTACAATCTCTTTCCGATCCTTGGTTTGCAGATTATGCTAATTTTATCATTGCGAAGTATTTGCCTCCAGGTTTAACATTTCAGCAAAGGAAGAAGTTCTTTCATGATTTGAGGCACTACTTTTGGGATGACCCACATCTTTTCAAAGAAGGTCCAGACGGGATCGTGAGAAGATGCATACCGGAATATGAGCAGAAGGACATTCTCATACAATGTCATGATAGTCCCTATGGAGGACATCATGCCGGTGAGAGGACCGCACATAAGGTTCTTCAATCAGGTTTTTATTGGCCTACTCTCTTTAAGGATGCTAGAAATTATGTTTTAGCCTGTGATAAATGTCAGAGAGTTGGTAACATTAGTAGAAGGAATGAGATGCCTATGAATTACTCACTAGTGATTGAACCTTTTGATTGCTGGGGTTTTGATTTTATGGGTCCTTTTCCTTCTTCGCACAAGTACACTCACATTTTAGTAGCTGTTGATTATGTGACCAAGTGGGTTGAAGCAATCCCCACTGAAAGTGCTGATCACAAGACATCTTTGAAAATGCTCAAAGATGTGATTTTCCCTAGGTTTGGTGTACCTAGGTATCTCATGACTGATGGAGGATCACACTTCACGCATGGAGCTTTTAGAAAAGCTTTAGCCAAGTACGATGTCAATCATTGAATTGCTTCACCGTACCATCCTCAAACTAGTGGGCAAGTTGAGCTCACCAATAGAGAGATCAAGTTGATCTTACAGAAGACAGTAAACATAAATAGAAAGGACTGGTCAAATAAGTTAGGAGATGCTTTGTGGGCGTATAGAACTGCTTACAAAAACCCCATGGGCATGTCCCCCTATAAGATGGTTTATGGCAAGGCTTGCCATTTGCCATTAGAGTTAGATCACAAAGCTTTCTGGGCTGTTAGAGAGCTTAATGCTGACCCAAAGTTAGCTGGTGAGAAGCGTCTGATGGGCCTCGAACCCCTCGTTGGTTACCCCAAGTGGAAGGTGTAAGATGCAGTATTGTAGAAGTGTTTTCCCTTAGCAAAGATGCCAAGGGTCGAATCCCCAGAGACTCCTAGGTTCAACAAGTAGGTGTCAACTGCTACGGCGCCAGATTAGTAGCAATCAACGTGGACCTGCACACAGATATAAATAACTTTGCCCCCAACGAGTACAGAGAGGTTGTCAATCCCTCCGGCCTTGTAGTTCACAAAGGGTTAAAAGCAATGATAGTAGTGATAGATAGTGTTTTTGCAATAGTAAATAATAACGAAAAGTAAATAGCGGGTGTGATCAATGATGGTAATATAGACCGGAGTCTCATGATGTTCACTAGTGATGTCTCTCTCCCAAAAGACGATAAAACAACTATGTGAGGTAAACAAATTACAGCTGGGCAATTGACAGGACCACGAACGCAAACCAATGCTGACTACATTGCAAGAAAGGTTGAGGTTCAAAGCATGGGCGGTACGCCAAAGTAAGTAGACCGAAATCCATCAATATCTACTACTAATCATCCACCTTGAGATATCTATCCAGAACATCTCGCTGGTATTAAGTTGCGAGTCTCACCCATAGTGTAAACTCAATGCAACAGACAACTGCATTAAAAGAACTCTGCGTAAAGTAAACAATCCTTGCACCCGCGGGCACAAGCACCATTGTTTTCCCCCTTGTGGCAACAACACATCCCCTAGACTCATGTTTCTGTCACTCAAGCTAGTCATCGAGGGGCATGAACCCACAATCAAGCATAACGTTCCCTCTTGGAGTCACTACCTACTACTCGGCCAAAGCAATAAATAACAACGGAGAACATGCAAGAATTACTTATGAACATAAATATAAAAGAGGTGAATCAAATATATTACTCAAGATCAATCTGAACATAATCTCATAATCCATCGGATCCCAGCAAACTCAACATAGCAACAGCATAAGGATTACATAGGTGCCTCGATCATGTAGGGCAGCTCACGAGGACTAATTAGTGAAGCACAAGAACGGGAGGAGAACATCACATAGCTACTGGTCATGGACTCATGGTCCAAGGGAGACTACTCACGAGTCATCCGGGAGGCGTCCATGGTGGTGGAGAAGCTCCCGGTGGTGATCCTCCTCTCCGGCAGGGTGCCGGGAAGAGTTCTCCTGGTGCTCCCGATCTTGGAAGCGGCGGCGGCGGCGGAACAGAGATGGGATCGCGAAAAGAGTTCCTCCTCTGAGGGTTTTGGAGGACCCTTTAAATATATGCCAAAGTAGGGCATCGGGGGAGCTTCGGGGGGCCCAGGCGCCCCCCCGGCGTGACCCAGGGGGGGCGCGCCGCCAGGGCGCCTGGAGCCCTGGTGGCCCCCCCCCCAGGCTGCCCTTCGGACGCAGGATTGTTTCTGAAACGCTGATTTTTTATATAATTTTTCTGGATTTTTCTGGGCAGTTCTCGAAACGTGAAAACCTGAAATACAAAAACAGCCGAAAACAGAAACTGGCACTGGGGTGCACTGGATTAGTAAGTTAGTCCAAATATGATCAAAAGTGTATGGAAGTGTATGAATATCATAGCAATATCACCCAAAAGTGGCATGGAGCAAGCAGAAATTATAGATACGTTTTGGACGTATCAACATCCCCAAGCTTAATTCCTGCTCGTCCTCGAGTAGGTAAATGATAACAAGAATAATTTTTGTGGTGACATGCTATTAACCATATAGGACTTTTTCATAGTCATATGACAAAAGCTTACTGAGACAATGATTCTATAGTAATTAAGTTACCTCAAGAGAAAATCACAAATGACTGAAAGTTTTACAACATGAAACTGAAACATCAAAAAGATTTGCAATGAACATGATGTGCAAATATGATAAAGTGATATCTAGCTTGCCCCCTTTAGTGATGCAAAACATAAATGCAGGGGCACCTTCAAGGTTTAAGTGATGACTAGATACAATCATTTCAGAATAAACGATATCACAATCATGCAAAAGACAATGCTACTTTGGGACAATGCACATTACACTCAGAATGACAATCATGCTCTCAGTAGTTGGTGCTTTAACATAAAAGTAAAAGAATGGTTAAGTGCTAGAGCTTTTTATTTTGAAAACATGGAAGCAATTTTGTCAACGGTAGTAGTACTTCATATGTGTCATGCATAAGACATCCTATAAGTTGCAAGCCTCATGCATCGAATACCAATAGTGCTCGCACCTTGTCCTAATTAGCTCGGATTTCCATGGGTTATCATTGCATTACATATGTTTCAACTAAGTGTCACAAAGGGGTACCTCTATGCCACCTGTACAAAGGTCCAAGGAGATAAATCGCATTTGATTTCTCGTTTTTGATAGATCTCAACTTGAGGACATCCATACCGGGACAACATAGAAAATAGATGATGGACTCCTCTTTAATGCATAAGCATATTCTCATAAGAGATTGATGATCAACGTCCAAGCTAAAACTTCCACCATGATACATGGCTTTGGTTGGCGGCCCAATGTTCTTCTCTAACAATATGCATATTCATTCAACCCACGGCAAATCACCCTTACTTCAGACAAGACGAACATGCATAGCAACTCACATGATATTCAACAAAAGTGTGACAGTTGATGGCGTCCCCAGAAACATGGTTACCGCTCAGCAAGCAACTTATAAGAAATAAGATACATAGGCAACATATTCTTTACCACAATAGTTTTTAAGCTACTTTCCCATGAGCTATGCATTGCAAAGTTAGTTTGCTTAGTACAGGTGGAGGTTAGCAAAAAGACTGGGAGCGACCAACTAAGAGAGCAATGACGGTCATAATCATGCAGAGCGACAAAGCAACATTGAATCAGGCATGGTAGTTATATCGCTACTCAGAAATAAAAGATCATCAAGGCTTGACAGACTTTCTTTACAGTCTTAAATATGCGTGAGCATACGCCAAGTCAATCAAAATAAATTCTTGAAGGAAGATATTACTAAACCATACCATATCACAGGCAAACAAATCAAGTTGGTACTCCAATAACACATTGGGAACCCCCCAGCTATTTGAGATTAACCATAAGAAAACCTGAACTACTAAGCACCATTATGCAAGTAGCATCTTTATCATAGACACATTAACCAATGCAACGGAAGCAAACTCTCTTAATAAGGTGAGCATGATAATTAAAGAGAGTTCAAGCAACCAAGTAAACAAAAGCTCTTTGAAAAGATAAGCATGAATACTAAGAGCAGATCATGATAGTAGCTATTAAAAGACAAAGAACACACACAGCAAAGATAGACATGAAAATTCTATGTTATATTCTAGGGATAATTAATTTGGTGCCCTTAGTTGTGTCCAACTCGGCAGGTTTACCCCTAGTTTCCGAAAACACTTGTTCCTGCCCAAACCACTTTGCTCCTCTTATGCTTTTGCCCTTTGACCGTTTGACCATCACTTTGAAAACTTCATAAAAAATTCATACTAACTCAGAAAAATTCAAACAAGATATCTAAATGTTCAGAAAAGCATCACCTATATGTGCATGGCATTTGCATACATGGAAAAAGTGTTGGCTAGTCCCCATGAATGCAAATGGTCAAAACTGAGATGGGGACTGGACAACACTTTTTTCATGAATGAAAATGACATGCACATACAGGTGATGCTTTTCTGAACATTTCGATATCTTATTTGAATTTTTCTGTGTTAGTATGATTTTTTTATGAAGTTTTCAAAGTGATGGTCAAACGGTCAAAGGGCAAAAGCATAAGAGGAGCAAAGTGGTTTGGGCAGGAACAAGTGTTTTCGGAAACTAGGGGTAAACCTGCCGAGTGTGACCCAACTAGGGGCATAAAATCAATTATCCCTATATTCTAGGTAGAGGTGGAGCGTGTTTCTCTCCCACATAAAGGAATGCTGGGTTCCGACTCGTTATGAAAAACTAAAAAGAAAACTAAAAGCAAGACGCTCCAAGCATAGCACATAACACATGAAGTGATAAAAATATAGCGGAACGGAAGACGAACTGATAATGTTGATGGAGAAGGGGATGCACGGGGGCATCCCCAAGCTTAGACGCTTGAGTCTCCTTGAATATTTCTTGGGGGTGCATGGGGGCATCCCCAAGCTTGAGCGCTTGACACTCCTGAATCTTTTTTATCATCTTCCCTCGCACACTTGAAAACTCCCTTCATACATAACTCATCATAATCTGATTAGCGAGGTTAGTATCCTTAATAAAATAATTATACCTTGCTGGAAATAAAGATATTCTTAAAGTTCTACTGTTTCTCAAGATTGCCAAAAGGTTTTTGCAAAGAAAAAGCAAGTTCTTGATTTGCAAAGTGAAGGAAAGGCAAAACAGGACAGAATCTGTGAAAAACAGAACAGCAGGTAGTAATTGATCTGTTCGGGATACTTCTGCAACTCAAATCAAAAAACTCAGAACAGACGCACGAAAGACAATTATATAGAGAACGCTGTCGAAAACATTCAGACCAAAAAGATGATCTGATGATTTTATACGAATTTTTCTATCCAAGGACAGAATCTGTTTCCTGGACAGCACCTCACAACTTTTGAACTTTCTAGCAATCAGAGGCTATACTTGGCACAAATATGAAAAGCAAAGATACAATGATGATGCTACAGCAGTAAACAACATCAAGACACAACAAAAGCAAAAAATTTATTCATGTGGGCTGCCTCCCAAAAGCGCTTTCTTTTATGCCTTTAAGCTAGGCATAATGCATAGAGATCAAGTTGTATCAATTGAACCATCATCAAGATCATCAAAAAGCTCTTCAATAATACAACTAGTCTTAAGAGGACTCTCAAACAAAGGCCTCATAGAGATACTTCTAGGTAGAATACCAAAAGGATAAAAGTCAAGGGAAGATTCATTTATAAATTCATCACATAAAGGTGTTTCTTCCAAAGTCTTTATAGTTTCAACCCCTTTGGCAATAGATGGATTACTTTTAGAACGGGGAGCCTTTGGAACGTGAACGAACTTAGGCTCCCGCTTTGCCGGAGTTTCTACCTTTTTGGTTTTGATCGAGGAGAAAGTAGTTCCTAGAGTATGAAATATTTCCTCAATCTTATCTACCCTAGAAGAGTCCAAGTCATGGAATTTGACGGTCTCCAAAATTTTGAAAATTTTATGCATGGAGCTATCAAGTCTATTCAAATTCCCTTGGATCTTACGATCCAACTCATTCATCTTATTAATGCTTGGCATCTCTAGCTCTATTTTTTCAAGTTTTTTCATAACGTGAGCTAGGGTGATGTCCTCTCGAATGCTAACAACAGGGAGATTCCCAACAAGATTTTCAATGATACTAAGAGACTCCCAAACTGGGGCCTCCAGGAAATTCCCATTGATAGCAGTATCTAGAATAAACCTATTCCAAGAAGTAATTCCAACATAAAAATTTCTAAGCAAGATAGTAGTAGGTTGCTTCTTGGTGGCTCTTTTTTGTGAATCATTAATTCTATACGAAGCATCTTTCAAACTTTCCCCACCTATTTGTTTAAAGGTAAGAACTTCTGCCTTGTCAAAGACAAAAGGACCCGACATAATGACAACTAAAGAACAAGATAACTATTTTTGTGATTTTTGATAAAAGATACTAAAGCAAAAACTGAAAGGTAAACTAACAAGACTAAAAAGCAAAGGTAAAAGATAGCATGCAACTCCCCTATCCTGAAGAGTGGAGTCCCCGGCAACGGCGCCAGAAAATACTCCTTGATGGGCCTCGAACCCCTCGTTGGTTACCCCAAGTGGAAGGTGTAAGATGCAGTATTGTAGAAGTGTTTTCCCTTAGCAAAGATGCCAAGGATCGAATCCCCAAAGACTCCTAGGTTCAACAAGTAGGTGTCAACTGCTACGGCGCCAGATTAGTAGCAATCAACGTGGACCTGCACACAGATACAAATAACTTTGCTCCCAACGAGTACAGAGAGGTTGTCAATCCCTCCGGCCTTGTAGTTCACAAAGGGTTAAAAGCAATGATAGTAGTGATAGATAGTGTTTTCGCAATAGTAAATAATAACGAAAAGTAAATAGCGGGTGTGATCAATGATGGTAATATGGACCGGAGTCTCATGATGTTCACTAGTGATGTCTCTCTCCCAAAAGACGATAAAACAGCTATGTGAGGTAAACAAATTACAGCTGGGCAATTGACAGGACCACGAACGCAAACCAATGCTGACTACATTGCAAGAAAGGTTGAGGTTCAAAGCATGGGCGGTACGCCAAAGTAAGTAGACCGAAATCCATCAATATCTACTACTAATCATCCACCTTGAGATATCTATCCAGAACATCTCGCTGGTATTAAGTTGCGAGTCCCACCCATAGTGTAAACTCAATGCAACAGATAACTGCATTAAAAGAACTTTGCGTAAAGTAAACAATCCTTGCACCCGCGGGCACAAGCACCGTTGTTTTCCCCCTTGTGGCAACAGCACATCCCCTAGACTCATGTTTCTGTCACTCAAGCTAGTCATCGAGGGGCATGAACCCACAATCAAGCATAACGTTCCCTCTTGGAGTCACTACCTACTACTCGGCCAAAGCAATAAATAACAACGGAGAACATGCAAGAATTACTTATGAACATAAATATAAAAGAGGTGAATCAAATATATTACTCAAGATCAATCTGAACATAATATCATATTCCATCGGATCCCAGCAAACTCAACATAGCAACAGCATAAGGATTACATAGGTGCCTCGATCATGTAGGGCAGCTCACGAGGACTAATTAGTGAAGCACAAGAACGGGAGGAGAACATCACATAGCTACTGGTCATGGACTCATGGTCCAAGGGAGACTACTCACGAGTCATCCGGGAGGCGTCCATGGTGGTGGAGAAGCTCCCGGTGGTGATCCTCCCCTCCGCCAGGGTGCCGGGAAGAGTTCTCCTGGTGCTCCCGATCTTGGAAGCGGCGGCGGCGGCGGAACAGAGATGGGATCGCGAAAAGAGTTCCTCCTCTGAGGGTTTTGGAGGACCCTTTAAATATATGCCAAAGTAGGGCATCGGGGGAGCTTCGGGGGGCCCAGGCGCCCCCCCCGGCGCGGCCCAGGGGGGGGCGCCGCCAGGGCGCTTGGAGCCCTGGTGGCCCCCCCCAGGCTGCCCTTCGGACGCAGGGTTGTTTTCCGAAACGCTGGTTTTTTATATAATTTTTCTGGATTTTTGTGGGCAGTTCTCGAAACGTGAAAACCTGAAATACAAAAACAGCCGAAAACAGAAACTGGCACTGGGGTGCACTGGATTAGTAAGTTAGTCCAAATATGATCAAAAGTGTATGGAAGTGTATGAATATCATAGCAATATCACCCAAAAGTGGCATGGAGCAAGCAGAAATTATAGATACGTTTTGGACGTATCAGCGTATCATGAACTTGACTTCTGTAGATGAGTGGAGAAGTGAAGCTTACGAGAGCGCTAAAATGTTCAAGGAAAAGGTAAAGAAGTGGCATGATAGGAGGATTCTGAAACATGAATTTAATGTTGGTGATAAAGTTTTGTTGTTTAGATCCCGTTTCAGGTTTTCTCCAGGCAAACTACTTTCCAGGTGGGAAGGGCCATTTCATATTGAAGAAGTCTATCGGTCTGGTGCAATCAAGATTAACAATTTTGAAGGCACCAAACCTCAAGTTGTGAATGGGCAAAGACTTAAGCATTACATAGCAGGAGACCCTGTCAATGTTGATGTGAATATGATATACACAACAACTCATGAAGAACATGTTGCAGCCCTGTTTCAGACACCAGCAGAAGCAGAATAAGAAAAGGTATGTATTACGGTAAGGAAACATCGCGAACCGCCATAAAAGTTCCATATTATGAGTTTTTGCAAAATTAGGAAAATTCTAAGCCTAAGTGGAGCCGGAGACAAGCTCCAGGGGGCCCAGGCGCCCCCCTGGCGCGGCCTACCTCCTGGCCGCGCCGGGAGGCCGCCTGGGCACCCAGGAGTCCGTCTCCGACCCCACTTTAGCTTGTTACCTTCCTTTCTGTGCAGAAATTATTGCTATATATTTTCCCGGATTGTTCCAGCAACGTATCTCGCGATTTCGTGTGTTTTCTTTTCGATCTGTTTCTGCCAGGGTAAAAAGTTATTGTTAGAGATGTCTTCTTGTGGCTCGAGCGGAGATGACTTCTTGGGATGGCGTCTACGTCAAGTCCAGAAGGATCTTAATCAAGGGAAGCACGTTGACTGGGCTACCGAAGAAGAGATTGCCGCAAGACAAGCGGAGATGGAGCGCTCCATGAGGGAGGAAGTCAAGACTATCACTGCCCAACAACAAGGAGGCCCAAGTAATCCCATCATGGTGGGATCTGTCCAACCTCATTATGATCTTTCTCTTAACCGTTCAGGGCCCTCTACTTCACTTGAAGATCAACGTACGCTCTCCACCATCTCCGAGGCTTATCGCATCACCAACCAACTGTGCGAAGATTTTCGTGTACTAAAGGTACAAGTGGAGATCTTGGAGAAGGAAAACCAAACCCTTCGCCGTGTCATAAGAGATTTGAAGAATCAACGTCAACAAGAATGAGGAGTGAAATCTCCTTGGGTAATGGCATCCCCTTGGCTTGTTCCAAGCTTGGGGGAGTGCCCGGTATGTTTATCTTTATATTTGTCTTTTAGAGTCAAGTAGAGTCATATCATGTCTAGGGAGGTTATTATATGAAATAGGTGTGTGCATTGAGGTCTATCACTCCTTATGTGGAGAGATTGTATCCGTGAGTGTGGAGTCGTCTATGATGGAATATTAATGAGAAGTCTATTGGTTCCTTTGCTTCACTCGGTATTCTCTTCACGCAATCGACCTTATATGATGATTCTTATGGGGAGTATTGACCTTATATTAGGTATGGCTTTGAAAACTTTATTTAATCTTGGCAAACATAGCTTGGGTCATAACAACAAGCATGATTTTCTTAAAGTAGCGACATAGCCAAAACCTTTATATTATTATGCTTGAAGTGTTATGCTGACAAGGAAGACAACTTGATGTGTTATGCTTATTTTAATGTTTATGCTTTATATTGCTTTGCATCTTAGTCATCATCAATTGTCTGTTCTCTCATAGCCTTTGCTAGCCTAAACTCTGTACTAAGCGGAATTCTGCTTGTGCATCCATACCCTTAAACCAATACCTTCCATATGAGTCCACCATACCTTCCTATTCGTGGTATTCCACTACCACCTCCTAAAGTATAGAATTTATGTGTTATCCTTAAATGTTCAAAATCTTCTATTTTGTGCCCCTGTTTTAGCTCATGAGGAAGTAGTAGTTAATTCATGATCTTTTTAAGTTGGACAAGTTTTACCCCGGGATTGCATGTCTAATCTGCAAACCCCTAATACGAGGAGGAACTGGCATGAGTGCGCCCGGCTCATAAAAGATAATACAACAAACAAACCCTCCTTCACGCTTTGTTCATGAGAAATCAGAAAACATTTGGCAGTGATAAACAAAGGAGATTAAGGGGATGTGATCGTCCCCGTGCGGGAGCCGTTCCTCGAAACTTGTCCAGTTTGAGAAGTAATTGAGTTATCTATTAGCATTCGTTGACAAATCATGCACCTCTCAAAACTTGTTTTCATTCTGTTTGATTTAAGGATAGCACATGAGTTTTCCCTACTTCCCTAGAGCAGGGCCTATCTCTTAGTTTTAGGTTGAGTCAGTTTTTCCTACTTCCTTCTATTCTTAAAGAGAGCAGACATTTGATGTTGACGAGGATTCATTCATATAAAGTTGCATTAAGATTTGTCATATCATATCCTTGTTGACATTATCATTTGATAAGTAAGTTGTTTGTCAAGCCCAGCTAAAGCAAACATCTTCCTTTGTGTTAACACTTTCACTTCTTGCCTAATAACATGTTCTTTCAAAAGCTTCAATTAATCTCGTCAAAACATAAAGAGAAAGAGCAAAAGTAAAAGCTATTAGTTGTTCTTTGACCAAAGGACATGTTTGCCATGATTTGATGAGTTTCCTTAGCCCTACTTTCGATTATAAGTGTTACCACTCTTTTATAAGGGCCTTATGAGTTGAAGATTGCTGTTGAGGATATTTGAGTTTGGTGAAGAAACTGTGATGCTTCTTGTCCGTATTCTATTTATCGACACTTCACTCTCTAAACTTGTGGACAGGTTTACTGAGCTCATTATTCGCTTGGGGACAAGCGAGGTCTAAGCTTGGGGGTGTTGATACGTCCAAAATGCATCACTATTTTATATCGTAATTCATCCTTATTCATTGATATATTTCACATTACGATGATGTTCTTATGTTGTTTTGGCCTATTTTACACAGTTTGCAACTTTCCGGTGCCGAAGCAGCAGACACAGGATTCAGCGGTAAAAAGTGGACGCTGAGTTGCTGAAGAAGAACACCTCCAAATTACCTGAAAATCGACGGAGGGTATTTTCCAGAAGGATCACGAAGATACGCAAAAGAGCAACCAGAGGGGGGCCACAGGGTGCCCAGGCGGCCACTTGGCGCGGCCCCTACCCTGGTCGCGCCGGGAGGGCGCCTGGAGCCCCTGACCCACTCCAGGCTCCCCCCTCTGGCCTATATACTCCTCGTCATCCAGAAACCCTAAAAAGGGGAGAGTTTACGGAGTTCCGCCGCCGCTCCGTGGCGGAAACCTACATAGAAGAAAAGCCATCTCCGGCGGGCAGATTCCGCCGGGGAGATCACCTCCCGGAAGGGGAGATCATCGCCATCGTCATCACCATCGTCACGGGCATCATCGAGATCATCATCAACATCATCCCCAACATCAGCACCATCTCCATCTTCATCCAATCTCATCTCACAATTGCAACTTGTGTTGTAATCCGTACTATCTATCCTCTCTACCCTATCGGTGTTGATTACTACTTTGTGGTGAATGCTATTGAGTTTTGTTGGAGAAATATCATTGTGTCCAGATTGTTTATCATCCATCTATCTCCACTGATCATGATCTCTTTTATGTCTTGTGAGTAGTTACTTTAGTTCTTGAGGACATGGGAGAAGTCTTGTTGTTAGTAGTCATATGATGTTGAAGTAATATGTGTTGTTTGATACTTAAGTTGTGTTGTTATTTTCCTAGTGGTGTTGTGTGAGTCGAACACTCAACACTTCGCCTTATTAAGGACCTAGGGGAATACATTGTGTACAAAGAATGCTTATGGTGGGTTGCCGGAGTGACAGAAACCCGAACCCCAGTTCGCACGCTTTTGCACAAGGGAACAATGGATCATCGATCGTATTGCTATGGTTAGGCTTTTGCCTTAAATACTATCTTGTATTTGCGGATGCTTGCAAGGTGTTTAATCATAAGAGTGCACTCATCTTAGTCTAGAGGGTGTACTAGCATAGATCCACCCACTCAACACTTATCAACACATCACATAGTACCGATAAGGAATATGGCGAAAGCACATGACTACCTCTCCCGTGTGTCCTCAAGAACACTTTAGCCTTTATAAGTTCAGTTGCTAGGCCTCTCCTTTGCTCAGAAAGGATTGGGCCACTTGTTACTCTCCAGTGCCTTTTACTTTGCTCGCTTTTACTTTCCTGTTGCTTATATCAAGAAAACCCCTAAAAAGTTATCTTTCAGTGCTTGCAGTTATTCCTTGCTCAGAATAACTTATCAATACCTTCTGCTCCTCGTTGGGTTCGACATTCTTACTTATCGAAAACGCTGCAATAGATCCCTTACGGTTGTGGGTCATCAATAGCCAGCCTTTGTTTTTGTTTTATTCCTTTTTTTCGCGCATGCTAAATGTGAACCTCTTATGTACTTTTTTTTGTGAACTGCATCTCTTTTTTTTTTGTTAATTTTTTCAGTGGAAGGCGGAAGCGGACATTGTGTACAAGCGGACTGCAGTTGCTGAAGCGCCTGAAATGTTTTGTGAGCCTCTCGCTAGGGCGGCTCCAATTCGACGGGGTCGTGGTTTTGCTAGGGCGGCTGCTGGAGGTTTTTCTGGCCAGGCTTCTGGTGATCGTAATAGATTTGTTCAGGTCGATGAGCTTCTCGATAGGGTCATCAATATAACTAGTGATTTCCCAACATCCGGTTCCAGGATGAGGAATATTGCCGGATTGTTTCCTGAAGGCAAAGGCCCTTCTGAAGAAGAAATCGAGGCCGCTCATAACTTTGACCGTGGGCAGCTTGAATTCCTTAAGCAGACTGTTACGAATATCAGGTCTTCATTCGTTCAGTTTAAGCAGTCTCAGGACGACAGGTGTGCTACGTATGAGAAGGAAGCTGATGCAATTGTGAAGGAAATGAACAGGCATGAAGATGTTGTCCGGCCTTCTTTGCCCGACCCCGCAGATGTGGATGTATGTCTTTTTTTCATATGCGAACATTTTTTTACCCATATTTGTTATCTATTTTTTCTGTGTGTTTGTGGCATTGACTATTTGTTTTCGCATCCTTTTTGTTGTTTTCGCAGTGTGGAGGAGAATCTTCTAAGGCTAACGCTTGTCGTGATGATGACCACCAGGACCACTACGGTGTTGATTCTGATTATTTGTTTGACAGGCCATTGTCCCCCGTTGACGAAGCTGCCAAAGACAATCCTATTGACGAAGTCGTCATCGACAAGGTTTGATTTCTTCCTTTTTTTGTTATAGTGAACTTCATTGTTTAATTTTTTGTAGTGTCCAAAACAAACAATCATATTTTTTGCACCAGCAGTGGCAGCGAACTGCAGTTTTTAACTTTTTTTGTATTTCGTGCACCAGTAGTGGTAGTGCACTGCAGTTGTTGTTTAGAGAAGAAGCATCATCTTTTTTAGCAGTGGACTGCACGATCTGGTGTTGGTTTTTTAGTTGTAGAACTGCAGATTTGGATAATAGTTTTATTTATGTTTTAATGTTTTTTAGGATGCCGAATCAAACGTGGAAATACATGGGAAGGAGGCAGAGGGTGACGCTGGCAAGGATGAGGAGGCTGACAAGTGTAAACAGATGGAAGGCGACGACGCTTCCCTGGTGAGTATAGAGAATTTTTGCATTTTTGTGTTTTATTTTTTATTTTTCATGGGAGCTTCATGGTCCGTTTTATTAGTGAACTGCATTCTATCTTTTTTGTGTAATGTGTTTTATTTTTCAACTCATCAGAACTGCGGATTAAATGTTGAAATCCAAGCGGAGCGCAACATTGGAGATGATAATGTGGAAGGGAGAGGAGGGGAGGAGCCTGATGCGGAGGTTGATAAGGCAGAAGGTAGAGAAGGAGGGGAGTGTCCCGTTGAGGCTGATAAGGCACAAGAGAGAGAAGGAAGGGAGGATATCCTGGATTGTGATAAGCATGAAGAGAAAGAAGGAGCTCCTGGTGTTACAGTTGAAGTTGCAGAAGAGACAGAAGGAACTCCTAGAGTCGGATTTGACGATGCGGGGACATCCGCTGGCATTGATGGTGTTGTTGGGCCTACTGTTTTGTTGCTTGGCGATGAGGTGCCTGAGAAATTTTGTGTCGTCCCTCGCGCCCCCGAGCAATCTTTTGGCAATCTGGCTTTCCCAGCCGAGACAACAAAAGTCCCAGCTGAGGCAGTTTCGATTGTTTCTGAAGAGGAACAGCCAAGACTCTCTCAGGACATGAGCAATCAAGCGCCTCTTGACGATGATATTACCGGGCTGGATCACTTGACGCTCAGCGAAGATGTATATGAGCAGCCGCAGGAAGTTTATTATGAAACCGAAGGTAAGCGAACTGCATTATTTTTGTTCTTTCCCGGGGGCGAAATGGACCGTGTGTGTTTTATTATCTGATATCATTCCCACTCTGTATGCAGATGAGGAATTACCTGTTGTTGCTCCTTTGAGGGTTGATCCAGCTCTTATGAGAAGATACAATGAGTTATATGACGCTGTTACGAGGGCTAGGAGGGATAAGAAGAAGAAGTATGACATTTTTTGTCTTACACCCCGGTTTATTTAATATGTTATTTTTTCAGGGACACCCATCTTATCACTTTTTGCTGGGCTTTTTTCTTCTTGTCTGAAGGCATCTAGTTGCGTTCAAGGGCGAGTTTGGTGATATTAATATCGGTCATGTTGGCGAGTCTTTTTGGTCGTATGGAACGCTGAGCACGCGCCTCGCAAACATTGGCGTCTCTATGTTAGCTGAGAGGTTCAAAGGATCTCAAACGATGATTGTCCCGTACAACCTATGTGTAAGCATTTTCATTAATTTATATTTTATCCCTCGTCCAATTTTTATTTGTGCTATAAGCATTTTCATTAACTCTCTGGTTTTGTCTTTTTTGCAGAATTCCATTTGGAACGGCGGTGCCACAAATAGGGCTTTGAAAAAGATGTTTTCTTCAAGCGCAGAGGAACGTGTGGACAAGAAAAACTTGGTAACGCATTTTGACCATTTTCGTCATCTTGAAAATAAGTTTTCTGTTTTTCTATTTTCTCATCTGGTTTGTTTTATTCTTTTTTTTATTTTCAGATTATGTTTGCAACATTTGATCCTCCTCCCGCAACAATGAAGGACGCGATAGGCCACTACTGCTTGGTCACTTTGAACCTGCGAGAGAAGCGTTTTGAGTTTCTCGACTCATTGAACGAGGCCGACAGCGCTCCTGCAAATCTTGTCTTCAGGAAAATGGTCAGGAACATCAAAAAAGTTTGGAAAGATGGCAGCGCAAGCTGCGATGAGCCGTTGAACCCTCCCACCCTTGACAGCTTTGCGCTGACTCATATTAATGTCCCGCAACAGGGAAACGGGTTTGTACTTGTTCTCCTTTTTTCTTTTTCCTCCTTCAGTTTTTTTGTGTAAGTGAGCTGCATTGTTTTTACTAAATTTGAAGCACCTTTTCCCTTGAGCGAACTGCATTACTAATGTGTTGTTGGTTGTTCTCCCTCGGTTTTTTGTGTGTATGGAGCTGCATTGTTTTATTAACATCAGTAGCACTTCATTATTGAGTGAACTGCATTAGTAATGTGTTTATGTTGGTTTTCTTGCAGGCATGATTGTGGATTTTACATGTTCCAATCCATGCAGACCTGGGATGGTGAAACGATTGCCAAGTTTGGGAAGGAGCACATTGGCTACATCAGGAAGGCGATGCTCTATAGTTGGCTGACCTCGTCGCATTGCTGTCTTGACCTGACATCACTTTTAATTTTTAAAGAAGGTTATTACATTTTTTTCAGTCACACACCCTTTTTATTAAGTGAACTTCATTGATACAAAGAGGGGAGGTCCACTTCTTTTGTTAAGCTTTTTAGTAGAACCCAATTCGCATGTTAAAATGACTTTCCTTAGTGAACTTGATGATTCTTTTTCATTTTGCTCATTATCCATTTTTTTGTGCAGGCTTTGATGAAGGTGCACACCAAGGTGGTATTTCCTTGTTTGAAACTCAGGTTCACACTCCAACGATTCAGAAACTTGTCCTTGATGAACTCCCCGTTAAGCTTGTGAAAGAACCTGTGTGTAAGAGGTTGAGGAGTGGCGCCGGCACTTCGAATGAAAAAGCTCTTGAGAAATCTCCTGTCAATGTCAAGCATGGGAAGAAAGCAGTGAGCCCTCCGAATGCTGAAGATAGTGATGATGATTTTGAGAGGCCACCACCAGTGCCTAGGAGGACCAGGAGCGCAGCTGTGGAACGCCCGACGGACAGCGAGGCACTAATTCTATCAAATAAGAGGCCTGTGCAGAAGCCATCAAAGTTTCGATCTCCTGTACAGAAGTTGAATCCTGCGAGATTCAGCTATCTTGCGGAGATGAGGAAAGTCTTGCAACTCATCACGAGCACATCATTCAGGCAGAAATACAGCGAGTCAGTTCTTTTTTCGTTAGTTTTTTCGCTTTTTGATTTTTAATGTGTGTAATGTTCTTCTGTGTTTTTGCTTTTGTGCTCCTACCCCCCCACCTTCGCCGTTTCTTTTGTGCAGGTGCGCGCTTTTCATGCACAGGAATCCTACCGAAGTCTACACTGTGAATGTGGACTACATGTTCTTAACTTTCAGCAGAGGTAGTTTTATGGACTCGGAATTGATGGATCATATCATCAGGTACTGGAAGAATGACGAGCATATGAATGTGGTTTATCGATCTGGCGAACGCGTTCTGCTGTCCCCTTTGTTTATCATGGTATTTCTCTTTTTTTCTTTTTTTCTTTTTTTTCTGCTCGAGTGAACTGCAGTAAATAGTGCATAATAATTTGTTTTAGAATGTACTGAACTGCATACATTTATTTTTTGTGTTTAACCCATGTATCTTAAATGAAACAATTTATGGGGAGAATTGTGAACTGCATACTGTTTTTAGAGAAGCGTGATCCGTTTTTTGATTAAGCGTCGGAGCGAACATCTTAAGGGGAACTGCATTAACGTTCTTTTGTGAATTACCCACACGCAGTATGTGCTTCAAATGAATGATCACGCGGATAGAGATGAAGATGGAAACGTTGTGTTGCCTTTTGTCCACGGCAAGTTTAACGTTGACGATGCAGCAAAGCAGTTCAAACTTTATGTTCGTGATGACGAGAACCTTCTTGATTGCAAATTAGTAAGTTATCAGATTTGCTTTTGTTCAGCCTTATGTACTTATTTTCTCTCCCAATTTTTTCCAGTAATCCTTTTTCACTCATCAAACCCATAACAAATTTGATGAAACAACATCAGATTCTGTTACCACGGATGAAAGACCAGCATTATTCGCTATACACGATGAATAGGCACCGCGAGACCCTTGACATTCATGACACTAGGAGGTACAGCGGACCGGTTGATCAAACGACGAGGTGGCATAAGTCTGAATACCACAGCGACCGCACTGAAATGGTAAAAATTTTCCTTTTTCACCTTTCTTCTTGTTTTCATGCGTGCGCGTGTTGAACAATATTTGTCGTGATGTGTATTTTTGTTTTTTTATTTCCACCAGATGATCAGGATGACTGCATTGTTGAAGAAGGTTTATGGAGAAAAGGAGTACAAGAGAAAGGAGTCGGTAGACTGGGTCGATGTTTCAAAGAAAGCTAGCTTTTTGGGCTCCCCTGAGCAGGGCCCCAATGAGTGCGGCTTTTTTGTTCTGAAGATGGCTCAGTTTTATGACGGCAAAAGCTTTGTTGTGAAATTCGCAAAGCGTGATGTAAGTATCTTTTTTTAACCCAATAATGATCCCTCATTCCTTGATATTTTTTTTGTTAGTTTCTTTTTTGTAGATGATGTTGTATATTTGTTTATTTTTTTTCTTCATCGCAGGAAGCTGTTGTTCAGGATTGGAAGGCTGAGTTTTTGTTCCAGACCCTGTTCCACCCTGAAAACATGGTCGTAGTCACCGAGTTCCCGGAGGATCTAAGAAATCTCTGCATTTCTCTTGGCTTTTCTCCAAAACTGGATTCGCAGGAGCAGGATGAGGCATAAATGATAGCAGATCTTTTTTTATGTGTGTTGATGTCTTTTCGTGTGTGCTCCAGAACTTTCTGTAAACGGTATCTATGGTCGCTGTGTGTAGTTATCGGTCTGCAAAACTGTTCACACCATGCTGTGTGCTTTTGTATATACCGGTCTAGTTAGTTTTTGTGTTTTTCTTTTTGTGGCAGACAGGGACAATGTCAAATATGTACATAATGGAGCTTTCAGCCAACTCCTCGTTGTGAATTGTAACATGTTCGCAGCGCACTGCATTCACTTATATGAGTAGCAGCCAAGTTTTTTTAAATATATGCATCCGCACTGCATCTCACCTTATCACATGGGACTGCAAAGACGAATTCAACGTGTTTGTCGTCGAGTTTCAAAATTTTGGAAAAATTGTATTAGAAGACAGAAAATCAACCGTGTCTGCTAAGGGAGAGCTCAATTTTTTACATTTTTTGCACTAAGCGCACTGCACTGTGTACTCGAAGCGTACTGCACTGTAAGCTTTAAAGGCACCAGACACGCACTGCACTGTACGTGAAGCCTAGTCTGACTCTATATTTTTTTCTTTCTAACTGCATTCTATATTGATTCACGGTCATCTCAGATTCTATACGACGAAGAGAACTGCATTCTCAAAATGACATTCTGATCTCAGGGTTTTCATACAGAAGAGAACCGCATTCTGAGAATGACACTCTCATCTTATTTCTTTCATATAGAAGAGAACTGCATT
>LR738709.1:1796326-1814643 GCA_902687465.1 Secale cereale | reverse complement strand
CCCCGCAACACATTGATCACAAAGTATATATGGCATATGTTATATCTATTCATTTTGAACTTCAATATTACATGTTGAATTCTTTTTTCTTGCAGTCCACTAAACACAAGCTATATATATTATATATGATACGATATATATAAAGGATGAAGTTAATATATTTTTAAAATGTAAAACTGTATATGTGTTGATCTATGTCCTTTTCCTGCTGCTTCTTCTCAAATTTTGCACTGCATTTGTTTCAATGGTTGTTGTTGCTTCTGTCTTGCTCTTGTTGTTCGCATTACCCCTCGTAACGCGACCGTGCGACTGCGATGCTTGCCTACGCGCTGGATTCTGCGTTCTGTCTCTCCCCCTCGTTTTTGATGATGGTTCTTCGATGTCTTCATCTTCTTCTTCTTCGTCCTCATCTTCTTCTTCTTCTTCTTCCTCATCTTCCTCTTCAGTTACATCAGCTTCGCTCGCTTCCTCGTTCCCTTCTCTGTCAGCATCTTCTTCGTCATCTTCTTCATCTTTTTTTCTATTCTATTTGGACAAGTTCTCGCGTTATGCTTCTCTCTCTTGTTGCAGACGCTACATAGTCTTCTCTTTGTCATATCATCTTGTTGGTCAGCTCGGTGATTTGTGGTGGCATTTTCAGCCTAGATTTTTTTCAGCCTCTCCTTACATGTTCTTGAGTTGTGTCCCGCAATCTTATTGCATGATTTACACATCCTTACCCCCAGTGGTCTTCCTCCGCTGTCCAGTTCTGGCTCAGGCCTGCTATTTTTTCAGGATTTTTTTCATTTGCTGCAGCTTTTTTATTGGCTGATTTGCTCTCTTTCTTTCTCCCTTTTGTGTTTGAAACAGGTGGGGGAAGAATTGTGTCATCCATATTATGAGCTGCACCATCAGCAGCATGTTCGCGCTCCTCTCCTTGTTCTTCACCCCGCGCATCCATGATCTTCTCTGCTTCTTCTTCTTCGTTTATTACGTCGACTTCTTGTATGAGTTCTCTCATCCCAGCTAAAGCTCTCTTGTACCCTCTATCCGATTTGACACCCCTGTTTGCCAGGTCCATTGCTGTTTCTGCAAGTAGTCTCCTACGGAAGAACATCGAACTCCCATCTGGAGGAGTTTGCTCATAGTCTCTGCGGTCAAAAGTTGGATTTTGGCGTGCGTTCCGTGTGTATCTCTTCAATATGTACTCTTTAGGTATCTTGTCCACCCGCAGCTGATCCAACATGCAAATGATGTGCACGCAGAACAGGCCTGCAGCAAAAGAATTTTTTGGGTTATTCGTGTCAGCAAACTTCACATAAATATGCAACATTTTTTCAATTTTTGGTTTTGTGAACTGCATTATAAATAGGTCTTGGGTCTCCTGTTCTAGTGAACTTTACTAAGGTTTTTTTCATCTCTTTTTTGCTACCAGCAGTAAGTGAACTTCATTATGTTTTCTGTGTGCTTATTTTTTGTTTCCTGTCTCACTGACATGTGTGTGTCCACAGCTTGCATTCGCATTCGTAGATACCGTTCGTCACATCAGCAACTACCTGGAACTCGTGTCTTGCCCAATCAAAATCATCAGACCGGTTGTAGTGACGCACCAAATATTTCGTCGGGTTGTCAGGGGATTGCTCTGATCTGAATGCAGTGCTGCGGTAGTGCATTTGCTTGAAGTCAGCAAAGACTGCCCTGGTGTAAATCTTGGAGAGCTGAACCTCGAAACCAAACTGAGTAGTAGTCTTTATTTCCGTCTGTGAAACAAAGAAAACCAGTTAAGTAGTTGTTTTTCATAGCAAAAATCAAGAAAGCGAGTAGTGTTTTATTAATTGCTCATCCAGCTTAAAAACTTTGTTCTGTTTATATACCTCGTTAGCTATGGTCTCCGCGTGCTCGACGCCCTTCCTTGTCTGGATGCACCTGTCCACCTGCGATGCAAAGATGTGTAGGTCGTGTCTTTCCTTGACAAAGTTCCTCTTCAAGATCCGGTTCATGCTTTCACTTCTCTGTGTCGACGTCATCCATGCACATAACACCTCCTTGTAGTAAGCTGATATCCATTCTTTTCGGTCTGTCCAGAGCGCCTTCATAATCTCATCATTTTGCAGGTTATACTTGTCCATGAGCTCATGCCAAGCGCGTTCAAACTCTGATGGCATCAGCGGGTGGTTGAGAACGGAGGTCAGCTCATCCTTGAATGTCTCATACGCTTTGTACAGCAACGACAGGTGATCCTTGTATTTTTTTCAACATATGCCAACGACATAACTTGTGCAGCGTGCCTATTAGCGTACTTTTTATCGCGGCATCCATGGAGGGGCATTGATCTGCATGTTTTTGAAAAAATCAAGCAGTGAGTTATTGAGAGAACTGCATATCCTTTTTCTGCTTTTTTCTTTTTTTTTCATTGGATGGAAGAAATTGACTACAAAACTTGGCAGTGAACTGCATTGTTATTTAAACCCATTCTTTTTTTCAGCATACCTGTGAGTATGCAGATTGGCCGCTTGTTGTTCATGCAACGCAAGAACGTTCGGAACACCCACTCGAAAGTCGGTATTGTTTCGTCTCTGATGAGAGCCACATCGAATATTGTACTTTGGAGGTGGTGGTTGACTCCAACGAAGACGGCCAGAGGCATGTGGAACTTGTTGGTCTTGTAGGTCGTGTCAAATGTGACACAATCTCCAAAATCTTCGTACGATCCCCTGCAGCTCGCGTTCGCCCAGAATATGTTCCGCACACGGTTATCGACATCTTTGTCGTAATCATAGAAGAACTCCGGGTTTATTTGCTGCATCTTCTCAAAGAAAGCCAGGAGTTTCTTCACATCGTATTCTGTTTCCTCCCTCGCGAATTGGTGCTTCCCGCAGTTCGAAATAATAATATACTTGCAGCATTAGGGACATACAGAAAATGCACAAGCGAACTGCATGAAATAGACGAGATATCGTTTTTTGTTTAGTGAACGTACCTGTTCACCCAGTCACGGCTGGTGCGCCCCATAAAGTGCAGCCCTCCTGACATCCTTGACAGGGTTGACATCATCTGCGTGTGCGTCAGGTTGTCGCTCTACATGTCCTTCACTAGTTTATCAAGTAACGGATCATCCGTCTTATGCGAGTGCATGTGCAGAAGCATAGCCGGGCTGTCAATCATCCCGTGGTTGTGATTGAGCTCAATCTCTGCTATCACAAACACATCCTTGATTTTTTTCAATCTCATTCCCGCCTTGCAGCCAGGCCTCTTTGATGTTTTATCTCGCTTTCTGTCATAATCAGTGACAGTTTCCTTGCTTCTGCCTTCCTTTGAGCACACTATGTATCTGTTTGTTCTGTATCCGCCTTTTTTGCGTGTGCCGAATCATGCATGCCTCGCATACGTGTTGTAGAATTCTCGCGCCGCAGCGTGTGATGTGAATTGCATACCTTTCACAGGCACAAGTTCTTGGAGCATGTTCTCATCCTGCACACACAATATGGAATGTTTTTTTGTTAATGAGAATGCACAAGCTGAAAGAATGCGTAAGTGAATTGTAGTATTTAGGCAAGGAAGCTTACATGCGTGTACTGTTTTTTCTCTAATGGTGTTTGCAGCTCACCAATGTTTATTGGGCATGGAGGGGTGACAACAGATCTGTGTAATTCAGGATGCGAGGAGGCAGAAGTGTTGAGAACTTTACTTTTTTGGTTGCTTGCGGCTCTCCTTGATTCTACTTCCGATTCTTTTGGTGCGGAGTAGGCGGCCTGGGTGGAATTCCACTGTCTCTTTGTCGACGAATCGTTTGCTCATGAACTTGCCGAACTTGCTGGGTTTCAACATTGGCTTGTGGAGGTGCTATATCATCCACTCTGATCTGCTGGCCAAATGTTTCAAAGACACGCGTGTACCTTGGCTGCATAACTGTTATGATTTGGTCTTCATCATCATCCTCCTCATCATCTTTCTGCGCGTGCTCCCCCATGAAGACCAGATCGTCGTCGTCCTCCTCATCTTGCGCGCTTTTTGCTTCACTGCCTTCTCCATCTCGAATGATGTTTGGTTCACTGTTTTCATCTTTATCCTCTACATCTTCCTCCACGGAGTACGTAGTTCTGTTTGTTGTGTTAAAGAAACCCCTAGGTATTTTAGGTGTTATCCATCCAGACATCTCCCACTCTTCTCTTCCAATGCAGTTCAGGGGCTTTGGGTCGTAAATGAATCGAGGCATCTTCTGTTTTGGAGGCATAGTAATTTCCTGCACAGTATTAAGCCAAAGCTTTTTATGCACGTCAACAGTGAAATGAACTGCATCTTTCGTACTATATATCATTATATTTTGCAACTGTAAGAAATTGCACTTCAATTTATCATTCTATAGCAGGGGCACTGTTAGTTAACATGAAGAAACAATGCACTTCAGTTTTAGGCACAACGCTCTACATATGTAAGTCATGGTGGACTACAATTTTGAGCCACATAGCATTTTTTATTTTTCGAAGTATCTTTTTCTGTTTTCTACTGGGAGATACATGGGACTGCAGTCGACGCAAGAGGGGCACTGCATGGGGATAAAAACGACACTGCAAACTGGATGTGGGGGTTGGGTATGTGATTTTCTTACATTATATGCAGTTCTCTCCTTCTGCAGATGCAGCTCTGGCTGCTGTTGGCATGCAGTCCACCTCCGTTGCAGGAACTCATGGGCTTTTTCAACTTTTGCCATTTGTCGTGGAATTAGCACGGCAGATGTCCGATTTAGCGGACTTGATGATGGAACCATCGCACGGGTTATCTTGAAGGGGTTCATAGCACACAAAGGACACAGAAGGTTTATACTAGTTCGGCCCCTTCGATGAAGGTAAAAGCCTACGTCTAGTTGGTTGGTATTGCTTGGGCGTCGGATTACAGGGAGCGGATTCGCTTGCCTGTGCCTCGACGGGTTGATTGTTGCTTGTCCTTGAACCGTCGCCGGGTCGCCCCTTTATATAGAGGGTACGCCTGGTCCGGTTTACAGAGTCCCGAGGCCGGCTCATATTTGTGTCCGCCTCGGTCTCTGTCTTTTCTTCCTTATAAGTTACATCACGGGGCGGTTTACAAACCTTAATTCTATACACGGGCCCTAAGATCTCATGGGCCGTAGCCTTTACTAAATATTACAAACAAGTATAATATTAACAAAGCCGGTTTATACTAGCCGGTTTATACCTGCTAGTCATATCCCTGACATTAGGCCCCAGAATGATTTGAACTTGTTCATATCAGTCTTCTCTTGTATAATTTTCTTCTGTCCTCACATCCTTATAAACCGGCTCTGACGTCATCCTCAGGGATCATTAAATCTGACCGTGACATCATCTCCGCATTTAACGCCGCGAGCTGTACTGTAGCTTGTTTTAAGGCTTATCCCGAGAATCGAGGCGTCAGAGGATCTCTATCCGATTTTTTGCCTCCTCGAATCCCGCACCTGTCGCTTCAGATCTGACTCTCCTTTATAAATACTGCTATCCCCATTCGTTATCTTCTTCCTGCTCCGTCTTCTTCCTCCGTCACCCAACTCCATCGTCGCCCGAGTTCGAACCGCCGCCGTCAACCGCTGGATCCAAGTCCTCGCCGGCCGCTGCATCACCCTGAGCTTGACCAGAGAACCTCCGCCACCGATCCTTGCCGCTCCAGGTATGTTCTTCTTCTTCATTATCAGTCTGCAACTTCTAGGGTTTCTTCCCACGCCTCCGCCATTAGAGCTTTAATAGAAGCTTCACCTTGTTCAGCCTTAAGCCAATGATTTCTAGCAACCTTCACCTTCAGATCTTGCCCTTTAAACTGTACTTTTACCCTGCTGTAAATGCTTCAGATCTCCGTCGTTCCTGTCTAACCTGTAGATTTATCCGCTTGGTATAAAGCCCTTGTAGTTCTTTCCCGTATACTCTTACATTTGTTTCTCTTTTCCTAGTATGCTCAGATCTATTCTTCCTTAGCTGTCTTTTAAAAACCTGTTTTTCTCCTTGGTAGATCTGCTAAGTATGTTCCGGTTTAAACTGTTATGCCATGTTCTTGCGAAACTCTGTAATTTAAACGCGACGGTTTAGCCGTTCCCCTTCAACTGCCATTAACCGGAAATGGTGTAGCTTGTCGTAATTGCCGGTTTAACCATGCCATTAGTCCTCAGTTAAACCGTTGCGTAACTTTCATAGATAGTTTCCGGTTTATACTGCTGTATCTTCATAATCCGTTTTCTGCACTTTATCTTTTCCAGTACTTTGCCTTTTCGTTGCAATGGCCAAGCAGTATGTCTCCTGTGATTGGGTTCCTTCTATCATCACTGAGGATGATTTGATCAAGATTTCTGAAATTGGCACGTTAGGACCTCAGTCTGTTTTAAAGTGGCGGGCCCCGGGTAATGAATGTCCCCCTACTCCCAGGTCCGGGGAGGTCATTGTGTTCTTTGATCATATATCTCGAGGCTTCTCTCCCCCCGGTTCAAAGTTTTTCCGGGATGTTCTTGCTGCTTTCCAACTGCACCCTCAGGATATTGGACCCAACTCTGTTTCAAACATCTGTGACTTCCAAGTGTTTTCGGAGGTATATCTGCAAGAAGAACCGTCCGTCGATCTGTTCCGGGACTTCTTTCATTTAAACCGGCGCACTGAGTTTACCAGCGGACCACATCAAGAGCTTGGCGGTGTTAGTATTCAGAAGAGGAGAGACGTTGTTTTTCCTCATGCCGCTTTACACACTCATCCAAAGGACTGGAACAAGTCTTGGTTTTACTGCATTGACACTTCTCCTGAAGGGGAGAACCCTCTGCCGGGTTACCGTGAAACCCGTATTCCGGAGAATCATCCTTTACCACAACGGCTCGGCTCTGTTGAACGGACCCGGTTCTCATCACAGCTCTCCAAGTTAAGAGCTTTCATAGCTAATGGTTTGATTGGGACTGATTTTCTACGCTGTTGGTTGTCTTGGAGCATACTTCCCTTGAGCCGGCGATCACAGCTAATGTGCAAATATTCTGGCAAACCGGATGATCCTCAAAGGTTTACCAAGGAAAAGCTTTCTGAATCGGAAGTTGTAGAATCAGCCAAGAAAATTCTCAATGTTTCTTTGGCAGACTGCAGCAAGGTCGGGTTAGCTCCATATTATAAGAAGAACAAGCCGCCTGCAGTAAGTCTCACTTTACCCTGTATTTGTAATCCGTTTCTTTTAAACCACCTTTTCAATTGTCTTTCTTTCGTTTGATTAGGCTGATGATCCTTTCTGGAAGAGAAAACCTCAGGAGAAAACCGGCAAACAGGTCCGCCGGAAAACCTTTGCCAATAAGAAAGGAAAAGCAGTTGTTGACGCCGGTTCTCCCACGGAAGATGATGATCCGGATTCCGAGGTATGCTTTAATCCGGTTTAGATTTTGCTTTCGTGTACTTATGACTGTGTCTAACGATAACTTTTTCACAGGAGTTGCCTGAAGGTGATAATCCGGCTGAAGTTGAGGTAACCATTCTTTCCTCTGACTCAGAACCTCTTCCACAAAAAAGTCGTCGGACCGTCCGGAAATACCAATTTTCTCACCCTTATGCTCAGTTGGATCCTAATTTTATTTTGAAGAAGCAGCAGCACGAAGCTCTTCGCCGGACCACTCGCCACAGCGGCCTGGCGGTGGAATCATCCGGGATTTCTTTAACTCCGGTTCGAAAACGCCGTGCTGAGGTGATACTTTCTCCGACTCCCCTTCATCCCAAGGCCGGGCTTATCCGAAAACCTCTTAAACCGTCTGACCCTGATTATCAGGAAACTCCACTGTCCTCTTCTGGTGAATCGACCGCCACACAGCTTCCTCCATTGAAAACTGTCCCAGGGTAACTTTTTTCACCTTTCCGGTTTATGATCCCTTTTGCTTTATAATGTCAACTCATTTTGCATACTTTTCCAGCAAACCAAAACCCAGCAAGAAGTCCAAGGCAAATAAGCCTCCTGCCGAACCCACTGCAGATGATCCGGCTGCTAATCCGTCAAACACTGTTCCTTCCGAGGGCGAGCCCGTAGCTCCTCTTGAAGACCCTGCGCCTACAGACCACATCTCTGCTCCTGAGAATCCTACTGCTGAAGACGTCCATAATCCACCAAGTCCGGCCCGGGTTAACTCTCCTTAGATCAATCCGGCGTCTCCTAATCCGGCTCATACTGCCACTCCCCCAAACGTACCTGCCTCTCCTGATGTTGTGGTAACTGGGGCTGCCTTTGTTGCTCCGGCTGAGCCCACCGTTTTAGCCAAACATACGGCTAAAACGGAAAAGCTATCTCAAGAAAAGGGGAAATGGAGTACTGAGATATCCAGCCTTTCCGATATGAGCGCCCAAGAAATTTACTCCGGGTATCTAAACCGGCTCCACAGCAGCCGGGATTATGAAGCCAGCCTGGTTAACTTAATGAGGGAAAAATATGAGGTAAACCTCTTCTTCTGACTTTGTTCTTTTGATGTGTCTCTATCTCATAACAGCCCCCAAGTTCCGGTTTAGCTGCGTGCTGAAGGTGAACCGGAACTTTGTAGATTGAACCATTGATCTTTACATTAGCCCCCAAGTATCAAGTAGATAACTTGTTTATGTATTTGATACTTGTAAAAGTTGCTGACGATACTTCAACTATGCATTAGCCCCCAAGTGTCAAGCAGACAACTTGTTTGTGTGCTTGAGACTTGTAACTTTGAATTGCTGTTCTTTACTGCTTCAACTGCCATTAGCCCCCAAGTGTCAAGTAGACAACTTGTTTGTGTGCTTGAGACTTGTCTGATTTTTACCTCTTGTTTTTTAACTGTGTTTGCAGGCTGAGTTGAACCGGAATGCTATTGAAATCAATGAACTTCGTAGCCGTCTTACTGAAACAGAATCTGCCGCTTCAAAGGCTAAAAAAGATCTTCAGGTGAGCTTAAAGACTGCTGAAGACCTGAAGAAATACTTTGAAGAAGAGCGGACCACTTTTGAGGTCCAGAAGAAAGATCTGGAGAAACGGGTTCAGGATGCTGAAGGAGCGCTTAATCCTGTTACAGAAGAATTGTCCGGATTAAGACGGCAAATTGACTTGATGACCTCTGCTGTCTTTGGTAAGTATAATCTGAACTCCTGCTATCTTTGTAATCTGCGTTTTGTGCCAGTTTAACTATAATAGTTGTGTGCAGGGCGCCGTGTCTCCCATCTTGGGGATGACTTACGGAAAAAACTTAAAGCTTGCTACACCTTGGTCGAACAGCTGTACTCCGGTACTCAGAGGATCATCAGTGCCACTTCTTTTGGTAAACTGGCCCCTACAACGATCCAAGATACATTGAACAAGTTATCTGTTTTGCCGGCTCGTCTTGAAGAAGTCAAGAAATCTGCCGCTCAGGGTGGTGCTCTTCTGGCCCTTACAAGGGCTAAGGCTTGGGTCCCGGATCTTGATCCGGAGGAGGCTCTAACCGGATTTCCAGATACCAAAGATGACGGCTCAGCTTTTACCGAAAAGGATCTCTATGCCCTGACGAAGGAGATGCGTCCCCTCGCCAGCAAGCTTGCAGCTGAATCTGACTTGTCCAGATATCATCCGGGATATAATTTGTAGAACGAGCGGGTGGAGCGACCGTTCTATGATACCGTCAACTTAATTCCGCCGGTTCGTCCTCACACCTTTGCTCCTGACATTGACCCTTCTGAACTTATCAACGACGAGATGTATTTCCGGGCCTTAATGAAGATTGACTGGTGTGCGCCGGACTTCCAACCGCTTCACGAAGAGGAAGATGTTCCGGATCAAGGCGATGGCCAGCCGTCTCAGCAAGGAGAAGCATAACTTCGAATTTTATTGCTGTAATCGTAATCTGTGTTTCACCAAAGAATGTTTCCAATCTGTTGGGCTTGCTATGCCTTGTAATAGGCTAGCCGAAACTTGATGTGCTTTAATCCGGATATTTTGTCTTTATGAAATACTTGCCGGTTGAAATGTTGTCTGATATTGATTGCCTTCCATATCCTCTGTTCCTTCATGGATCCAAGTAGAAACCCGAAATTCTTCGGTCCATCTTGATGATAAATCCGGTTCACCGTGCTCTTCAAGATGTTGCTCGGAAAGTCATAGCTTCTTGCCTGATATATGATCCGGGTTTTAATGAACGCCGGTTTGCTTATGCTGGTATTCATGATCCAGACCTTTCACTTTATAGATATGTGGCCAACTTCTGTAGCTGTTCCACTCCGGTTTAAAAGGTTATAAAACACAAAACACCAAAAATACGCAAATTTTGCAAATAAGACCATGTAGTCGAGGCTTTTTAAGAGCTGCCAGGCTCAAAGCAAGGTTCAGCCAATCAATGGGACGTGGTTTGTCCAACACTCCCAAGGGGCCTAGCCAATCACTGAACGTGGCATTATCCAACTTTTCAGGGGGCCAAAAGAACCGTAAATAGAAATTGAGCCAATCAATGGGACGTGGTTTGTCCAACACTCCCAAGGGGCCTAGCCAATCACTGAACGTGGCATTATCCAACTTTTCAGGGGGCCGAAAGAACCGTAAAAATTGATCCGATCACTGGGACATGGACGTTGCCATTCCCAGGGGGCCTCCAGGGTTCCTCCTGAACCGGTGGGTCAATGTAAACCAATCACTAAACGTGGATTTATCCAACTTTTCAGAGGGTCTCCCGGTTCTCTCTTGAACCGGTGGGTAATTTGTGAAGCCTTCTCTCCTTGAACCGGATTTATCTCATGTTCTTGAGAGAGTTTTATTGCTCCTTTGCGTATTCTGCAAAAAATTAATTTCTAAATCGGACAATGTATTAAAATATAATATCTGACAATAAACTTGTATGGTTGCTTTCACAAGATTTTTGCATATGGAGAAAGGGCTAAACCCCCGGTTTACCGAGGGTGCCAGTTTATTCATTACTCATAATATATACATAGGATACATTGGAGCACGTAGCTCAAGTATAATATGGCCGTAAATGGGCGATGTTCCACGGCCTCTTCGTCTCTTCTTCTGATGTCCGTGAGTCCTTGTGTTCCCGAACGTCCACCAAGTAATAGGAGCCGTTGTGTAGATTTTTGCTGACCACAAAGGGTCCTTCCCAAGGTGGGGATAGCTTGTGCATATCTGTTTGATCTTGGATGACCCGGAGTACCAAGTCACCCTCCTGGAGCGTCCTTGTTCTAATCCGGCGGCTATGATATCTGCGCAAGTCTTGCTGATAAATCGCAGACCGCGCTGCAGCTATATCACGCTCTTCATCCAACCGGTCTAAACCGTCCTGTCTTGACTCCTCATTGATTGCTTCCACATAAGCCGTTACTCTTGGTGAATCATGACGTATATCGCTCGGAAGAACTGCTTCAACACCATAAACCATGAAGAAAGGTGTGTAACCTGTAGACCGGTTTGGTGTAGTGTTAATACTCCAAAGAACAGATGGCAACTCCTCAACCCAACATCCCGGGGTTCTCTGCAAAGGTGTCATAAGCCGGGGTTTGATACCTCGCAAAATCTCCTGATTTGTCCTTTCAGCCTGACCGTTGGTTTGGGGGTGAGCCACAAAAGATACGTCTAAGCGAATATGTTCTCTTTGACAGAATTCCTTCATTTCACCCTTAGATAAATTAGTACCATTGTCTGTGATGATGCTGTGTGGTAAGCCAAACCGGAAAATTACTTTTTTGATGAATTTGACTGCCGTCGCCGCATCACACTTGCTTATAGGCTCCGCTTCAACCCACTTTGTAAACTTGTCTACAGCCACCAACAGATGAGTTTTCTGATCCTGGGATCGCTTAAAAGGTCCCACCATGTCAAGCCCCCAAGTCGCAAACGGCCAAGTTATTGGTATCATCCGGAGTTCCTGTGCTGGAACCAGAGCACGTCTTGAGAATTTCTGACAAGCGTCACACTTCCGGACTAAATCTGCCGCATCTGCATGAGCGGTTAACCAATAAAAACCATGCCGGAATGCCTTAGCCACCAATGATTTTGAACCGGCATGATGACCACAATCCCCCTCATGAATTTCGCGAAGAATCTCACAACCTTCCTCAGCTGATACACATCGCTGAAATACTCCAGAAGTACTGCGATGGTGAAGTTCTCCGTTTGCAATTGTCATGGACTTAGAGCGCCGGATTATCTGTCGTGCTTCTTCTTCGTCATCTGGCAACTCTCCTCGGCTCAGGTATGCCAAATAGGGCAACGTCCAATCCGGAATAATATGGAGCGCTGCAACTAACTGTGCCTCTGGGTCCGGAACAGCTAGGTCTTCTTCCGTCGGTATCTGAACCGACGGACTGTGCAATTCATCCAAAAAGGTGTTTGGTGGCACCGGTTTACGTTGCGACCCTAGCCGGCTTAGAGCGTCAGCCGCTTCATTCCTCCGCCGGTCTATATGATCCACCTGATATCCTTTAAAGTATCCTGCGACTGCTTCAACCTCTCGTCTATAAGCCGCCATGAGGGGATCTCTTGAATCCCACTTGCCAGAAACTTGCTGTGCCACCAGATCTGAGTCACCCAAGCACTTAACCCGGCTCAAATTCATCTCCTTTGCTAGCCGCAAACCATGAAGTAATGCTTCACATTCCGCTGCATTATTAGTACAAGGAAATAATAAGCGGAGGACATAGCAAAATTTATCACCTCTGGGGGAAGTTAAGACAACTCCAGCCCCCGAGCCCTCCAACAGTTTTGAACCGTCAAAGTGAATCGTCCAATAAGTAAGATCCGGCTTCTCCTCAGGAGTCTGTAACTCTGTCCAGTCATTGATGAAGTCTACCAATGCCTGAGATTTTATAGCAGTGCGTGGTACATATTTCAACTCATGCGGGCTGAGCTCAATGGCCCACTTTGCTACTCTGCCCGTAACTTCCCTGTTTTGGATTATATCCCCCAACGGTGCCGAACTAACCACAGTTATTGGATGCCCTTGGAAATAGTGCTTCAGTTTCCGGTTTGCCATGAACACCCCATATACCAATTTCTGCCAATGAGGGTATCTCTGTTTGGACTCAATGAGTACTTCACTCACATAATAAACCGGGCGCTGAACCGGGTACTCTTTCCCTGCTTCCTTGCGCTCAACCACAATCGCAACGCTGACTGCCCGTGTATTAGCAGCAACGTATAACAGCAAAGGCTCCTTGTCAATAGGGGCAGCTAAAACCGGCGGTTTTGCTAGTTGCCGTTTCAGATCCTCAAATGCTGCATTTGCCTCATCACTCCAGATAAACCGGTCTGTTTTCCTTAACATCTGGTAAAGTGAGATCGCCTTCTCTCCCAAACGACTGATGAACCGGCTTAACGCTGTGATCCGGCCTGCTATGCGCTGAACATCGTTGATGCAAACCGGTTTAGTCAAAGACGTGATGGCCTTGATCTTTTCTGGGTTAGCTTCTATTCCTCTGTTTGAGACCAAGAATCCCAGTAGCTTACCTGCCGGAACACCAAAAACACATTTTTCCGAATTAAGCATCATCCTATAAGCCCGAAGATTATCAAAGGTTTCCTTGAGATCCTCTATCATTGTTCCTTCTTTCTTTGATTTGACCACAATGTCATCCACATAGGCATGAACGTTCCTCCCTATCTGCCCCTTCAAACAATTCTGAACGCAACGTTGATAAGTTGCCTGTGCACACTTAAGCCCAAAAGGCATAGACACATAGCAAAAAGCACCAAAAGGAGTTATGAAAGCTGTCTTCTCTTGGTCTTCCACTGCCATCTTGATCTGGTGATACCCTGAATATGCATCCAAAAAACTTAGCCGCTCACACCCCGCTGTGGCATCGATGATCTGATCGATGCGAGGTAGAGCAAAAGGATCAATTGGGCAAGCTTTATTGAGGTCCGTGTAGTCCACACACATCCTCCACTTCCCATTCTTCTTTAAAACCAGCACCGGATTAGCCAACCACTCCGGACGAAAAGCTTCTACTATGAACCCTGCGGCCAAAAGTCTGGCCACTTCTTCCCCTATAGCCTTGCGCCTCTCCTCGTTGAAGCGGCGCAGATACTGCTTAACCGGTTTAAACTTCGGATCAATGTTTAACTTGTGCTCAGCGAGTTCCCTTGGTATACCCGGCATGTCAGAAGGTTTCCATGCAAAGATATCCCGGTTCTCACGGATGAACTCGATGAGCGCGCTTTCCTATTTAGGATCAAGGTTAGCGCTAATAGTGAATTGCTTAGACGAATCTCCAGGCACAAAATCAACTTGCTTGGTCTCTTCAGCTGATTTAAACTTCAACGCCGGATCATGCTCGGTAGTTGGCTTCTTCAGCGGAGTCATATCTGCCGGATCAACATTATCTTTATAAAATTTCAACTCTTCTGTGGCACATACCGCTTCTGCATAAGCTGCATCACCTTCCTCACATTCCACTGCTATCTTGCGACTTCCATGAACCGTAATCGTGCCTTTATGACCCGGCATTTTAAGCTGCAAATAAACATAACACGGCCTAGCCATAAACTTAGCATAAACCGTCCTTCCAAACAGAGCATGATATGGACTTTTGATCTTGACGACTTCGAAAGTGATCATCTCTGACCTGGAATCATATTCGTTCCCAAAGGTAACTTCCAAGTCAATCTTTCCAACCGGATAAGCTGACTTACCTGGGACCACTCCGTGAAACACTGTGTTTGATTGCCTTAGCTTCTTATCTGTCAAACCCATACGACGGAAAGTCTCATAATATAAGATATTGATACTGCTACCACCATCCATGAGAACTTTAGTAAATTTGTAACCTCCCACTTGAGGTGCTACCACCAAGGCTAAATGGCCCGGATTATCCACCCGCATTGGGTGGTCTTCTCTGCTTCATACAATGGGCTGCTCCGACCATCGAAGAAATTGCGGTGTCGCCCGCTTCAAAACCTTCTGGTCTCTCTTACACAGACTTGTGGTGAAGACATGATATTGCCCACTGCTTAACTCCTTCGGATTACTCTGATATCCAGATTGCGGCTGCTGTTGCTGACGCTGTTGCTGCTGATTTCCTTGATTATTATAATTCCCTTGGCCCTGCTGCTGATTATTCTGATTATTATAACCACCTTGATGATGTGATTGATTGCCCTGACCATTATAGTTTCCTTGATTATTTTGGCCACCTGCTCGGTTTTGATAACCATTGCTATTGCCCCTATATCCTGATCCGGAGCTGTTCCCCTGACGTCCCGGACCATAAAATCCAGGACCTGAACCACCATTTGGGGGTCGATTGTGAGGATTGAAACGGCCCGCCACTGCCTTCATAAGGGGTATGCACTCTCTCATGGTATGCATTGCCACTTTCCCTTTCACGCTATGCTTCGGACAAGGCTGGTCTAACTCCTGATCCCAGCTAAGAGCTCCTCCGCCGGTTTGTGAAGACGGATCTCCCAGGCTACGCTGAAAATCCCCGTGAACTTGAGTGTTGGCCACGAAGTCAGAGCCGCCCTCTGCCTTCCGTTTGCCCAAAAAACTTGAGGTAGCCGGATTAATTGGCGCCGGTTTACCTGTCTTGCTAACCTTTCCAGTCCTGTCTCCTTCCGCTTCTGGATACTTGGTATTATCAGAATCTCCGTATTTCACCAGGGCACTCATGAGAGTTCCCATATCATTGCAGTCCCTTTTAAGCCGTCCGAGTTTTAACTTTAAAGATTCAAACCGGCAATTGTTCTCCAAAGTCACTATCGCCGTACTAGGATTAATACCATTTGAAGAATGCAAAATCTCTGCTACTCTCCGTACCCAAGCTGCCGTAGCCTCCTGCTCTCCTTGCACACAAGCTGCTAGATCCACCACTGACATCGGCTGTTTGCATGTGTCTTTGAAGTTTTTGATAAACTGACTGCGTAGTTCCCCCCATGATCCAATAGAGTTCGGGGGTAAAGCTTTCAGCCAGGTCCGGGCCGTGCCTTCGAGCATCATAGTAAAATATTTAGCACATGCCGATTCATCCACGTCCAGCATCTCCATGGCCATCTCATAACTTTCAACCCAAGCTTCCGGTGCTAAATCAGCTGTGTAGTTAGGTACCTTGCGGGGCCCCTTGAAATCTTTGGGCAGCTTGACACTCCGTAAAGCGGGGACAAGACACTGCACCCCAAAGGAACTCGCCGTAGCCCCTGTTTCTGCAGTGGCTGTGTGAACCGGCGTCGTTTGACGAATCTCCTCCCTGGCTCCTGGCCTAACCCGGTTTATCTCCGGAGCTTGTGCTGCCGCACCTGTCGGATTATCCTTCCTGTGCTGATGCCTCCTGCGTTCACTGCTAGATACTTCTGGCTCCTCCCAATGCCTAGTATAACTTCGGCTGGGACGTGGTGTTGAATGTAACCTCTCCCTGCTATGAGAATATGCTTGCTGTTGTATCAACACCGTATTAAGTAGCTTCTGGACCCTGCGCGCCTCTATCGCCACCGGAGACGTTTCTTCCGCGAGTAAAGCGGCCAAACGTGCCGCTGCTGCAGCGATGTTATCCAAAGGGTTTGAATAATGACCTGGAGGGACCGGAACATAAGGTGCCGACGTAATCCGGCGATCCCGCTCTGCGGTGGGTTGTTGAACTGGCTCCTCCCTGGCTGGGGGTGCCCTCCGGTTTGAAGCCGGATTATTACTAGTTCCAGCCCCAGGTGTCCTGAACAGATTCGTTGCTTCATAAACCGGCGGTATACGAGACTGGTATTTTCGTCCCCTTACTCCTTCCATAGAAGCTTGCTCCATCCTTAGGTAAAAAGCCTGATCGTCCAATTCTGCTTGTCTCACCGCTATCATCTCTCTCTCTGCCTTCAGGTCCTCCTTTAACTGATCAATCCGGCCTTTCAACTGAAGGAGCTCTGCATCATGATGCGCCTTGTCCGCTGGAGCTACCGTTTCCACCGCTTTAGCTGTGAACTCCTCGATCAAGGTGGATAGAACTTCAGTAAGTGAGGGGGTTGGGCCGCTTCCCCCTGCACCAGCTTCCACTGTCGTCCCGTTCGCCGGGGGCTGTGAACCGGCATGAAGACCGCCACCCGGTTTGGCGGGCCAAAGGGGCCCGGAATACTGTTTCCATCGGACTCGCCCTCAGACCGGCCGTCCTGCAACTGATACAGAGATTCAGTTTCTCCGGATGAAGATCCATCGTCTGAGTAGACAACTGTTGCACCATCAGATTCCGATCCGTCCTCGGCTCGACCTCTGTGGATTGCTCCAACGAACACATGCTTCTCGGCAGGCTGAATCCGGGCCGATCTCGCACGCTGAGCCGGCTCGACGATGTTGGGGAAGACGTTCGGCTCAGGCCCCGGTTCGCCGATTTTGCCAATGAAGACTTGGATGCTGCCGAAGGGAACCCGGTACCCGTATTCGATCGAATCGGCTTCCGGTCCCCAACCTGCGTCGTCGATGTAGATCCGGCCGCGACGACTCTTGGTCATCCGGCCGACCGCGTAACCCTTGAGCCCTTCGAAGCTGCCCTTCAAGAACTCGAAACCATCGTGCGCAGGCCCCACGGTGGGCGCCAACTGTCGTGGAATTAGCACGGCAGATGTCCGATTTAGCGGACTTGATGATGGAACCATCGCACGGGTTATCTTGAAGGGGTTCATAGCACACAAAGGACACAGAAGGTTTATACTAGTTCGGCCCCTTCGATGAAGGTAAAAGCCTACGTCTAGTTGGTTGGTATTGCTTGGGCGTCGGATTACAGGGAACGGATTCGCTTGCCTGTGCCTCGACGGGTTGATTGTTGCTTGTCCTTGAACCGTCGCCGGGTTGCCCCTTTATATAGAGGGTACGCCTGGTCCGGTTTACAGAGTCCCGAGGCCGGCTCATATTTGTGTCCGCCTCGGTCTCTGTCTTTTCTTCCTTATCTCTCAAGTTACATCACGGGGCGGTTTACAAACCTTAATTCTATACACGGGCCCTAAGATCTCATGGGCCGTAGCCTTTACTAAATATTACAAACAAGTATAATATTAACAAAGCCGGTTTATACTAGCCGGTTTATACCTGCTAGTCATATCCCTGACACCATTGTTGCGGGAGAAGGCTGGATGTGCACCATTGCAGTTCGCATCCACGACGAATGCGATGGAGAAGGCATCCTTGCAGTTCTCTTTCCCCTGTCATGCATAACCGAGGATGGATGCTTCAGCGGCGGATCCCCCAGGTGGTGTTGGGGCGAAGGTGAGGGGCGGCGTCGCTTCCTAAACGCCGCCGCGGAAGAATCCTCGCCGACGGACTGCATCGCCGGCCGCTCGGCGCGCGCTCTGCGCTACTGGCCGCGGAAGAAGGCGGGGAGGGGTGGGGGTCGCCGCCGGCCGCCGGAGCGCTGCCGCGGAAGAAGGCGGGGAGGGGTGGGGGTCGCCGCCGGCCG
>LR738709.1:1784529-1794905 GCA_902687465.1 Secale cereale | reverse complement strand
CGGGGAGGGGAGGGGGACGCCGCCGGCCGCCGGGGCGCTGCCGCGCTAGGAGGCGGGGAGGGAGGGGGACGCCGCTGGCCGCCGGCCGCCGGGGCGCTCCCGCGCTAGGAGGTTGGTAGGGAGGGGGACTCCGCTCGCCGCTGGCCGCCGGGGCGCTCCCGTGCTAGGAGGTCGGTAGGGGAGGGGTGTTATGAGAATAAGCTTTTTGTTAGATGAATAAGGTATTAAGGGGTGTTATGAGAATAGACCCACCCTATATATATATATATATATATATATATATATATATATATATATATATATATATATATATATATATATATATATATATATAACCTTTGTCAGTATATTAGATTAAAGCAATTTCTGATCATTATGTGTATTCTCAGGAAATTTCTAATCAAGAGGCACATCTGGTGCCTCTTGATCTTCACTGTCCCCTATTGCAGTATCACCGGGAACATAGGATAGTTGTCATCATTCTCTTCTGGTTCTTCATTGTCTTCCATCATAACCTCTCTTTCTCCATGCTTGGTCGAAATATTATAGTGTGGCATGAAACCCTTTCCAAGCAGGTACTGGACAATACATAAAACCATCCTGCTTGTTTACCTCAGCCACTTGGAGAAAAATATGCAGGCCCTCAATGTAGTCGAAGGTGCGTCGGTGACCGTACATCCATTGCCGATTCATCTGCGTGCATTATATTAATAAGTATATCAAAACCATTACAGAACATGATGAATAGAGAAGAGACCACATTAATATAAGTTCATCATCACATTAAAACCAAAGTACAATAGTGATCAAATGTTATTACTGAAAAAATAAATACATATAGTTCATACATATAGTTCTCATAGAACAACATACAGCTCTCTAGAGCATATAATTAAAACATACATTGAAACTAACATACAACTATTTAAACATTTAAATGCAACAACAAAGAGGATCAAAATCTCAACTAAGGTAACAATTGATCCAACAGCATAATGATACCAAACCTCATTATCAATGACATATTTTCTAATCTTTCTAATCTTTAAGCGCATTGCATCCATATGGATCGCGTGATCGTCGACGACATCGGCAACATGCAACTCCAATTTCATCTTCTCCTCTTCAATTCTTTTCAATTTTTCGTTCAAGTAATTATTTTATTTTTCAACCAAATTTAACCTCCTAACAATAGGGTCGGTTGGAATTTCCGGTTCACATACCTCCTAGATAGAAACATCTATGTCACGTTGGGCGGCATAATTGTCATAAACACTAAATGAAACAAATCGTTATAAAAGATAATATACCACATCCAAATCATAGACCGGACGAGAGCCAACGAGGCGGATACCAAAACCATGGCACTATATAATAACAAACAATAATAAAAATATGAAAATTATACAAGTAGCTATCTAAATCATACAAGTAAGAATTTTTTTTCCTTTTAAAAAGAAGATAAGAACAAGAGGCTCACTGCGGTGGTGCCGGCAACGAGATCGGCGCAGGCGATCGACGGCGGTGAGGACGGGGACAGGACGGCACCCTACACATGTGCAGACTTTAAGAAGTTAATTTGAGCTCAAATTGTGCATCTAAATAAAAAAACTCCCACATACTCTCCTCCACTAAAACCCACAAACCACTCTACTGCTAGAGCATTTGAAATGAGCTAAACTAGTAGTGAGAGATGAAAGGATGAAGTTGCTAACCTTTTAGAATACTTGCGTAGTTGGTGCACCGCCAAACCTAGAAAAATCTTGGGGAAAATGTAGTTCGGAGGTTGAGCCTCGAGGAAAAACAGAGGAGAAAGCTTAAGTATAGCTTGCACCTCATGTGCATATATATGCGAAAAACAAAGTAGCCCACACCTCCACCATTCCACGATCAAAAAACAAAGGAGATGGGGGGCGTGGATATATATAGGCAAAACATTAGTCCCGGTTTGTGTCTAGAACCGGGAAAATGCCTACCCTTTAGTCCCGGTTCCAGCTACCAACCGGGACTAAAGGGGTTGCGCCAGGAGTGAGGCCATATAGTCCCGATAGGTTGCTGGAACCAGGACTAAAGGTCCCAGCCGAACCGGGACTGATGCATGCCAAGGCCCGGCCGACGTCCCTGGCTCCTAGCCTCTCGAACCGGGACAGATGCTCCCATTAGTCCCAGTTCGTAACATGACCGGGACTAATGCTCTTATCTGGCCAGGACCAAAGCCATGTTTTCTACTAGTACGACATCGGTAACCTTAATTTTGTAGCCATGAATATACGTCTAGGTCAGCGTGCTTATTCTGGATATTTACATACCAAATAAAGGAGATTTGCAACATACATGAATGGGAGCCAGTCAGGCAACATGATTGTTAGCAACATTTATTGAACGCACAGTCTGCGGCTCGCGCCCGTCATGACCAGCAGCGTCTGAACATCACCTCGGCTATTACGGCTACAAACCCTAGCAGACCCGAGCAAAATTCCGAGGCAGGGTAGGCATGGTTAGGAGAATCACTTACGCATGAGGCTCATCTCCATAGTAAGGAGTCAAGATTTTTATTTTTTAAATATGTGTTATTAAGTACATTAAAACCATAAAAAAAAACTGTACAGAAACGACAAAACCTAACAAACGGAGCCACGTTAATCGGGCAGGCCCCTTTCAAGCTACCTTGAGGCAATGTGTTCTTGTGTCTTGCAAGAAGCGGGGAATAGACTCACCCAACAGTATGATTCAAGGCACTGACATTGGGTCGCGTTGGCGGAATGGACCATCAAGCTAATGATTACCCCCTAATCCGCTCGCTTGTTATTTTCTTCACTCGGTAGTTTGCTTTTTTCTTTGGCTCGGTTCACTTTTCTTTTTCGCTCTCTCTTGTTCATGTAAAACAGTCTATCTTTTTGTTAGAAAAGAAATAAAAATATTTGTGAATTAAAAACTGTTTACAAATGTTCATAAAATACATCAACTCAAAAACTGTTCAGGTATTTGAAAAAGACATGAAGATCAGAAATGCTCTTAAATTATGAAGGACTAGTCATCAACCCATGCCACTGCACGGGCTAGGGATTTTTTATGTATTTTGCATTATGGTATTATACTAATATAAAGTGGAAACAAAAAATTTAAGTAGAAGTATCATATATCTGAAAGAATCATTCATGGTATCACATAAGTATATGGTTCAAAATTAAAAGACGTTGGTATTTATATCAACATCAAAGATATTTTTGTAGCAAGGCTGAAATATAAACAATAAATATCTATAGTTTTGAAACTGGGAAATTTGTCTGTATTATTGATCCAACCATTGTTTTATTTGAAAAAATTAAGTCTCCATTGTTTATTTATTTTGTTTTACATTTCAATTCATAAATTAAGAAGATATCACATCATTTTAATGTTGCGAGAATGGTCCCTTCTCTAACAAAAGAACAATATACAATCTAAATAATCTCGAATAAAAGCAAGAAAGAGAAAATGTATACCTAAAATGTTTTAGTAAGTTTGCTTTCATTTTTCGTCTCTTACGCATTTTGTTAACACCAAAACAATCAATATGAAATGTTCACAACGTTGATCTAGTGGAAGATTTAGCCTTGCTAATGCAATTGTGAAAGGCAGGAATCAATTAAAAATTTATTCAGACAATCTTGCAAATACTAACTTAGCCTGCAATAAAAAATGATTTCTTCTTTCAAACACTGAGATGCTATTACTTAGTTTTATACACGTAGTTACCGAAATATTAGTAAACGATGATAAAACAGCCTGCTAACTTTTGTCGACGACATGCCCTGAAATATCACAACCCATTGGGAAAATATAAATCACCAACAAAGATGTAAGCAGGACCTCATGCTAATCCACTAGAAAAAACACATAATATCGACCCATATCTTTAATATAAATTGCAGGTGATATTTTTATCAAGCACTTAACAGAGGAGTACTTCTTATGAGTACCGAGTAAAAAATTAAGGGAACCACATAAGTATGGAAAGAGGGAAAAGAATTATTGTATATGGCGCGCGTGGCCACTAAATTGGAGATTTGGTTTCTGAATGTCATATACAATATTATTTAGTATATGAACTACATGAGAAATTCTATTTAAAAAGAAAAACAATAATCTTAACTTAAATTGTTGAGCTTGTCATAATTAATTGTTCCCAGATGTAAAATACACTTATAGCGCACTAATACATACTGCATGAGAGAAAGCTCCCGTGTCCTGAGTCAATGCATGATAATGAGCAAGCTAGCTTATCCAATGGCAAGAACAATTTTTATTGATTTGGCATAACCCATGTGCAGCAAAATAGCTATTTAATATTGTGTAGTTTGATTTGTCTATAAGATACAAAGACTGGTCAGCTGGAAGGTCAAAATTAGTTTGCACGTTTACTGATGTAGTAGTTATTACCTTCTCCGTGCCAAAAATGAGATATTACCTACATCTCTGTGCTCCTAAATGTAAGCATGTGTAAGCACTAAAAGTTGGCCAATCAAATTTTTTCGATAAAGAACATTTCATTCAATTGATATAGCGAGGTGATACAACCGCATTGAAGAATGTCCGGTCCTGCATAGCGCGATGCACACAGCCAACATGTCCAACAAGCCTAAAAATAAATATCGTTTTGCAGTAAAAGTAAATCAGTACAGCCTAGGGTGGGGCAAATCCTATCCGGAGATTACACCGCCATCCATGTTGGGAGAAAACCTCCCTGGCTGTATGCTCTAGCCGTGTATACGCCATCATAAAAAGGTCTCGGTCCTCCGGCCTCTGCAGGATAGACCACGTACGGAGCCATCGCGTACACGCATGGATAACCTGCACAGGAGATGAAACACATTTATTATTAAAAATCACATCATTTCTGGTAAGCCACAATGCCCAACATAAGGCATCCGCTCCCACGAGTAGATGTGCAGAAAATTGTTTATCAATACCCCGCAACAAATTGCCGAACATGTTACGCGCACTACGTGGGGGATATAGATTTGAAGCTACTTGAACTAAGGCCCAGACTACACGAGTAAACTTACACTCAAAAAATAAGTGTTTGATGGACTCGTCATGTTGGCAAAAGACACATGTCTTGCTACCTTGCTAGTTGCGTCGTGCCAGGTTATCTCTAGTTAAGATGACCCCTCTGTTTAGAAACCAGAGGAATATCTTCACTCTTAGGGGAATTTTGATCTTCCACAATTTCTTGTTGTCAACCGGAACATCAGTGTGGGTCATTGCATCATACAAGGATTTCATTGAAAAAGTACCGTTCTGATGCAAATTCCATCGGAACTTGTCTGGTTCGCCTAAAAGCTCAATGGCCTCCAGACGATTGAGTAATTCATTCCATGCTAACAGACGAGGCCCAATAAGGTCCCTACGGAAAGAAATATCAGGGTTTTCTTGTCCCAATACTTGTTTGATTGTGACGAATTTATGTCTGGCGATCCTATACAAGCTAGGGTATTGCACCATAAGTGGAGTGGCCCCGAGCCAGGTGTCTTCCCAGAATAAAACCTGGGAGCCATCCCTAACCGAGAAAGTACCAAATTGAAAAAAGAATTCCTTAGCCTTCATCACGCCACTCCAAAAATGTGAATCACCGGGTTTCCAATGAACTTGAGAAATGGCTTTGGACCCCACGTACTTGTTACGAATGATTTCCTGCCATACTTCATTCTCAGTGAGTAGTTTGTATACCCATTTACTCAAAAGAGCGATGTTTTTAATCTCAAGATCCTGAATTCCAAGGCCCCCTTGACTTTTAGGTCGGCATAATATACTCCACCTAGCCAGCCGATATTTCTTGGATTCATTATCACACTGCCAAAAAAATCTAGATCTAAAATAATCGAGACGCTATATATAGCACCCCTTTTGGCCAATGAAATATGAGGTCCAACTTGTAACTTAGTATAATTTTGTCTGTTATTATGGTGTTCCTCTGCTGGCATGCATGTCCCATGCAAAAGCTGAAGAATAACCTCAAATAGACAATGATATTCTTTGAACAGGAAGAAACAACATATCGAAGTTTGGCAAATACAATCACATGGTAGATGTTTTCCACCATATGTACTGGTATATATATAATTCCATGTTATTATATTCTTTTTAACAGGGAGAACTTCATAGTTCGACAAATAGGTTCATTAGGATCACACAATGCCAAGTTCAACACGTAGGTCAAGGGAGCCAAAATCCTCTTTCTCCTAACTGACCCAACACTTGTATTCCTTGTTATAGTTATGGAAATTGTGCAATAAGATTTTCTGTGACATGTCCAAATTAGATTAAGGTAGAAATAACAATTCCACAGAATTAATAAGGATAAACTTAATAACATGGGAATTGAAACATATGATTCTAGGCATGCGTCGAACACCGAAAATAATTGATGCCTCATATGCTAGCAAAAATACATATAGAATATTGAATACAACCTAAACTGTATGCCACCATGATGAGATGAATTAATGCATGAACAGTAGTCTGGAGAGCAGCCACCAAAAATTGAACTTTAAACATTAGAAGTAATCTCAGCAAATCCAAACACTGGATAACAAATTTTGTTTTTTTGACGCACCGGACAACATTGTACCATACGACTCAAAATATGAAAATTTTGCAAATGGTGATACAAAGATTAACTTGCTAGCAGTGACGCGTATACCAGTACTGATAACATGATATTTTCTTTACCTTCTGTTCCATAAGTTGATTTGACCTGGGAAAGGAGAAATCACGTAATGTACTATTCTTATACATACAATTAAAATAAACTAAGCATTGGTCGCATCCAAACAACTGGGTTATCATCTAGGAGTTTGACTTGATTGATAATGCTTACCCGAGATTAGAGAACCTTGTTTCGCAGCTGAGTACAGGCTTCCAGCTGACGGTACGAAAGATGTCTTTGTCTGACCCTTTCCTTGGAGTCTCCATGGCAATTAGACGACCAAAAATGTCTCATACTCATCCTTGTCATTCGTGGGCAGGACGCCGGTTTTAACAACAAGAAAGATCTTGTCATTCGTGGGCACGACGATGGTTTCAATATCAGGAAAGATCTGTAGTGCCGTCCTCCTTGGTAGCGCCACTGAAGACAGGCTTTCTCCACTTGAGATCAGACGTTGAACCCGGCATGGCAGAGGTCTGACACATCTCCGCACACTTCCAGGCTGTTAGAATATATGACCGTATGATTTGTATAGATATACGGTTGTATATGTGTAGTCCTTGTATAGGTGTCCGTATATTGTACAATACGAACTCTGCCTCGTAACCTCTATATAATGATCAATACAAGGCACCACAACGTGTGGTTTCCCTAATTTTACATGGTATCAGAGCCTAAAAACCCTAACCCTAGCCTGTGCCGCCATCGGCCTGGAGCTCGCCGGGATGCCATTCCTCTTGGCTCTGAGGAAGCACGACGGCGTACCGGACCAAGACATTCTTCCTCCAGGCTTCGAGGAGCGCACTAAGAGTCGTGGCCTCGTGGCAATGGGCTTGGTCCCACAGAGCAGGGTGCTGGCGCACGGCTCCGTGGGCGCCTTCCTCACGCACAGCGGGCCAAGCTCCGTCATCGAGGGGTTGCAGTTTGGGCATCCCCTCGTCATGCTTCCATTCTTCCGAGACCAGCGGATGGTTGCTTAGTTCATGGAGGGGAAGAAGGTTGGAATGCCGGTGCCAAGGAGCGAGGAGGACGCATCGTCTTTTGACTGACAAGGCATCGCGTCGACGATCCGGGCCGTCGTTGTGGAGGAACCAGGTAGATCTCTCTTTGCGGCCAATGCCAAGAAACTGCAAGAGATTGTCGCCGACACCGCATGCCATGAGAGGTGCATTGATGACTTCCTTCACCAGCTCAGATTCTAGGAGGACTAGCTAAATCCCCACGATCGAGTCCCCAGCCGGAGTATGTTGGACCGTTGCATTGCATGCATATGGGTATTATGTATCAAGTTCAATATAAAAGCGTCATTTTTTGTAACAAAATAAAATAAGCGGCCGGGGGCGTATCTATCAAATACCGATGTAAAAGTCTTGTGATTGGTCAAGTAAAAATCATATAATTACATTGTGATAAGTGGAATATTAGATAGGGTCGGAAACCTACATCATCCTATCGCTGTTGGTCCAGACCACGTCGCCGAATACTTTCCAACGACAGGTGACGGCCGATAAGGACGAATGACAAACGAAGCTTCTCCTAGCCGGATGCAACGCAGTGAAAAGCTAGCACCAAGTTGTCCTGATGGATTCTTTGATAGGACATATACTAGTACTAGCAGCAAGCTAGCTAGCTATCGACTTGATCTATCTTTACTAATTAATAATAAAGGACGAAGGTTTTTATAGTTTTTCATAAGTTCATGAGTCCCTCAAAAAAACATTATAGAAACGCTTCGATGCCTCGTGGTCGCTAAAAAAAAGATCGCTAACAGACCAGAAAAGTAATGCATGTGCATGTCCCTGCTGCAGAAAAATCATTGTATTGGGCCTCAGCCTGCAGAAAAAATGCATGGGTTGGGCTGACCTTTTAGAAAAAAAATGACGAAAAGAAACCGGATGAAACGTATCTAATCAATCCTTACGATAAGCAATCCCCATGATTTCCTCATAAATACCGTCGATTTCCTCTTCACATCGCACCACGCAAACATAATCCAGTTGAATCCAAATAAATCAAAGGACGTTGTGATCCGCGTGGTGCAGCTAGCTCCTGGACGGTGAGTGCTCAACAAACACTGAGACACGCATCCTCGCGAGCGCCGACCTGAGACTCGCCGGCGGCGTGTTTGACGAGGACATCCAGCCTCTCTTGCTGCTGGGCCTCACGTGCCACTGCGGCGGCGTTGGACGCCTCCTCGAGGCCGTCGACCCGAGGCTTGCAGTCCGCGAGTTCAAGGAGGGTGGCGCTCCTGCTGCTGAGCCAACCCCAGATCCAAGGAACGGTGCTGGCAGCTGCGTGAGGCCCAGCAGGTTTGACTTCATGAGGTTTTCGCATCAAGAACATGCACGCAAACACCAGCCTAAGATAAATCAGCATGAGTAGCACGCACGGCGGGCAACCACCACCGGAAGTAAAAGGAGAACACATACGTTCATATTTGTGTAATTTTTTCTTGCTGGTGATGAGTGACACGTGCTCGTCCTGAAAGTTTCTATGTGCGCTACGGGCAATGGCGTTCTTGAGCATGGACATGAACTCCTCCTTGTAAGCCACCCGATGTTGTTCATGTCCATGTACGGCCACTGCTCGAGGACCTCCGCTCACTAGTAGAAAAAGGGTCTAATGTAAAGCACATTAGTCCCGGTTTGTAACAGAACCGGCACTAATGTGACAATTAGTGCCGGTTCGAACGGCTAGGCGGGCGGAGATCATTATTACCGGTTCGTGGGCAACCTCTAGTACCGGTTCATGCCACGAACCGGTACTAATAAGGCTGTGTCAGGCTGTGGTCAGGCTGGGGCCCCACGAGAACCTTTAGTACCGGTTCATGGCATGAATCGGTACTAGAGTTTCTTAGTAAGCTGATTTTTTAGTCCCACCTCGCGAAGAGAGAGGCACTAGGAGCGGTCTATAAGCCGTGAGCGCAGAGACAATGTGGGAGAGGCGGAATGCTCACCTGCACATTGCTTAGCTTAAAGCCTTGAGAAATAGTGTAGATTGCACGGAGCAATGTGCAGTGCTTTCTACACTATTCCGAAAGGCTTGAAGCTAATTAACGAGCATTGCGCCTTTTTTTATTTTTAATAACTTATTACAACTCCGGACTTCTTGTGTTACGGCAAAAATTCGATGCACTTCGTGTACAAACTGGACAATCTCTTTCGAGGTATCAGGGTTTAGGACGAAAACTCATATGTTACAAAGGCATTGCATTTTTTTGAACTTATTTGAACTCCAGACTTTTTGTGTGTTCAAAATGCACCATTCAAATCCACATCATCAATTATCAACCCTTTCTGTATTCATTTGGTATTTTTCATTCATTTATTGTTTTGTTTTGAGAGAGCTAAATGACCGTGAAATTGAAAAGCACTACGAAATGAACTCTGAAGAGGTTGAAACTTGGCATGATATCATCATTTCACCCACATGGCATGTGCAAAAAACTAGAGAGGGTCACGGCAAAAACTGGATGCACTTCGTGTACAAAATGGACAATCTCTTTCGAGGTATTAGAGTTTAGGACGAAAACTCATATGTTACAAAGGCATTGCATTTTTTTTGAACTTATTTGAACTCCAGACTTTGTTGTGTGTTCAAAATGCACCATTAAAATCCACATCATCAATTATCAACCCTTTCTGAATTAATTTGGTATTTTTCATTCATTTACTGATTTATTTTG
>LR738709.1:1671896-1764688 GCA_902687465.1 Secale cereale | reverse complement strand
ATATGAGATTTGAACTAGTTGAATTAATATAACTAGCTTATTTTTAGTATGAAAATTAATAGAACAAGTTTATTTTTAGTATGAAAATTTAGGTATATATGAGATTATTTGAACTAGTTGAATTAATATAACTTGTTTATTTTTAGTAAATGCAGAGTTGAACTAGTTGAATTAATACAACTAGCTAGTTTATTTTTAGGTATATGAGATTTGATGATCTAATTAAAATATTACTATATATAGCTACTTTATATATTTTAGTAAGAAAATTAATAGAACTAGTTTATTTTTAGTAAATTCTTAGTTGAATTAATAGAACTAGTTTATTTTTAGTAAGAACATTTAGATATATGAGATTTGATGATCTAGTTAATTGGAAATGTCGTCTGACGACGAAAATGATTTCATTAAGTGCGAATACTGTGAAGACCAGCGCGGCCTGTGCGACAGAAATTTCCTTGCTGATGATAGGCGCTTCAGCATCAAGCTGGATGAGACCTTCGAAGTGAATACAGTAAGTCACAAAGAAAAGTCTTTTTTCGTAATTAAGCATGACTTATATATGCTTCATTTGCTTCAACTTATAATTTTAAATTTTCACTATTCTATACTAGCGCATCCCCTGCCATGCAAGAATTTTTGTCTTGGATAAGATAGGTTTCAGTGTTATGGAAACTATGGAGGTTAAGAGAGTTTACCTGAAGACCGAGCATGGTTATACTTTCAATGTCAAATTATACAATGCAGACACGTGCACCTATTTTGAATGCAAAATTTGGCAAGCACTATGCAAGGCTTATGCATTTGAGCCTGATATGGTTATCACCTTTGATATTCGTCCGGAAGATGATATTGAATGTAATAGAGACATCTGGGTCGATGTGCAGACGCCTCCAGTTCTACCACCATGTGAGTTTCTCAACCATATTTATGTCTTTGATATTGTTTATTCAAAAATAGTTGACAGCTAATTTCTATTGACAGCTTATTTCCATTCAAGCAAACATGTCCGGCGCTTGGTAGACAGGACCTACTACTGTCCCGGAGCTGCACTAAACTGCGAGGAGATAAGTCATTATGTTTCATGGCTTGAGAATCTTCATACTGTCAAGACAAATTATCTTCCTGCACTTAGAAATATTTGTACTCAAAACGTGCGACCAATAGTGATCGTATTGAACTACGGTCACATCTATTTACGAGTGATGGTAAGATTTTTACTATTTGTCCTCAGTGCATCTTTTGCATACATTATTTTTTTCTTAAATTTCATTGCTAAGTATATTAATTACTATACGATGTTCTTCAACAGGGACTCCCGATGACAGTTGTGCCTCAGTGGATCGAGACTAAAGGTCACATGTCAATGGTTAGCTTACGACCAAGATATCCTACATTGCACATGAGTGCATTCAGGATTTCTAAAAGCGATGAATGCTTAATAGTGAAAGATTGGAGCAAAATTGTTAACAATCCAAGAGAAGTACTAGGAGGAAGTAGTGAGAAGCGCAGCCCACGATTAGGAGACAGGTTCATCTGCATGCTCCAGTATGATGAATCAGGAGAGCTATACATGTTCTATGCTATTTTACCTGAGAGAGAGCAGCAGGAGTGATTTAGTTAGTTCATGCTCTTAGTACTTTGTCCTCATGTCCGTGTTAATTCTTCGTCCTGAACTTAATCTCAAAGGATGATTTGCTTTTGTGGTGTTATGAACGCTTGTAATATCATGACCATGTTGAACTCGATGATATCCTTGCTTCTGGTACAAGTGAATGATTTTTCTTTAAGCTAGTGTTGGTGCATGGTGATTAGATAGCGGTAATGACTATGATGATTAAACAGTGGTAATTTTATATATATATATATATATACGTGTACAATGTGTAGTATTGTAAAATACCAGCAAACGAAAAAGAATTAAATGGAAAACACAAAATTAAATGAAAAAGAAATCATAAAACCAAAAAAAACCCAAACCTTGTAGTACCGGTTGGTTTTACCAACAGGTACTAAAGGGCTCCCGGCCCCCGGAGCTGGCTCGTGCCACATGGTTGCCCTTTAGCACCGATTCGTGCTGAACCGGTACTAAAGGGGGGGGGGGCTTTAGTGACCACACTTTAGTGCCGGTGCTAAGTGCCAGTTGCTGTACCGGGAGTGCCAGTTTTATATTATTTTTATATTATTTTTTTGTACTAACCTATTGACATAGTGCCAAGTGCCAGTTGCTGTTTTCAAACCATTTTTGCTTTTTCTAATCTTTTTCAGACTTCTCAAAAAAATATGTATTGCGAAATATCCTTCTAAACATGAATAATTTTCGAAATCCTGATTTATTATAAAATGCGAGCACATTTTTGAAATTTTTGTTAAATTATTGATAAAGGCAAACAAAACTTGAAATAGGAAGATTTTTTTGAATTCCACAAACATTTTTTAAAAACAGGAACCCTTTTTAAGGAGGAGAAGCAAACATTATTTCAAAAATATTGATTTTTTTCCTGAATTCCTACTTTTTTAAATGTAATTTATTTCAATAAAAAGGAAAACATTTTATGAAATGTAGATATTTTTTGAATTTCGAACAAAATTGTAAACAGGATAAAAATTGAAAGTTCCAAATATTTGTCAAAATAGCAAACAAATTTTGAAACTTTGTATATTTAGAAAAAATTTAAATTATAAGAAAAGTAAAAGAAAATATGGGAAAAAGGAACTAATTTGGAAAAATAAAAATAAAAATAGAAAACGAACAGAGAAAAAAATGAAAATAGGCCGGCCCAATCTTGGGCGACCTATGCGAAATTCCAACTATTTGACGTGTTGTGCGACAAATAAGGTTTCCCTGCTGCGTGGGTAGGATATAAATGGGCTGGCTTCTCTGGGCCTTAGCGCGTGCGAACCACCTACGAAATTCTGAACAAAACTGTTTTCTTTTTCTAGCAGATGGACCACAAAATTTTAGTAGCACTTCGGATATAAAAAAAAATCGGTAGCGAACGGATAAAAACATTGAAAAAACGCACCTTGCTTTATTAGTAGGTATAGATAAGATGGCCATCACAAATATGACGACTTTGTTAGAATTGTTCTTATAGCGAATCTGTGAATACTAGCACATATGCCCGTGCGTTGCAACGAGATTGATGAAGCACGGATTAGCGAGATACTAATTCGTGTGTGTAGATGGTCCGATCTTTCATGACGATGCTTTATCAACTGTTTATCCCCTTGTTTCTCCTCGCAACCTTCAAGAGAATTTTCACCTTTGTACGAAAATACACAAACGAAAATAATGACCCTCTGGATCAGCACGTAGGCGTCGATGTGATAATCAATTCTTCGTCGCTAGTAAATTTCCACAATGGAAAAATTACAGATAATACATAAGATATGGCCGCCCGTAACTCGGACGTTTTTCTGTATGTCTTATACTCGAAATTAAACTCAAAAGTGATCTCTACATCGGCTGTGGCCGAGCCTTTTTTTTTTTTTTGAGGGAGCCGAGCCTTTTTATAGGCGATGCAAACTTGTGAAACCGACCCTTCTCTAATAAACTAACTAATGATTTAACTAATTAATTATCCGGCCACATTGATTACCTTGCAACTAACCTTGACTCAAAACATGTACGTGTAACTAGTAGTACAACTTGACTCTTACGTCTGCCACGTACAAGGAATTAAATATACTTGATTAAATAAAAGACGGAGACTTATCCTTTGACACATCCTATCAATTGCATGCCTGTAGTTTAAACTGGAAACTGCCAATCCTTATTATCTCCGGAGGCGTACGAAACATTGAAATTATATCTTGTGGCTTCGGTTCCTGCTCAACATCCGATCTGGACCTTTTGTTGTACATTCTGCTAGGTATTGGTACAAGCACTGTATGATGAGAATCAACATGCATTAATTCCTTTCTAAATACAGGAGCATTTTTTGGTCCACAAAGTTGTCGCGCACGACCATCGTTTCCTCGGCATAATCTGGTCGCATGCTTGGCATTATTTTCCGCAACTTTTTCATGCCTTGACTCATCAAATGGCTCTGCTTTAGTAGAATTATCGATCAATGGTGTCTTGCCCGCATCATCCTCCCTCCCTTGAACAGAAACCGTACTCGGTTTCGAGTCCAATTTTTGTACAACCTTCCTCTCCGAAACTTGCTTTTCTATGGTTATTACAGTGTCTGCCATTGATTTTAGCACGTGCTTCCTTCCATCATGCATGAACGTGTATGTGTTGGATCTTCCGGCATGGACTGCATCATGATCAAACTGCCATGGTCTTCCCAATAACAACTGACACGCATCCATCGGCACAACATCACAGTCCACTGTATCAATATAATCTCCAACTACGAACTTCAAACGCACCTTATGCGTGATCTTTAATTTTCCGGAATTGTATAGCCACTCCACGTGGTGCGGTTGCGGATGCCGCCACATGGACAAACCCAATGCATGCACAATATCTTTACTAATGGCGTTTGTAAAGCTGCCGCCATCAATTATCATCTTGCATGCACGATCCTTGATCATGCATTGTGATTTAAAAACACTCCAACATTGTCCCTTTGCACCGCCATCAATTTTTACCTTCTCCACCAAAAGATTCAACCCCTCTGTCGGTGCTTCAACTTCTTCTTTCTTTCTTCCTGTTGTTCATCTCTTTGTAGCAAACGATTTTTCCAATCTGCCCTGAACACATCCTTTGGCATGGGCACAAAACATATTTGTTGGCCCTTCCATGATACAGAGTAAGTATTTTTTTTGGAATTCCGAACAGCCCCAACACGTCTGCACCATGGGTTCCCAAGTAGCAGATGGCACGACACCAAACGTGAAAAAATTCCGCACAACAATATTTCCCCAAAGTAAAAATTAGCAAAATCTGATGTGTAATGTGGATTTCACCTTTGAACCACTTCAGTGTGTATGGTCTTTCAAGAGGTGTCATCTTCAGCCCCAATTTTTCCACCACCTCGATGCTAACCATGTTCACTGCAATAGTCTCATCGATCGTCAGATTGACACGTCGTTCATTCACAACACAATGATTATGAAAAAGAATGACCTCGCCAATGCCTTCCTCCTCCATCAATATGTTCTTGCTCAACATGTTGATGCTCATCTCCGCAGACGATATTGCAAATTAAATCGCCATGACTAACCTTAGCTCTGAATACCACTTGATGAAGCACGGATTAGCGAGATGCTAATTCGTGTGTGTAGATGGCCCGATCTTTCAGACGATGCTTGATCAACTGTTCGTCCCCTTGTTTCTCCCCGCAACCTTCCAGAGAATTTTCACCTGTGTACGAAAATACACAAACGAAAATAATGACCCCCTGGATCAGCACGTAGGCATCGATGTGATGATCAACCCTCCGTCGCTAGTAAATTTCCACAATGGAAAAATTACAGATAATACACAAGATATGACCGCCCGTAACTCAGACGTTTTTCTGTATGTCTCATACTCGAAATAAAACTCAAAAGTGATCTCTACATCGGCCGTGGCCGAGCCCTTTTTATAGACGATGCAAACTTGTGAAACCGACCCTTCTCTAATAAACTAACTAATGATTTAACTAATTAATTATCCGGCCACATTGATTACCTTGCAACTAACCTTGACTCAAAACATGTACGCGTAACTAGTAGTACAACTTGACTCTTACGTCTGCCTAGTACAAGGAAAATTACAAGTCTATGGAATTCACGTGACCTGCCTCTACAGATAAATATACTTGATTAAATAAAAGACGGAGACTTATCCCTTGACACATCCTATCAATTGCATGCCTGTAGTTTAAACTGGAAACTGCCGATTCTTATTATCTCCGGAGGCGTACGAAACATTGGAATTATATCTTCTGGCTTTGGTTCCTGTTCAACATTCGATCTGGACCTTTTGTTGTACATTCTGCTAGGTATTGGTACAAGCACTGGATGATGAGAATCAACATGCATTAATTCCTTTCTAAATACAGGAGCAATTTTTGGTCCACAAAGCTGTTGCGCACGACCATCGTTTCCTCGGCATAATCTGGTCGCATGTTTGGCATTATTTTCCGCAACTTTTTCATGCATTGACTCATCAAATGGCTCTGCTTTAGTAGAATTATCGATCAATGGTGTCTTGCACGCATCAGGGAGAGATTTTTTTCACGAGAGAATCGGAATTGATGTGTCCGTCAAAACGGTCTCCACAACAGTGGGGAGACATAGTGGAGAGATATGGTGTTCTCGCGGGTCATGTTTGGCCCGCGAGATCTTGATAGTAGTGGGGTTTGTCGGAGTAGCGTCCACTAACCAAATCGTGCCTTTTGTTTTCCTTCAGGTCAGCCTCTGTGTCGAGGTTGTGGTTGCCTCCAAAAAATTGGAGCATAGTTGCTTCGACTACTCTCTCATACGATGGCGTAACCAGATTGATTACTAATTGCGGCGAATCCCGTTTCACTGCCATAATCAGTAAATATCCAGATAGTCCCTACTTTACCAAGGTTTATTCACTTAAATTATTTTAGCACTCACTTGCCACATTTTTTAATTAGAGCCAAACCAGCATATTCTCTTTTATTGGCATGTGCCGCAATTTCTTTTAGTTATAGCCAACCAACATATTCTCTTTTGTCGTGCATAACAGTTTGCGTCTGGGCCTAGCCCACTGGTAGGTACCAGACAGACCCGTGTTTGTAAGGCATGAATAAAAATCCAAAAAAGCCGATGAGTTGATGTATCAAACTCACGACCTCAAAAAATCGACCACATGCTGCTAGCCACAAACAACTTCTACTAACGAATGGCCAGCGTGAATGTGTAAGAACATACTGCAACGTCACATTCCATACCATTTTCTGCTTTTTCTATTCTTTTTTGAACTTCTCAAAAAAAATGTATTGCGAAATATCCTTCTAAACATGAATAATTTTTGAAATCCTGATTTTTTTATAAAACGCGAGCACCTTTTTGAAAAAATTGTTAAATTATTGAAAACAGGAACCCTTCTTAAGGAGGAGAAACGAACATTCTTTCAATAAGATTGATTTTTTTCGAATTTCTATTATTTTTTAAAACGTAATTTATTACAATAAAAAGGGAAACATTTTATGAAATGTGGATATTTTTTGAATTTCGAACAAAATTGTAAACAGAATAGGCCGGCCCAATATTGGGCGACCTATGCGAAATTCCAACTATTTGCCGTGCTGTGCGACAAATAAGGTTTTCCTGCTGCGTGGGCAGGATATAAATGGGCTGGCTTCTCTGGGCCTTAGCGCGTGCGGACCACGTACAAAATTCTGAACAAAACTGTTATTTTTTCTAGCAGATGGACCACAAAATTTTAGTACCATCTCGAATATAAAAAAAAATCGGTAGTGAACAGATGAAAAAATTGAAGAAACGCACCTTGCTTTCTTAGTAGGTACTCCCTTCGTTCGGAATTACTTGTCGCAGAAATGTATGTATCTAGACGTATTTTAGTTCTAGATACATCCATTTCCGAGACAAGTAATTCCAAACGGAGGGAGTATAGATTAATGATACATCTAGATGGCATGACAACAACATAGTTATAGTCATAAGCTGGATAGACAATTGGCCTTTCTCTTACTTAGTTTGTGGGACGCCGTCGGCTTCAAAGCACTGCCGGCCTTACGTATAGGATTGTGTGGTCGGATATATGTGTGCATGCATCAGCACGAAACGGTAGCTTGTGCTGTCACACACATCAATGTATTTTGGCTACAACGATAAAGGTTTGAAGAAAGAAAAGCAATTGATCGAAGGACCATGCACACACTCACATGCATGGAGATCAACAACATGGCACGCGCGCGTACGCCACCTAATAACTAGCTAATTAATGTACGTAAGGCCGTTTTGATCGAGCGACCATGCATGCACACATGACACATGTGGATCTCAACAACATGGCACGCGCTAGCTAACTAATACTACCTCCGTTCCATAATGTAGTGCCTATAGATTTTTACAAAAGTCAAACATTAGAAACTTTGACCATGTTTATAGAGAAAAGTATGTACATCTAGAATACCAACGGTACATCATTGGATACATCGTGAGTTATATTTTCAGAATGTACATGTTTGGTATTGTAGATGTAGACAGTTTTCTCTATATACTTGGTCAAAGTTGGCAAAGTTTAATTTTCACAAAAATCTATAGGCACTACATTGTGAAACGGAGGGAGTATCGACAACATGTGGATATCAACGTGTCCCTAGCTACCCAATTTGTCCCCATATAGGGCTTCACCAGGCAAAGCACGTAGAACGGATGGGTGCATGAATGATTGGGAATTTTGGATGTGGTACTGCCACACGGGACGTGTAGCTGCCACGGCCACACCCGCCGGTGACGACTGCCACACTTTCCCCAATAGGCCAACAAAGGATCTGGTGCTTCAGGTACTCCCTGCACAACCAAAACGTTGGATGCAGAATGTAGGGACAGGATGGAATACCAACGTCCCACCCTTCAGATTTTGTAAAAACAACCCCATGTAGGTATAGAATAGCAATCACAGTTGCATCAAGTTGCTGCAAAAATGTGCTGCACCAGCCAGGAACAGAAACACTTTGGAACCGGTTGATAGGAATTCAGGAAGCAGCCAACGCCCTCTTTCACTTCGTCGGTCTCCCAGTCCAGTATGGCAATATAGCATGCTCACAAAACCAACATCAGTCTTGTGCATGTTACAGAAAAAAGAAACAGGACAAGAGGCGCTAGCTGCAACACAGCGGCAACTAGTTGTACAAGTTGTACCAAAAGTCTACAACAATGTCATTTTCATATAGCACATGAACAAAGGCATTTCTCATCCATTATTTAATCGCGAAGTGATGTCTGCTACCATGGTTCTTAATACCTAGGCCGATGCACTTCTTGGGCATACAAACATTGGTCCAAGAAATTATTCACTGAGAAGTAGTGCAAGAATCCTTGCCCGCCCAGAACAAGGCGTGCTGAAAAACATGCAAATACTGACATAAAATATGCAGCTTACAAATATGTACGTACAGACATAAGAATAATCCAGGCCAGGTACCTATGATAGAAATCCGTTGGTGCTCCCAGGAGCACGCGCTCGTGCATGTGAAAATATTTTTTGAAATGTCAAAAAAAAATACAACAAAAATTCTATGTGTTCTTTGTCACATACAAATTTGTAGGCACAAATAATAAACATTTTGGCTTATGCAAAAAAAAAAAAACACCAAATGTTACCCCAAAATGTCACCCTAAATTTTTTTCACCGGAGAAACAATGCTACCCCGTTTCGCATGATTTTTTAAGGATTCTTGTGACATTAACATGAAATAAAAAAAAATCATTTTTTAAAACATGTACAATTTTTTACTATTCACACAGGAGCACGCGCTCCAGGAGCCAAAACGCCATTCTGGTATGTACGACAACTTCCGGCCCCATTCGGATCTTCTCCTGCTCCTAGCTTTATCGGCTCTGCGCTGGAGCCAACCCGAACGCCACGGCTCCGAGAAGACCGCTTCGAGGAGCGAAGTCCTGCAAAAAAGAGAAGCTGGTCCAGCCCCGCTCTCAAAAATCTAAGGAGCTGGAGTTGGGGATTATTACATGATATGCCACCGCCAAGTGACCAGGGGGCAGCGTACCGGTTCGCTCAACTTGTTCTTTCTCCTCGATATGTTGCTTTTTTTGAGAAATCTCGCCACTTTATTAGAAAATAGCAATGTTCATAGGTACACGATGTTTTTTTTTGAGAGAGTCATAGGTACACGATGTTGGTCATGTCTTCGATGTGTTGCTATTCCATCGAAACCTGGCATGCCTTTTCGTTGAACAGGCCTAAAGCAAGTTTATTGGGCTATCAGCCCAATTAACCAACTGAAGTGGAGCTGGCCTCCCGAACGGTTTCTCGTGAGCCAGGTTTTGTACGAGAAGTAGGATTTGGCGGGAGGAGCTGAAGCTGGCTATTTGGAGAAGTTGGAGAACATCCGAACGGGGAAATTGGTAGAAAGGCATATGCGCAATCCAGGATAAATCCCACTATAACATTAATATATATATTGGTCCTCCATTTAGTCCCATATGCATCAATTTCTACACTTACCCTCGGTAATATCTGTCACTTGAACCGACCTATGCATGGTCCTATCAACAATTAAACTATTGTCCCTCCGGTGTGATCCACGTGTGCGCTCATATGATTGGCACCAGGGCCGAGCCGGCAAAATCGGAGGCCCCGTGCAAAACTTTAAAATAGGCCATATCTCGCTTTAAAAAGCTACATAAATAGAGCTATAATAACGTAAATATCACAACATCTTACACATCAATTGGAAATATCAAGAATCATATGTATTCTTGGTTGTATGGTCTTCAGTTAAACAACATAATTCTTTTAGTGTTCTTTGTAATAAAATCTTCAATAATATCCTATAAGGAATCTTCTCTAATACATGTTTTGTATGTTAAACCCTCCTTTTTTTTGTTTCTTCTTACGCATTCGGTAACCAGACTCGTGTTTTCTGAGTGAAGACACGACATGGATCTTGCAATACCATAGCCCTAATAGATGATTAGAATAACATTAGCTACTACAAGGTTTTAGCGAAACTAAATAGCAGGCGAAATTGAAATTCACAGTCAAAGCCTCACAAGATTGCCGTTATCGACGAACGACGGGCGAAGACATTTGAGAAATTGGAGATGAATTAAACAGGAACTTTACCTGTCGGCGGACAGAAGATACTAAGAATCCCTCGTCTCAGTCCCTCGTGTGCGATTCTTCATTGCTTCTCCCTCGTCTAGATCGCTCGTTGGATAGAAGAATCGCGATCTAATCTGCGTCGATGGCCGCCGGAGGAAGAAACGAAGAGACGAATTGCTCCTCGCTTTGTCTAGATCGCTGGAGGCGCAAGATGCGCTCGACAGGAGACGGTCGAGGGCCTCCTTCTGTGTTTGAGGCGCGGAGCGGCCCGGGGGCAAAGGCCCATCTATGAATGAGCGTTTCAACCAAATGGCTTGAGCTTCTCTCTAAAAAAACAAATGGCTTGAGCCTAGTAGCTGTACTGCATCGAAAATAAATTTTGGGGCCCCTGAAATCTATGGGCCCTGTGCGGGCTCACAGGCTGCACCCCCATGGGCTCGGGCCTGATTGGCACCAAAGAACAATAACATAACCACATGAACCTCAAACCAATCATATCAATTAACCAATTAACCCATAGGACAAAAATAATCTACTCGGACATATATAACATGCAAGAAATCATCATATAATAATTAGTAACATCCAACACCATGTTCAAGTAGCGGATTACAGGGGGTTGCATGAGAGTGGATCACTGAATAGAGAGGGAGTTAGGTGACGGAGATGTTGGTAAATATGGTGAAGTTATTGGAGACGATCTCACGATGATGGTTCCCCCGGAGGCACACCGACGCCACTGGAAGAGATGGGGGAGAGAGGCCCCACTCCTCATTTTTATTTCATGGCATGTCATCTAGATGGGGAGAGGTTTCCCCCTCTAGTACTTGGCCTCAATGGCCCCTGGAGGGACGAGAGCCCCTCCGAGAATGGATCGCTCTTCTCTCCGTTTCTTTGTTTTTTGGTACTGTTTCTAGGGACGAGCACTATTTCTTTAATATCCGGAGATACGTAACTACGATTGGGCTAAAAAAAATTAACCGGACGCCCTCCCGTAAAATTAGCTTTCTTGCAGCCAAAGTAGAGCCCCAACCGACTTAAGGGGTAGCCACGCGGGCATGCCACGCAGTTGATGGGCCCATGGCACGCCATGAGGCTGTGTGGCTGATACGTCTCCAACGTATCTTTAATTTTTGATTGTTCCATGCTATTATTTATGAAGTCTTCGATGTTTAATGGGCTTTATCATTCACTTTTATATCATTTTTGGGACTAACCTACTAACCCAAAGGCCAAGTCCAGATTGCTGTTTTTGCCTATTTCAGGGTTTTGCAGAAAAAGAATATCAAACGGAGTCCAAACGGAATGAAACCTTCGCGAGAGATATTTTTGGAGAAAATCACGCACGGGAAACGTCAGGACCAAGTCATGGGACAGAGGGGCTGCCCTCGAGGGTGGGGGCGCGCCCCCCTGCCTCGAGGCCCCCTCGTGTGGCCCCCGGTGCCCTCCTTCTTCCTATATATATCCACGTACCCCAGAAACTCCATACACAGAGAGAAAACCCTAATTCCACCGCCGTAGCTTCTGTTCCCGTGGAGATCCCATCTTGGAGCCTGTTCCGGAGCTCCACCGGAGGGGGATCCACCACGGAGGCCTTCATCATCATCATCATCGCCCTCACCGTGAGTTGTGAGTAGTTTACCACAGACCTTCGGGTCCATAGCTAGTATCTAGATGGCTTCTTCTCTCTCTCTGGATCTCAATACCAAGTTCTCCTCGGTCTTCGAGGAGATCTATTCGATGTAATCTCTTTTTGCGGTGTGTTTGTCGAGATCCGATGAATTGTGAGTTTATGATCAAGGTTATCTATGAAAGATATTTGGTTCTTCTTTGAACTTTTTATGTGTGCTCATAATATCCTTGCAAGTATCTTCAAATTATTGGTTTGGTTTGACCTACTAGATCTATAGTTCTTGCAATGGGAGAAGTGCTTGGCTTTGGGTTCAATCTTGCGGTGTCCTTTCCTAGTGACAGTTGGGGCAGCAAGGCACGTATTGTATTGTTGCCATCGAGGATAAAAAGATGGGGTTTACATCATATTGCTTGAGTTTATCCCTCTACATCACATCATCTTGCTTAAGGCGTTACTCTGTTCATATGAACTCAATACACTAGATGCATGCTGGATAGCGGTCGATGTGTGGAGTAATAGTAGTAGATGCATAATCGTTTCGGTCTACTTGTCTCGAACGTGATGCCTATATACAATGATCATGCCTAGATAGTCTCATAATTATTCGCTTTTCTATCAATTGCTCGACAGTAATTTGTTTACCCGCCGTAGAATATCGCTATCATGAGAGAAGCCACTAGAGAAAACTATGGCCCCCGGGTCTATTCTCAACATATCAATCTACATCTACTTTACTTTTACCGCTTTTATTTGCTGTTTTATTAAACTAAAATACCAAAAATATAAACTATCATCTCTATCAGATCTCACTTTCGTAAGTGACCGTAAAGGGATTGATAACCCCTTATCGCGTTGGCTGCGAAGTTCTTAATTGTTTGTGCAGGTGTGAGGGACTCGCGCGTGGTCTCTTACTGGATTGATACCTTGGTTCTCAAATACTGGGGGAAATACTTACGCTACTGTGCTGCATCTCCCTTTCCTCTTCGAGGGAAAACAACGCAAGCTCAAGAGGTAGCAAGAAGAATTTCTGGCGCCGTTGCTGGGGAGGCTTACGCAAAAGTCATATACCAAGTACCTATCACAAACCCTTATCCTTCGCATTACATTTATTTTCCTCTCGTTTTCCTCTCCCCCAATTCACCCTTGCCATTTTATTTTCCCTTCTTCTGTCGTGTGTTTATCGTTCGCTTGCCTTTTTGTTTGCTTGTGTGTGTTGGAATGCTTGCTTGTCATTATGGCTAGCCCCTTATCCGCTCCTTTGTCTCCCGAGTTTGAAGTACTTCACTTCAAGCAAAGGCAAGGAGAAAACTTAAAAGATGCTTGGTTTAGGATGATGGAATCTTATCATAAGTGCACCTTAGAAGTGAATTTTAGTATCTTGCTTCGCAATTTTTATGTTGGATTGAATATGTCTCATAGACAACTCTTGGATTGCGTTGCCAAAGGAAATTTTATCGAAGTTGATGTAAGTGCATCTAGTGCCACCCCTAGTTGGTTTTGGAGTATTGACGACAAACCTGGTTAAGGGACTAATGTGTTTGTGAGAATTGCAGGATAACACAGGTAGTAGTCCCCCATTGATTCGGTTTACCTACCGGAGATGACCCCTAAAAATGTATGAAGACATTGACGACAATGGTGGTATATGAAGATATTCATATTGAAGACTATGACAAGAGAAGACATTGTGTGAAGACTATGGAGCGCGAAGACTTAGACGTTTCGTTGTTTCCTTTTCTTCTTTGTTGAGTCATAGGAACCACCGTACTGTTAAGTGGGGTCCAAGTGAAGAAAGTCAGAGTGACTGAAGTGATGCTCAACCAAATCCTATGTCTTCGAGCGAAGACAATGAGAGCAAATCTTATCCAGAGCTGGATAAGTCAGCTTTACTTGTAGCCCAAGTAAAGTTGCCGTGTGTGTTTGAAATCTGACCGTTGGAACACATGTCAGTTCCTTAGTGACCCAGGGTCATTTTGGACAAATCAGGTTGGGTTGCCTAGTGGCTATAAATAGCCCACCCCCTATACCATAAATTGGTGGCTGCTCAGAGTTAGTACATGGCTTTTGTCGTTTGAGAGCAACCCACCTCCGAAGCATTATTTGAGAGAGAGATCCTTGCGAGGACAAAGCCCAAACACCCAGAGCCAAAGAGTGTTTGGCATCACTGAAGTCTTTCTGTCCGCGTCATCTAAAGACTTGTTACACTTGAGGACTGTGAATCCTCCAGCCGGTTAGGCGTCGCGTTCTGAGCATCCAAGAGTCATTGTGGATCGCCGGTGAACGAAGTCTGTGAAGGTTTGGAAGTCTACCATGAAGACTTACCAGAGTGATTGGGCGAGGACTGGGTGTCCTTAGCTCAAGGGGAATAAGGTGAAGACGCGGTCTACTGAGTTAAATCTCAGCCTCCCTAACCAGACGTACAGTTGTCACAGCAACTGGAACTGGTCGAACAAATCACTGTCTTCCCCAAGCTACTGGTTCTATCCCTTCCTTCTCTTTACTTACTGTCTGTCTTTGTGAAGTCATTGCCTGCTTGCCTTATCTGTTTGACTTCACTATGTGACTACTTGTTCTGACTGGCTTCATACAATCTTCCATCCTGATCCATACTGCCTAGCTGCTATTAGTCTTCGTGCTTTCACTTCATTGATTACTTGACTATGGCTTGTCTAGTGTAGTCTACCTTCCGCTGCATATAAATAGGATCGGTTCTATCGTTTGTCTTCGAAACTTTCATGTTTTGAAGACTTTCCTAAAAATCGCCAATCCACCCCCCCTCTAGTCGATATACAACTCTTTCAATTGGTATCAGAGTAAGGTACTCCCTTGTTCTGTGTGATTCGGTTTAACCACCTGGAGTTTTAGCTATGTCAACTGCAGGGATAATCAAAGTCTCCGCTGCGTGCCCCGTCTTCGATGGCACTGAATACCCCTACTGGAAGAACAAGATGCGCATGCACCTTGAAGCCATTGATGTGGACCTCTGGTATGTCGTCAAGAACGGCGTTCCCAAGACTGGTGAAGGTGTCACCCCTGCTGATGTCAAGAAGCTCGTTCAACTGGATTCCACTACCAAGAATATCATCTGTGGTCATCTGACCAAAGGACAGTATGGTCGTGTGAGTGCTCTGGAATCGTCGAAGCTAGTCTGGGACTGGCTCTCCAAGGTCAACGAAGGCGTCTCAACCCAGAGAGATCAAAGGATCAGTGTCCTTCGCAACCTCTTCAATCGTTTCAAGAGACACGACAATGAGAATGTCCAGCTCACATTCGATCGCCTCAGTAACATCACAAATGAGCTTCAGGCACTTGGCGGCACTGAGATCACCAAGCATGAAATCGTCAAGACACTCCTGAGATCACTTGACAGCTCATTTGACATCCTTGCCCTGATGATTCAAGGGTGCCCTGACTTCAAGACTCTCGATCCGTCTGACATACTTGAGAGGCTCAACACACATGAGTTCCAGCTATCTGAGAAACATGACATCTATGGTCCCAACTATGGCCGAACTCGCGCTTTGAAGGCAAAGGCTGTTTCCTCATCTAAAGAAGAATCTAACTGCAACTCTGGTGATCCTGAAGACATTTGAAAGGAGCTTGCCATGCTTGTGAAGAAGTTCCAGAAATTCACTAAGAAGAAAGGCTTCAGAAAGTCTTCACGATCCAGCTCAAGAAATGATGAAGCTTCTACCCATGACCACAAGAAGAGAACATGTCACAAGTGCAAGAAACCTTGTCACTACATCTCTGAGTGTCCTCAATGGGACAATGATAAGAAGAAGAAGAAGAGCAAGGAATATGATTCTGATGACAAGAAAAAGAAGAAATACTCAAAGTCTTCTTCCAAGTCTTCATCGAAGTATTCATCACACAAGAAGAATTCATCTGGCAAGGCTCGTGCGTTTGTTGGCAAGGAGATGGATTCAGAGGAGGAGTCTGCTTCAGAAGAAGCGGAGGTGGAGTCTGAGGAGGAGTCCGATTCTGGTGTTGCAAGTCTGGCTCTAGCCACAGCCTACGTTGCCAAGTCCATCTTCAACACTGAAGACAATGGCTCCGTCACCAACACTGATGATGATGATAACGACGACTCCGCTCCCACCTACTGCTTCATGGCACGCGGTGCCAAGGTGAAATCACGCAATGTTTACTTTCAAACATCCAGTGAAGATGACTCCGATTGTGAATCCAAACCTAGCTACAAAACACTTGCTAAAATTGCCACTGAACAACAGAAAGCTGTGGAACATATTCAAAAACTGTTAGACAAAAGCGATGACCTATTGGACGCAGAAATGAACCGTTCTCAGTCCTTAATTGAAGACATAAAAAAATCTTCATGTTAAGTACGAGGAACTTGAAAGTCGTCATGAATCGCTCTCAAAAACTCATGAAAAGCTTTCCTACAATTATCTTCAAAGGAAGCAAGTACTTGAGAAATTGAAAGCGGCTCATGAAGATCTTCAAAAAGAAAATGAGTCACTCCGCACTCAACAGATCAGCTCCGCTCAGGAAGGATTTGAACCACCATGTCTAAAATGCATTGAGCGTGATAACGCTACATCTGTTGCTGAATGTTCTAATGCTGCTACTGTCGCAATATCTTCAACTGCTGATGTGGTAACTAACCCCTCTGCTGAGGATACCACTACTATTGCTGATGAAAATGCTAGGTTGAAGACTTTGCTTGAAACATGGATGTTCAAAAGCCTCAAGGGGCATCCGACGTTATGTGATGTCCTCAAAAAGAAGATTCTGAACCGAAACCCTAGGAAAGAGGGTGTAGGGTTCGAGAGGAAAATGAATGTTGATGGTTCATACTGGAAGCCTGAGCAGTACCCCAAAACCACATGGGTTGCTTCAAAGGAACCTTCAGTGGATCCGTCTACCTTATCTGGCTTCACTTGTGCTAATCCTATTATCATTTATGGATCCTTTGATGCAAACTATAAACTGTTTAAGAATCAGAGTGGTGAAGTGTTTGCCAGGTATATTGGTACTAACTGCAGGAACGGGCGACCTATGAAGAAGATATGGGGTCCCAAAAGTTGTCTTGAGAAGCTTCCAGTAAATGTCATCATGACACCACCTGGGAAGAAGACAAACCCCAGACCAAAGGCTTCATACGGTCCTAAAGCTTCATATAGACAGAGGACTCACCTGAGTCACCCTAATGCCAATATTTTGCAGGAAAATTGTACTCAGACCCATGAATATGAGTGTGTTTCCTCAAACCGCTATATTCACAAAACAAAGAACTTTTGGTTTATTCTTATGAGTATTATTCTCCTCATGCAAGGCTATTTGCTAGGGCTCCAAAGCCAAAATTCTCAGATGCTTCACTTAGACTCATTGCTTCTAAGCCACCCCTGAAGATGTGGGTGGTTAAGAAGAACTAACTTTCTCTTGCAGGGAAAGGTCTCCAGCCGAAAATCAAAGGCGTCTGATGCTATTGCTGGGGACCTAAAACATCTTGTAGGGTGCAAGATCAAATGCCCAAATGGTCTTACTATGTATTTTGTTCCTGAATCGCTTGCCAATCATTCTAACAGTCCCAACTTGGATCTAAGCTTTCATAATCCACTTGCTCGTCAAATGTTTATGCTTCACAATACTCTTTGTGAAGCCTATCCCCCTAACTGCATTGTAGGGTATGACACCAAAGACTTCAGAATGGATTATGGACAACGGATGCACTAATCATATGACTGGTGATCGAAGTCTTATTATGGACTCAACCTTACGTCCATCTGACAAGAGTCACATCACATTTGCTGATACTGGTAAAAGCAAGGTATTGGGTCTAGGTAGAGTTGCAATCTCAAAGGATCAGCACATGGATAAAGTCATGCTTGTTGAATCCCTTGGATTCAACTTAATGTCTGTCTCAATGCTTTGTGACTTAAACATGATTGTGATATTCGGAAAATATCGTTGCCTTGTGCTAATGGAACCTGACAAGTCTCTAGTCTTTGAAGGATATCCGAAAGATGATCTGTATATGGTAGAGTTCTCAGGAGGACCACAGATGGCCGTATGTCTTCTAGCAAAAGCCTCAGAGTGCTGGCTCTGGCATCGAAGGCTAGGACATGCCAGCATGAGGAACTTGCACACTCTCACGAAGAAGAAGCACGTCGTAGGCATTGAGGGCGTCAAGTTCAAGAAAGATCATCTGTGCGGTGCCTGCGAAGCTGGGAAGATGACTAGGGCCAAGCATCCCTCGAAGACAATCATGATGACATCCCAACTCTTCGAGCTGCTTCACATGGACTTATTTGGCCCTACTCACTACTCTACGCTCACTACTACGGCTTGTCTCTATGGCTTCGTCATTGTTGATGATTATTCAAGATACACATGGGTGCACATAATTCTCTACAAGACTGAAGCACAGGATGTCTTCAGACGCTTCGCCAACCGTGCCATGAACAACTATGGCGTCAAGATCAAGCATATAAGAAGTGACAATGGCACTGAGTTCAAGAATATCGGCCTTGATCTTTATCTGGATACAATGGGAATCACTCATGAGTTCTCAACTCCGTACACACCTCAGCAGAATGGCATCGTGGAGCGCAAGAACAGAACCCTCATTGAGATGGATCGAACGATGCTCAATGAATACAAGACACCAAGAAAGTTCTGGCCCGAAGCTATTGATACAGCATGCCATGTCATCAACAGTGTTTATCTTTAGAAGCTTCCGAAGAAAACTTCCTATGAACTCCTTACTGGCAAGAAGCCAAATGTCAGTTACTTCAGGGTATTTGGAGCTAGGTGCTGGATCAAGGATGCACATCACAAATCAAAATTTGCACCAAAAGCATATGAAGGTTTCATGCTCGGCTACGGAAAGGACTCACACTCCTACAGAGTCTTCAACCTCTTTCTCTATAAAGTGGTTGAAACTGTGGATGTGCGGTTTGATGAAACGAATGGCTCACAAAGAGAGTTCCTGCCAAGTGTGCTGGATGAAGCTCCACCCAGTGAATCTATCAAGCTAATGGGAACAGGTGAAATCATGCCTTCTGAAGCACCGCCTGACGAGGAACTCATCATTTCTGCTCCCAATCAACCTGAAGACAATGCTCAGCCTGAAGACAATCCTCCTAATGATGACAATGACCAGCAAGAGCAAAATCTTTGTCCAGTTCATCCTCGTGTTGCAAATGAAGTACAAGTTGAGAAGATAATTGACAGCATCAATGCACCTGGTCCACTCACTCGTTCAAGAGCAACACAGCTAGCAAATTTCTGTGGGCACTTTGCATTTGTCTCGATATCTGAACCCAAGAAAGTTGCTGAAGCCTTCATGGAACGTGAATGGATTCAAGCTATGCAAGAAGAGCTTCAACAGTTTGAGCTGAACAACGTATGGGAACTTGTCAACCGTCCTGACCCCCGCAAGCACAACATAATAGGCACAAAATGGATATATCGCAACAAGCAAGATGAGCATGGTCAAGTTGTCAGAAACAAATCTCGTCTCGTTGCTCAAGGATACACTCAAATTGAAGGGATTGACTTCGATGAAACATTTGCTCCTGTGGCTAGGCTTGAAGCTATTCGCATACTACTAGCCTATGCAAACCATCACAACATCATTCTGTATCAAATAGAAGTGAAGAGTGCCTTTCTCAATGGCAAGATTGAAGAAGAAGTGTATGTTGCACAACCACCTGGCTTTGAAGATCCGAAACATCCTCAGATGGTATACAAGCTCAACAAGGCAATGTATGGCCTCAAACAAGCCCCTCGTGCTTGGTATGACACACTCAAAGACTTCCTGAAGAGCAACGGCTTCAAACCTGGTTCCCTGGATCCTACACTCTTCACGAAGACATATGATGGTGAACTGTTTGTTTGCCAAATCTATGTGGATGACATTATCTTTGGCTGCATTGACAAAAGATACAATGATGAGTTCGCTCACATGATGCAAGAGCAATATCAGATGTCCATGATGGGTGAACTGAAGTTCTTCCTTTGTCGTGGAATTAGCACGGCAGATGTCCGGTTTAAAGGACTTAGGTGTGGAGCCATCACGCGGGTTAGCTTGAAGAGGTTAAAAGCACACAAAGGACACAGAGGGTTCATACTAGTTCGTCCCCTTCGATGAAGGAAAAAGCCTACGTCTAGTTTGGTTTGGTATTGCTTGGGCGTCGATGAACAGGGAGCAGACTGCTTGCCTGTCTCTCGACGGATTGTTGCCTGCCCTTAAACCGTCGCCCGGCCGTTCCTATATATAGGAGGCAACGCCCGGTCCGGTTTACAGAGTGCCGAGGCCGGCTCATAATCGTGTCCGCCTCGGTCTCTACTCTCTCTTCCTTGTATCTCAAGTTACATGATAAGACGGTTTACAAACCATAAACATTACACATGGGCCCTAAGCTTTCATGGGCCGGAATATCTACTAAGCTCATAACAACACAGCTATATTATCGTAATCCGAATCTCCCTAGCCGGTTTATACCTGCTAGTAATATCCCTGACATCCTTGGTCTTCAAATTCATCAGCAAAGCAACGGCATCTTCATATCTCAAGAGAAATACCTCAAAGATTGCCTGAAGAAGTTTGGTATGCAAGACTGCAAAGGATACACGACGCCTATGCCAACTAAAAGTCATCTGAGTCCCGACGCCAATGGTAAAGATTTCGATCAAAATGTATACTGCTCCATGATTGGTTCTTTACTTTATTTGTGTGCATCTAGGCCAGATATTATGCTTAGTGTTTGCATGTGTGCTCGATTCCAAGCGGCACCAAAGGAATCGCATCACTTAACTGTGAAGCGAATTCTTTGATATTTAGCTTACACCCCAACACTAGGATTATGGTATCCAAAGGGCTCAGAGTTTGATCTAGTTGGATTCTCAGATGATGATTATGCTGGTGACAAAGTTGATCGCAAGTCTACATCAGGCACATGTCACTTTCTGGGACGATGACTTGTCTGTTGGTATTCAAAGAAGCAGAACTGTGTATCACTCTCCACTGCTTAATCTGAACACATTGCTGCTGGATCTTGCTGCGCTCAGCTTCTCTGGATGAAGCAAACTCTCAAGGACTATGGTGTCCATCTGAAGCATGTGCCACTCTATTGAGATAATGAAAGCGCCATCAAGATTGCCAACAACCCAGTTCAGCACTCGAAGACAAAGCACATTGAAATTCGTCATCACTTTCTCAGAGATCATGTCATGAAGGAAGATATTGATATCATACACGTCAACACTGAAGAGCAGCTGGCAGATATCTTCACAAAAGCCCTTGGATGAGAAAAGGTTTTGCAAGTTGCGGTGTGAGCTAAATATCTTGGAATCCTGGAATGTCCTGTAATCAGACACACATCCTAACACTTATGCATGCTGATGATTTAGATGTGCAACACATGAAGTAAAGTATATCTTCAATCAATGAAGACTTACATTCTGAGTGTGAATACATTAACGCGGAATTTGACTTCAGAGCGCCACGATAATTGTGCACCGTGTCTGGGTCTAATACTTCCTATACGGTGGGTAACGCCACCACCAAATCTTTGCTTGAAGTGTTTCTCTTGGCGTTACATTTGCAAAATCTTCGCATTTTATTTATCTTCATATGTGTCTTCTCTTTGTCAATTTGATCTTACTCAGATATATACATATATAGACTTGTGTTTTGTCCTCTACAGCATTCACTTATAGCTATGTCTTCTTATTTGAATCTTTTGAACTAAGTTAATGTGATCGGACCCTAACCTCTCTATGCTTTCTACCTCAAACTCTATCTATCCAAATCATATGCATTCTGTTGGAACCGTCGAATGTCTTCTCTGCGTCCTTGTCAGCAGAAGATACAGAGACAAACATTAAATCTGCTTTTAATGCTCAATCCTTATTGCCTAAAACCCGAAGAAGCCGGAACGACCACCCCGACAGTCCAGGCGTGCGTGGGAACATGGAACAACTCCCTATGTGTTACATGTCCGCCACGTGTCCCTCAGATGAGAACCGCCAGGGGCACCTGTGTAATTCCGCTGTGTCGTCTCCTTCCTTATAAATGCTCGTCCCATCACGGTCAAAACACTTCTACCACCTCTCCACCTCGACAAACCCTAGCACCACCGCTAGCTCTCGACGACGCCGGCGACGAAGCGCTTAGCTGCCGCAACCTCGTCGACGTCGTCTTCACGCCGGCCGCGGACATCGTCTTCCCCGCCGCCGCCGTAGGCGTCCTCCGTCGCCAAGTTAGGGCACGGAAGATCGAACTGCTCGGCCTCCACTTCGTCTCCGTCTAGCAGTTCATCGTGTGGTAAATTAAAACCCTCCTTTTATCGTCCTTTTTAATCTGATAGATTCATCCTTTCTACCAATAGAAGTTTCTGCCTCCACATATTTGGATCTATCATGTCTGCATCTCATACTTTGCCTAGTATATTCACTTATGCTTCACACATAGTAAGATTCCTCACTTGTACCTATTCTTGGATTCATACAAATCTGGAACCAACTCTCAACATATAAGTGAATGTCTTCGCGCTATGAGATCAATGATACGTCCAAAACGTATCTACAATTTCTGCTTGCTCCATGCCACTTTTGGGTGATATTGCTATGATATTTATACACTTCCATACACTTTTGATCATATTTGGACTAACCTACTAACTCAGTGCACCCCAGTGCCAGTTTCTGTTTTCAGCTGTTTTTGTATTTCAGGTTTTCACATTAAGAGAACTGCCAGGAAAAATCCAGAAAAATTATATAAAAAATCAGCGTTCCAGAACCTACCGTGCGTCCGAAGGACAGCCGGGGGGGGGGCCACCAGGGCTCCAGGCGCCCTGGCGGCGTGCCCCCCTGGGCCGCGCCGGGGGGGCGCCTGGGCCCCCCGAGCCCCGTCTGGTGCCCCCCTTTGGCATATATTTAGAGCGTCCTTCGAAACCCACGGGAAGGGAACTCTTTTTCGCGATCTTATCTCTGTTCCGCCACCGCCACCGCTTCCAAGATCGGGAGCACCAGGAGAACTCTTCCCGGCACCCTGCCGGAGGGGAGGATCATCATTGGGAGCCTCTCCACCACCATGGACGCCTCCCGGATGAGTTGTGAGTAGTCTCCCTTGGACCATGAGTCCATGACCAGTAGCTATGTGATGTTCTCCTCCCGTTCTTGTGCTTCACTAATTAGTCCTCGTGAGCTGCCCTACATGATCGAGGCACATATGTAATCCTTATGCTGTTGCTATGATGAGTTTGCTGGGATCCGATGGATTATGAGATTATGTTCAGATTGTGATTGAGTAATATATTTGATCTACCTCTTTTATATTTATGTTCATAAGTAATTCTTGCATGTTCTCCGTTGTTATTTATTGATTTGCCCAAGTAATACGTAGTGACTCCAAGAGGGAACGTTATGCTTGATTGTGGGTTCATGCCCCTCGATGACTAGCTTGAGTGACAGAAACATGAGTCGAGGGGATGTGTTGTTGCCACAAGGGGGAAAACAACGGTGCTTGTGCCCGCGGGTGCAAGGATTGTTTACTTTACGCAAAGTTCTTTTAATGCAGTTGTCTGTTGCTTTGAGTTTACACTATGGGTGGGGCTCGCAACTTAATACCAGCGAGATGTTCTGGATAGATATCTCAAGGTGGATGATTAGTAGTAGATATTGATGGATTTCGGTCTACTTACTTTGGCGTACCGCCCATGCTTTGAACCTCAACCTTTCTTGCAATGTAGTCAGCATTGGTTTGCGTTCGTGGTCCTGTCAATTGCCCAGCTGTAATTCGTTTACCTCACATAGCTGTTTTATCGTCTTTTGGGAGAGAGACATCACTAGTGAACATCATGAGACTCCGGTCCATATTACCATCATTGATCACATCCGCTATTTACTTTTCGCTATTATTTACTATTGCAAACATTATCTATCACTACTATCATTTGCGTTTAATCCTTTGTGAACTACAAGGCCGGAGGGATTGACGACCTCTCTGTACTCGTTGGGAGCAAAGTTAATTGTATCTGTGTGCAGGTCCACGTTGATTGCTAATATCTGGCGCCGTTAGCAGTTGACACCTACTTGTTGAACCTAGGAGTCTCTAGGGATTCGATCCTTGGCATCTTTGCTAAGGGAAAAACTTCCACAACACTGCATCTCACACCTTCCACTTGGGGTAACCAACGAGGGGTTAGAGGCCCATCAAGGAGTTTTTCTAACGCCGTTGCCGGGGACTCCACTCTTCAGGATAGGGGAGTTGCATGCTATCTTTTACCTTTGCTTTTTAGTCTTGTTAGTTTACCTTTCAGTTTTTGCTTTAGTATCCTTTATCAAAAATTACAAAAAATTTATTTTGCCTTCCCTTTAGTAGTCCTATCTGTTTAGCTAGACATGTTAGGATATGGTGCTTTGAGGGAATCAGAAGTTCTAGATTTCCATCAAAGGGATGGAGAAAATATGAAGAAGGCATGGGACAGAATTTCTGATGCACATAGGAGAATTATGCCTTGGATACCTATAAAAATTGTGCTTAGGATTTTTTACCAGGGTCTTTTTAAATGGTGTAAACACTCTCTTGATATTATAGCCGAGGGAGATTTCCTAGAGTGTGATGAAGCTAGAGCTCTTGAAATTATACATGGTCTATCTAGTTACTTTGTTTATCATCATAATTTTGATACTGTCATAGATAGACTTGCTACTATTGAAAAGAGGATGGATGCTCTAGACTTAATGAAGGTAGAGAAACCCAAACCCAATAAGAGAGATATTTTGGAAATAGATAATGACTGGGAGCCTCTTGTTAGGATTAGCATCTCTAATCAAGACTTCCTTGCTTATTGTGATATTGGATCTATGGTTTCTACTATGCCAAAAACTGTTCATGATTCTTTAAAATTTAACATGGATAGACTACCATCTTATCATGAACACACTAATGGAGATATTTCGGAAATCCAGGGAAGAATAAAAGATGTGCCAGTTAAATTCCTTAAAGGGATTGCAATGGTTGATTTCTTCATCATGGAGCCAAACCAAGGAAATATAGTGCTTGGAAGAGACTTCCTACGAGCGGTAAAAGGCTTCATCGATATAGGTAAGGGACAAATCCGCTTACGCGGGAAGGCAAAAGGTGTATACCCCTTTCCTAGAAGGAACAAGAGTGAACTTGTTGAGGAACCTTATGAATCAATTTATAACTCCGATTATTATGATGGTTATTGATTCCTTTTTGCATTATGCCTAGCTTAAAGGCATAAAAGAAAGCGCTTTTGGGAGGCAGCCCACATGAATAAATTTTAATATTTTGCTTTTGTTGTGTCTTGATGTTGTTTACTACAGTAGCATCATCATTGTATCTTTGCTTTTCATATTTGTGCCAAGTATAGCCTCTGATTGCTAGAAAGTTCAAAAGTTGTGAGGTGCTGTCCAGGAAACAGATTCTGTCCTTGGATAGAAAAATTCGTATAAAATCACCAGATCATCCTTTTGGTCTGAATTTTTTCGACAGCGTTCTCTATATAATTGTATTTCGTGCGTATGTTCTGAGTTTTTGGATTTGAGTTGCAGAAGTACCCCGAACAAATCAATTACTACCTGCTGTTCTGTTTTTCACAGATTCTGTCCTGTTTTGCCTTTCCTTCATTTTGCAAACCAAGAGCTTGCTTTTTCTTTGCAAAAACCTTTTGGAAATCTTGAGAAACATTAGAACTTCAAGAATATCTTTATTTCCAGCAAGGAACAATTATTTTATTAACGGTACTAACCTCGCTAATCAGATTATGATGAGTTATGTATGAAGGGAGTTTTCAAGTGTGCGAGGGAAGATGATAAAAAGATTCAGGAGTGTCAAGCGCTCAAGCTTGGGGATGCCCCCCGTGCACCCCCAAGAAATATTCAAGGAGACTCAAGCGTCTAAGCTTGGGGATGCCCCCGTGCATCCCCTTCTCCATCAACATTATCAGTTCGTCTTTCGTTCCGCTATATTTTTATCACTTCATGTGTTAAGTGCTATGCTTGGAGCGTCTTGCTTTTAGTTTTCTTTTTAGTTTTTCATAACGAGTCGGAACTCAGCGTTCTTTATGTGGGAGAGAAACACGCTCCACTTCTACCTAGAACATAACATAGAATTATCATGTCTATCTTTGCTGTGTGTGTTCTTTGTCTTTTAATAGCTACTATCATGTTCAGCTCTTAGTATTCATGCTTATCTTTTCAAAGAGCTTTTGTTTAGTTGGTTGCTTGAACTCTCTTTAATTATCATGCTTATATTATTAAGAGAGTTTGCTTCCGTTGCATTGGTTGATATGTCTATGATAAAGATGCTACGTGCATGATGGCGCTTAGTAGTTCATGTTTTCTTATGGTTAGTCTCAAATAGCTGGGGGGTTCCCAATGTGTTATTGGAGTACCAACATGATTTGTTTGCCAATGATGTGGTATGGTTTAGTAATATCTTCCTTTGAGAATTTATTTTGATTGACTTGGCGTATGCTCACGCATATTTAAGACTGTAAAGAAAGTCTGTCAAGCCTTGATGATCTTTTATTTCTGAGTAGCGATATAACTTCCATGCCTGATTCAATATTGCTTTATCGCTTTGCATGATTATGACCGTCATTGCTCTCTTAGTTTGTCGCTCCCAGTCTTTTGCTAACCTCCACCTGTACTAAGCGGACTGACTGCTTGTGCATCCACATCCTTTTAAACCAGTTATGCCATATGAGTCCACCATACCTACCTATATGTGGTATTTCACCGCCACTCCAAGTAATTTACATGTGCTACCTTTAAAACCTTCAGTTTTTGCAATACATAGCTCATGGGAAAGTAGCTTAAAAACTATTGTGGTAAAGAATATGTTGCCTATGTATCTTATTTCTTATAAGTTGCTTGCTGAGCGGTAACCATGTTTCTGGGGACGCCATCAACTGTTACACTTTTGTTGAATATCATGTGAGTTGCTATGCATGTTCGTCTTGTCTGAAGTAAGGGTGATTTTCCATTGAGTTGAATGAGTATGCATATTGTTAGAGAAGAACATTGGGCCGCCAACCAAAGCCATGTATCATGGTGGAAGTTTTAGCTTGGACATTAATCCTCGATCTCTTATGAGAATATGCTTAAGCATTAAAGAGGAGTCCATTATCTATTTTCTATGTTGTCCCGGTATGGATGTCCTCAAGTTGAGATCTATCAAAAACGAGAAATCAAATGCGATCTATCTCCTTGGACCATTGTACAGGTGGCATAGAGGTACCCCTTTGTGACACTTGGTTGAAACATATGTAATGCAATGATAACTCATGGTAATCCGAGCTAATTAGGGCAAGGTGCGAGCACTATTGGTATTCGATGCATGAGGCTTGCAACTTATAGGATGTCTTATGCATAACACATATGAAGTACTACTACCGTTGACAAAATTGCTTCTATGTTTTCAAAATAAAAAGCTCTAGCACATAACCATTCTTTTACTTTTATGTTGAGTCTCCACCTTCTTTTAAAGCACCAACTACTGAGAGCATGATTGTCATTCTAAGTGTAATGTGCATTGTCCCAAAGTAGCATTGTCTTTTGCATGATTGTGATATCGTTTATTCTGAAATCATTGTATCTAGTCATCACTTAAACCTTGAAGGTGCCCCTGCATTTATGTTTTGCTTCACTAAAGGGGGCAAGCTAGATATCACTTTATCATATTTGCACACCATGTTCATAGCAAATCTTCTTGATGATTCAGTTTCATATTGTAAAACTTTCAGTTCTTTGTGATTTTCTCATGAGGCAACTTGATTACTATAGAAACATTGTCTCAGTAAGCTTTTGTCATATGACTATAAAAAGTCCTATATGGTTAATAGCATGTCACCACAGAAATTATCCTTGTTATCATTTACCTACTCGAGGACGAGCAGGAATTAAGCTTGGGGATGTTGATACGTCCAAAACGTATCTATAATTTATGTTTGCTCCATGCCACTTTTGGGTGATATTGCTATGATATTTATACACTTCCATACACTTTTGATCATATTTCGACTAACCTACTAACTCAGTGCACCCCAGTGCCAGTTTCTGTTTTCGGCTGTTTTTGTATTTCAGGTTTTCACATTACGAGAACTGCCAGGAAAAATCCAGAAAAATTATATAAAAATCAGCGTTCCAGAACCTACCGTGCGTCCGAAGGACAGCCGGGGGGCCACCAGGGCTCCAGGCGCCCTGGCGGCGCGCCCCCCCTGGGCCGCGCCGGGGGGGCGCCTGGGCCCCCCGAGCCCCGTCTGGTGCCCCCCTTTGGCATATATTTAGAGCGTCCTTCGAAACCATCGGGACGGGAACTCTTTTTCACGATCTCATCTCTGTTCCGCCGCCGCCGCCGCTTCCAAGATCGGGAGCACCAGGAGAACTCTTCCCGGCACCCTGCCGGAGGGGAGGATCATCATCGGGAGCCTCTCCACCACCATGGACGCCTCCCGGATGAGTTGTGAGTAGTCTCCCTTGGACCATGAGTCCATGACCAGTAGCTATGTGATGTTCTCCTCCCGTTCTTGTGCTTCACTAATTAGTCCTCGTGAGCTGCCCTACATGATCGAGGCACATATGTAATCCTTATGCTGTTGCTATGATGAGTTTGCTGGGATCCGATGGATTATGAGATTATGTTCAGATTGTGATTGATTAATATATTTGATCTACCTCTTTTATATTTATGTTCATAAGTAATTCTTGCATGTTCTCCGTTGTTATTTATTGCTTTGGCCAAGTAATACGTAGTGACTCCAAGAGGGAACGTTATGCTTGATTGTGGGTTCATGCCCCTCGATGACTAGCTTGAGTGACAGAAACATGAGTCTAGGGGATGTGCCGTTGCCACAAGGGGGAAAACAACGGTGCTTGTGCCCGCGGGTGCAAGGATTGTTTACTTTACGCAAAGTTCTTTTAATACAGTTGTCTGTTGCTTTGAGTTTACACTATGGGTGGGGCTCGCACCTTAATACCAGCGAGATGTTCTGGATAGATATCTCAAGGTGGATGATTAGTAGTAGATATTGATGGATTTCGGTCTACTTACTTTGGCGTACCGCCCATGCTTTGAACCTCAACCTTTCTTGCAATGTAGTCAGCATTGGTTTGTGTTCGTGGTCCTGTCAATTGCCCAGCTGTAATTCATTTACCTCACATAGTTGTTTTATCGTCTTTTGGGAGAGAGACATCACTAGTGAACATCATGAGACTCCGGTCCATATTACCATCATTGATCACATCCGCTATTTACTTTTCGCTATTATTTACTATTGCAAACATTATCTATCACTACTATCATTTGCGTTTAATCCTTTGTGAACTACAAGGCTGGAGGGATTGACAACCTCTCTGTACTCGTTGGGAGCAAAGTTATTTGTATCTGTGTGCAGGTCCACGTTGATTGCTAATATCTGGCGCCGTTAGCAGTTGACACCTACTTGTTGAACCTAGGAGTCTCTGGGGATTCGATCCTTGGCATCTTTGCTAAGGGAAAAACTTCCACAACACTGCATCTCACACCTTCCACTTGGGGTAACCAATGAGGGGTTAGAGGCCCATCAATCAATGCCTTCTAAACTGATTTATCTTCAAAATCTTCTGAGAATGTATATGACCTCTTCCCCTTCCCTCACATCTCTTATGCTGTCACAGGTACATGTCCGTGGGAGAATCCCTTGGTTATCATAGTCTGCATTCATTTGCAGAATTCTTGCAGCGTCACATTAACTCTCCCGAAGCTAGTTCCTGTCTGACCAGCAGACGGAAGCCTTTGACAGTGTTAAAGCCTTTCAGTTTGAATCTCATGGCGACTGACAAATCTGTTAGGAAGGGTGGCACACAGCGCCATGGAAACACCTCCAGAGACTTGCCTCCTGACCTCTATGAGATGTACAAGACTTATCCAGAGGAGGACTATAATCAGAGAAAAACTCGGATCCAATGGATTCGAAGATATTGGGCAGAACAGTGGTACAAGTATAGGTTTGTGACCCAGGAGCATGCTGAGAAGAATGCCATCAAGCGACCATGGGGAGACATTTTGTACAAAAATCTTCCACCCAGGTCCAGAGCTGAAGCCATTGCGCAAGGCTTCTATCCTTGCATGGTCCGGGGGCCACAACCAGCTGATGCCGACCCATCGTCATTGCTATGGTGTCGAGATGACAATCTGTTCAAGCGCAACCTCTAGTTTGCCAAGAACTCAGCCAAGGAGAACAAGAAATCTTGGGGATTAGACTTCAACCCTGGCCCCTCTGCGCCTCTTGTCGATGGCACACGCGAAGCTGAATAAAATCTTGTTGGGCCCTTCTACAACTTAGAAGGTCTCATCTCTCATATAAGGGTTCAAGGGGCGGATGTGGATCAACCTGCAGACGACGCTGACTCTGATGAAGCGCCTGCATCTCCGAAGCTGAAGAAGAAGAAGAAACCCAAGGCTTCGAAGCCTTCCACTCCACCAAAAGCTTCGAGAGTGGATCCCTTGGCCACTGCTCCACCTGCACCAAGTGTGCAGTCTGAAGATCACTCTCGCATCTCCAAGACCAAGAAGCTAAAGAAGAAGCCCGTGCACACCCCCAGTTCTGCTCTGACTCCTGATGCTGTTATGAGGAATGAGAATGACACCATTGATCTGTCAAGTGATGAAGATCCTGCTGATGACGCTCTTGAGCAACTGATAAAGAGCAAGAAAGAAGCATAAATCTTCAATGACTTGCCTCTCTTTGACGTGGCAGTCATCAACAACTTCATTGATCTTCGGGCGTCACAGATGAGTGGTTTGACACCCCCAATCTCAGCTTTGATGATCTGCAACTTCCAATTGGCCTGAGCGTCTCATTCAATGGCGCCATTGCTTCTGAGCTATCTCTTGCTCAGAAAATTGTTGAGCTAAAGCACAAGATTGATTTTGAAAAGGCTCAGTTCAAGAAGCATATGGCCAAGCTCAGCGTCAAAGATGTCCAGAATTTTCAAGTCATGATGCATGAGCTCAAGGAAGCCTTTCACAAGAAGCGTGAAGAAGCTAAAGGTTCTCGTGAGCGCATAAAGGTTTTGGCTGCCAAGTGTGTTCAAGCATACAATAAAGCTGAGAAGCGCAAGGCCCTTGGGCATCCTGGCATCGACCCCAGGATGGCTGTCAAGAAGAAGAAGCCAACTGTGGCCCCAGCTGAAGCATCAAGGCGGGAAGAACCTCGCATTGTCTTCCCTGCCAGCATGTCCGGCTCGAAGCCTAAGGTCCCCATACTTGCTTCAGAACTCAAGAAGACAAGGGTCGCTGAAGTTGAAGCCCGCAAGCGCAAAACCAAGAACACCACTGATGATGCTCCACCCACCAAGAAACGCAAGACCAAGAAAGTCCGGGCTGCTCCCACAGAGCCCCTTGTCGTCGAGCAAATTTCTGTTGCTCGTCCTGCATCTGCACAACAAGAACGTCGCATGATTGTTCATGAGCCTGCTACCACAGAGGCTCTTGAAGATATTCCAGCTGTTGACCCCACCGCAGCTGAAGACATTGGTCACCACGACAATGTTGAAGAGAATGAAGTCCTTCCTCAGATCGAGCATAATGTGGTATCATCGCCTGTTCTCACGAACAGCGAACTCATCAGCATTGGTCATCCATTGACGCCAATTGCTCAGGATGACTCATGGGCTGATCACCCACAAGAATCTCCACGTGATAAAGACACACCAGTTACTCCCCCAACACAGGTCACCACTCTAGTGGTTGACGATGAAGACTTTGAGGCCCAACCGACTCCATCTCCACAAGCGTTGTCAGTGTTTCGCAGGCTTCGTAAAGGACCAAGGCCACAAGTAAATCTGTCAAGTGTTCCAGAAGGAGATGATCGCCAATCTGTTTCACGCCAAGTGTTTCCTGAAGCCTCACCTACTGTGAACATCCCTTAGTCTGAAGCCAAAGCGGCTGAAGATATTCCGGCTGCATCAGCCGATGCAGAAGAAACAAGAGAAGAAGAGGCACATGTTGCCACACCCCCTGCCAACCAAGATGTTCTCGAGGAGAACGTGTCCGACCCTCCAACTCCTGAAGTGGAGGTTACACATTCTGAGGCGGCCACCAACACCACCACTGAAGCCAATGACATTGTCATGGCTGAAGCTAATGTGGCACCTGAATTCAATGTGGTGCCTGAAGTGATAGCACCTGAAGCCAATGCTGCACTTGACGCAAATCAGCAGCCTGAAGTCAATGCCACTGCTCCTGTTCCACCTCCAAGGCCACATACTATCGAGCAAGCATACAACTATGGCCAGCTCATCACTGTCAAATGGCCTCTTCTGGTTCCTCCGCCTATTGCTGGTCCTCAATTTGATTACCACGTCGAGCACAGGCCTCAGGTTCAGAAGCCAAAGCCAAGACTGCCTAGGTTTCCAGGTACTGCCACTTCGCCAGGGTCCTTCAATGCTAATGGCTTCATTGCACACCACACCTTATTTGATAGCGCCAAGAACCCCTATTCCAGACCAAGGATTTCATCAGATAGGTTCTGGAGCTATCAACAGCGCAACTATTATTCACGTGTTCTCTATGGTCAAGGGCACATCTTCCCACATATGCGTCTTGACACTGAAGCCATTGCTGGGTTGCCTTGCCTTGAAGAAGCCCTTGATTGCTTCCGTGATGCTAGATTACTGAACTTCGTGACTGATAAAGAGCATTGGAGTGAAGATCTGCTTCTGCAATTCTATGCAAACCTCCACATTCGCGGCTACAACAGGGATCCGAATACATGGGTCCTTGAGTGGATGACAGGAAATGTCCATCATGAAGCCAAAGCCTTTGACATCATTTAGCTAACTGGCCTGCCCACTCCAGGAGAACTATATGAACCTGGTTGTCAACGTCATCGCGATGCTTTGGAGAGTATCTTTCAGAAGCCAGAGCCCAACATGAGCCGAATGCTGAGCATGATGAAGCCCTTGCCACGCGATGTTGAGTACCCAAAGGAGTTATTTGTTGAAGACCTTGAGTATCTGCCCCGCACTATATAGCATATCATCAGGCGAACTCTATGGCCTGTCAAAGGACACTCTTCATCAGCCAAACTTGAAGGAACAATGAAGACATTGGTCTTCTATATCTTCAATGGCATCCGCTTCAACGCTCAAGACTACTTTATCAGGCAGTTGGCTGCATCAGGCTCTGATCTCCTTGGACTTAAGTTATACGCTCCATGGGTCATGCGCCTCATCAAGCTTCATTCTGCTGTCAACTATCAGCCTTCTGCTCGCAGCCATCTCATATTCCTGCCAGAGGTTGATATGTCAGTTGAAGCCATATACCCACAGCCTACCAAAGAGCCTCTTTATCTTCACAATGTCGATCACCAAAGCTTCACTCAGCCCATTGAAGGAGTTCCAGCAGTCACTCGTGTTTATCCTCTAGCTGGACATACTCGCTTACCTCACCGTGTACAGACTGAAGCTACTGAGAGCACCATTGCCCAAAGGCCTCGGAAGCGATCTCATGTTCTCAATGACCAAGAACTTCTCGTTGCCTTACATCAGAAATAGGATAAGCATCACTACTGGCTGAAGCGCCAGATGCAAAGCCTCTTGGTGGACGTCAATCGTATCCACAACCTTGCCACCAAGAATGCCTTTGTTGCACATGAAACCTGTCGGAGGTCATGGAAGAGTTTGACATTGCTGAGTGCTGAAGCAGATCTTCAAGACGATGGCTTCACTGAAAGATTCAAGTTTGACACCACTCCCCCAAGAAATGCTGTCTTGCGTCAAACTCCGTCTCTTGAAGACTCTGATTATTCCTCCTCCGCTGCAACGGTGAATGCCAGAGTGATCGATGATCAAGATGATGCTACTTCACCTCCTCCTCCTTCGACGCGTGCCGACACTGCTCCAAGTACTTCTGCACCGCCAAACACCAACGCTGACCCTGCATCTTCTCCTACTCCTTCTGGGAACGAGTAGAGGCTTTGTGTCTTCAAACCTTTTTGGTCCTTATTGACAAAAGGGGGAGAAGCATATGAGTTGATAGTCTTCAAGCAGGTCCATATGGGCGGGTGCTTTATATTTTGCCTAGTGTTTACAACTCTCGCTTTTGTTACATTTGGTTCTTTGAGTTGTAACACTTGAACTTGATGGTCGTCTGCTACGTTTTCTAGTACTCTGTAATGCGATGATAAATTCCGCATGTGCTACGATAAATTCCGCACTTAGTCATTTTGCAGACGTCCATTTCTCATTATGCATATCATTATATTCGACATATCAATTGTGCATGATGAATTGTCTTCATAAGTTGAAGAGGATCTCCACAAGTACAACCTGCTATGTGCATTTGCATTCAAAAGCAAATTACTTATATGCACATCTTCAGGGGGAGCATTTTGCTACTTATGACGACAATACCGTTATCCTTTACAATTTCACATACTTTTATCCCCGTTGAAAACTTCAACCAGTTTGACATCAATCACCAAAAAGGGGGAGATTGTAAGTGCATCTAGTGCCGCCCCTAGTTGGTTTTGGAGTATTGACGACAAACCTGGTTGAGGGCTAATGTGTTTGTGAGAATTGCAGGATAACACAGGTAGTAGTCCCTCATTGATTCGGTTTACCTACCGGAGATGACCCCTAAAAATGTATGAAGACATTGACGACAATGGTGGTATATGAAGATATTCATATTGAAGACTATGACAAGAGAAGACATTGTGTGAAGACTATGGAGCACGAAGACTTAGACGTTTCGTTGTTTCCTTTTCTTCTTTGTTGAGTCATACGAACCACCGTACTGTTAAGTGGGGTCCAAGTGAACAAAGTCAGAGTGACTGAAGTGATGCTCAACCAAATCCTATGTCTTCGAGCGAAGACAATGAGAGCAAATCTTATCCAGAGCTGGATAAGTCAGCTTTACTTGTAGCCCAAGTAAAGTTGTTGTGTGTGTTTGAAATCTGACCGTTGGAACACGTGTCAGTTCCTTAGTGACCCAGGGTCATTTCGGACAAATCAGGTTGGGTTGCCTAGTGGCTATAAATAGCCCACCCCCTACACCATAAATTGGTGGCTGCTCAGAGTTAGTACACGACTTTTGTCGTTTGAGAGCAACCCACCTCCGAAGCATTTGAGAGAGAGATCCTTGCGAGGACAAAGCCCAAACACCCAGAGCCAAAGAGTGTTTGGCATCACTGAAGTCTTTCTGTCCGCGTGATGTAAAGACTTGTTACACTTGAGGACTGTGAATCCTCCAGCCGGTTAGGCGTCGCGTTCTGAGCATCCAAGAGTCATTGTGGATCACCGGTGAACGAAGTCTGTGAAGGCTTGGAAGTCTACCTTGAAGACTTACCAGAGTGATTGGGCGAGGACTGGGTGTCCTTAGCTCAAGGGGAATAAGGTGAAGACGCGGTCTTCTGAGTTAAATCTCAGCCTCCCTAACCAGACGTAGAGTTGTCACAGCAACTGGAACTGGTCGAACAAATCACTGTCTTCCCCAAGCTACTGGTTCTATCCCTTCCTTCTCTTTACTTACTGTCTGTCTTTGTGAAGTCATTGCCTGCTTGCCTTATCTGTTTGACTTCACTGTGTGACTACTTGTTCTGACTGGCTTCATACAATCTTCCATCCTGATCCATACTGCCTAGCTGCTATTAGTCTTCGTGCTTTCACTTCATTGATTACTTGACTATGGCTTGTCTAGTGTAGTCTACCTTCCGCTGCAGATAAATAGGATTGGTTCTATCGTTTGTCTTCGAAACTTCCATGTTTTGAAGACTTTCCTAAAAATCGCCAATTCAACCCCCCTCTAGTCGATATACAGCTCTTTCAGTTGATCCTAGTTTCGCGCATGAAGTCATAGAGGGAATAGTGGGAACACTACCTCCCCTAAAGGATTCAAACTCAACCCCGGAAGGGATGCAAGTTTTTGAGAAAATTTGCGAAGTAACGAAAATATTACAAAAATCTCTTGAACCTCTTAAGAGTGTTAGTGGGAATCTCCACCGCATGAATATGTTGATTACTCTTTGCAATAAGCAGTTGGATGCTTTAGATCTTAAGATTTATGAATATGAAGGGAAATGCAAAGAACCTACCGGATTCGAGATTGACACCATTAAAAGGGTGAAGACCAAAGATGGCAATACCTAGATCTATCTTGTATCGTGCCTAGCTAGGGGCGTAAAACGATATCGCTTGTTGGGAGGCAACTGATACGTCCCAAACGTATCTATAATTTCTGCTTGCTCCATGCATCTTTTGGGTGATATTGCTATGCTTTTGATACACTTTCATACACTTTTGATCATATTTGGACTAACCTATTAACTCAGTGCACCCCAGTGCCAGTTTCTGTTTTCTGCTGTTTTTGTATTTCAGGTTTTCCCATTACTTAAATTGCCAGAAAAATTCCGAGAAAAATATATAAAAAATCAGCGCTCCAGAAGCTTCCATGTGCCAGAAGTGGGGCCAGAGGGGGGCCAGAGGGGCCCCAGGCGCCCCGATGGCGCGGCCCCACCCCTGGCCGCGCCGGGGGGCCGCCTGGGGGGCTCCCACCTCCTCTGGTGCCCTACTTGGCCTCCTATTTATTCTCCCGTCGCGGAAACCCTGATTCCAGAACCCTTTTCTCCAGAAGCAATTCCGATCTCCGCCGCCATCGCCACCAAGTTTCGGGGGACCAGAATTCCTGTGCCGGCATCCTGCCGGGATGGGGAAGTGCCCCCAGATTCATCTCCATCGACGTTGCTTCCTCCCTCCATGATGCGGGAGTAGTTCCTCCTCGGGGCTGAGGTTTCTACCAGTAGCTATGTGGTCAATTCTCTCTCCCATGATGTGATCTTCGTTGTGATCGTAGGCTATGTTAATCTAGGGTGATCCCATGATATTTCCCCTTCCTTTATGTATTGGATTGATGTATTCACTTGTCTTTATCTAGTATAATCCCCGAGACCAAGGTGACAGCGGTCTATTGGACATGGATTAGAAGAATATTTTCATGAGTGATTTCCTCTTTTGCGTGTTGATTGAAGATTGAGAGTCTCTTGGTGCTTGTCTTTGACTATCCTTGAGATATGTTGTGGTGATTGTGGTACTCTCTTTGGATGGCCGCGGTGACATTGGGAAATCCATAGATTGAGAACTACGAACTTTGAGGTGTGCTTTTGCAGCCCTACATAATTCTCGTCCTCTCTTGACCACAAAGGAATGACCTCCGAGTGCGTCTCCATTGCATGTTTTATGGGAAATATCATGTGATTAGACTATGTTAATGTTGTTGGGAGTTGCCACTAGTGAAAGTATGAAGCCTAGGCCTTGTTTCCACCATTGCAATACCATTTGTGCTCACGTTTACCACTTGTTTGCTTGCTGCACTTTTTATTACAGATTTATATTACTTTGCTTTGCCACTCCTATCACCCATATTTTACCATCTCTTCGCCAAACTAGTGCACCTATACAACTCCTAGTTGTATTAGGTGTGTTGGGGACACAAGAGACTTCTTGTATCTTAGTTGCAGGGTTGCTTGAGAGAGACCATCTTCAACCTCTACTTCCCTGAGTTCGATAAACCTTAGGTCATACACTTGAGGGAAATTGCTGCTGTCCTACAAACCTCTGCGCTTGGAGGCCCAACATAGTCTACAAGAATAGAAGCGTGTGTAGACATCAAGCTATTTCTGGCGCCGTTGCCGGGGAAGTAAGTGTTTGAAGGTATATCTTTAAGATCTTGCAATTAAATCTTTTCGTTTCTTGTTTTTAGTTTCACTAGTTATGTTTATGGAAAACCGCACTCTTAGTTCGCTGCTTGGGGAAGGCCGCTTTACCACACCCGTGGTAGAGAAGTCTCCTCCACCTACTGAATGTATCCCGTTCCAAATACCACTTGGGGTAATTGAAATAATTAGGAATGATTGTTAGGATGGGACAGTCAATCCTAGTATTCATTTGTTGAAACTTACAGAACTTTGTGAGTTGTTTAAGATTTCAGGTTTGACAAGAGATGGAGTCATGAGGAAATTATTTGCCTTGTCACTGAAAGGAAAAGCATTGGAATGGTATAGGCTACTAGATGACTCTCACCTGCTGGATTGGGAAGAGATCCAGTCTCTCTTTTACTCCAAGTTTTATCCTCTTCATGAAGTCCATGAGAATAGGAATTATGTTTATAATTTCTATCCTCATGACGGAGAGAGCATAGCTCAAGCTTGGGGGAGACTGAAAACGTTAATGCTAAAATGTCCTAACCATGGGCTCCCCAAAGATATGATTATTACTAATTTCTATGCGAGGCTCTCTCGACAGGATAAAGATTTGCTCGATGCTTCCTCTATGGGTTCTTTTACAAAAGAAAAGATTGATGCTAAATGGGAACTCCTTGAAAGAATTCAACGCAACACTGAAGATTGGGAGATCGACAAAGTTAAAGAGTCAGGTATAATTTATGAGTATGATTGCATTAAGTCCTTTGTTGAAACTACAAATTTTAATAAGTTTAGTGCTAAGTTTGGGCTTGATTCTCAACTCCTTGTTGATTTCCTCAAATCTTTTGCTTCACATCTTAATATGCATAAGGAGGATTGGATCAAGCATCATGAACCTTTTAAAGAGATTTGCAAAGAAAATGAAATTGTTCATGATGATTGCAACATGCATGATCCAATTCCTAAAAATGAAGTTTTATATAAGCATGTTAATTTTTGTGGAGTGGATAGACCTTGTGAAAGGCCTATGATTGAAGAAGAGAAGTATTGTAAGCAACATCAACGTGAAAGAACAATCACTTGGGTCAAAGATTTAAATGAAATTGCTAGAGAATTGTGTGACCTTTATCCTTTTACTTGTGAACTTTGCTGTATAGAGGGTCACTTTAATTTTCAATGCATGCACTTTCAAAACATAACTGTTAACCAGTTGTGTGATAACATGATCACCCCTGATCTTTATGATGAGCTTATGTTATTTTTGATGTGTGAAGAGTTATCAGAAAAGACTTCTTGGCTAGATGTTAATGCCATAGGAATAAAAAACACTTTGCAAAATTGCCATCTCTATTGTGTTGTTAATTGCCATAAAAATGATTACATAAGTAAGATTAGAAAGGAGGGAACTTTACCAAAGTATAAAAATGTCTCTTATATTTCTGCTAATAAAAAGGAGAGTTTCTCCCAAGTTTCCCCTATTGTTTCTAATGATAAACCATGATACGTGGAGAAGCTTCATCTCCAACCACTCCCTCCTAAGGTGAAGAAGAAGAAAAAGAAGAGGAGGTGGAAGAGGAGCAAGAAGGAAGAAGAATGGGTATCAACCTGGCCTGAGCATATTCCTCCCATCAACTTTTATCCTAACGGTTGTAAGTTTAAAGAAGAAGGTGAAGTTTATTGCCTTAATTATCATCTTGATGATACGTCCGTAGGTACTATTGAAGATGATTTTGATTATGATATGCATGTTACTTATTGTGATTGGGAAAATGATGATAATGCTACTTATGATCTTGAAAATCTTTTTGGTACCAACTCTGAAAGTGATGATATGGAAAGCTCTAAGCTTGGGGATGATAGGATTGCAAATCCTTTACCCACTAGTGATGTGATAATTGATAATTCTTTTGCTAGTAAGAATAAAGACAACATGTTTACAAATATAGTTGCTAGCAATGATAATGCTCTTCTCTACTATGATGATGTTATAACTCCAATCTATAGTGATTATAAAGGTACGTATGACATAAGGAAAAATTATCCTTATGAAACTTGTCATAATCATGGAGGGAATTACTCCCTTGTTGAACACCATCTTCCTAATACACAATTAATATATAGTGTTCAAGTTGTTTATGATAGTCCTACTCCCACTATTACCAATGAGAAAGATTATGCTTATGTGGAGAGTAAGAGTACCTTTTTGCATGTGGATCATGGTAACAATGCTTTATGTGATGCTTATATTGCTGAGTTTATTCGTGATCCCACTGAAAATTATTATGAGAAGGGAACATATGCTTATAGATATTTCAATAATATCAAGTTCCCTCTCTTTATGTTGAAGGTTTTGAAGCTGTACTTGTTTTGTCTTCCTATGCTTATTGCTTTGTGCTTCAATGAATTATTCTATTGCAATATTCCTATGCATAGGAAGCATGTTAGGCTTAAATGTGTTTGGTATTTGCTTCTTGATGCTCTCTTTTGTTCTTCAACTCTTATTCCTACGAGAGCATCATTAAAGTCTTAAGCCTATCTTTATGGCTATAAAGAAAGAGCTCTAGGGAGACAACCCTTGTTATCTTTGCTTTCAATTTGTTCTTTCAGTTTTTAGTGGTCTTGATGTTTGTTACTACTGTAGCAACATCATTGTATTTTTATTTTTCGGCTTTGTGCCAATTTTAGCCTCTGATTGCAAGAAAGTTCAAAAGTTGTGACATGCTGTCCAGAAAACAGATTCTGTCCTTGGAAAGAAAAATTCGAATAAAATCACCAGATCATCTTTTTGATCTGAATTTTTTTGACAGCATGCTCTATACAATTGGCTTTCGAGCGTCCGTTCTGAGTTTTTTGATTTGAGTTGCAGAAGTACCCCAAAAAAATTATTTACTGCCTGCTGGTCTGTTTTTCACAGATTCTGCCCTGTTTTGCCTTTTCTTCGTTTTGCAGACCTTAAGCTTGCTATTTCTTTGCAAAAACTTTTTGGCGATCTTGAGAAACAGTAGACCTTCAAGAATATCTTTGTTTCCAGTAGAGAAAAATTATTTTATTGTGGGTACTAACCTCTCTAATCAGATTATGATGAGTTATGTATGAAGGGAGTTTTCAAGTGTGCGAGGGAAGATGATAAAAGAAGATTCAGGAGTGTCAAACGCTCAAGCTTGGGGATGCCCCCATGCACCCCCAAGAAATATCCAAGGAGACTCAAGCCTCTAAGCTTGGGGATGCCCCCGTGCATCCCCTTCTCCATCAACAATTATCAGTTCGTCCTTCGTTCCACTATATTTTTATCACTTCATGCGTTATGTGGTATGCTTGGAGCGTCTTGCTCTTTTCTTTTTAGTTTATTTAGTTTTACTTGTTGTTCTTAACAAGTTGGATCCTAGCCTTCATTGTTTGGGAGAGAAACACGCTCCACTCCACTGTAGAACACAACATAGGCTTGCATGCGTATCTTCTTGTGTGTGTTCTTTATCTTTTCATAGCTGCTGTCATGCTTATCTCTTAGTTTTCATGCTTATCTTTTTAAGAGCTTTTGTTTAGGTTGTTGCTTCTGGAACTCTCTTGAGTTATCATGCTTATCTTTTTAAGAGAGTTGGCTTCTGTGGCACTGGTTGATATGTCTATGATAAAAATGCTATGTGCGTAATGGTGCTTAGTAGTTCATGTTTTCTTATGGTTAGTCTCAAATAGCTGGGGGTTCTTAATGTGTTATTGAAGTACCAGCATGATTTGTTTGCCTATGATGTGGTATGGTTTAGTGATATCTTCCTCCAAGAATTTATTTTGATTGACTTGGCATATGCTCACGCATATTTAAGACTGTAAAGAAAGTCTATCAAGCCTTGATGATCTTTAATTTCTGAGTAGTGATAGAACTTACATGCCTGATTCAATGTTGCTTTGTCGCTCTGCATGATTATGGCCGTCATTGCTCTCTTAGTTGGTCGCTCCCAGTCTTTTGCTAGCCTTCACCTGTACTAAGCGGACTGACTGTTTGTGCATCCAAAATCCTTGAAACCAGTTATGCCATATGAGTCCACCATACCTTCCTATATATGGTATTTACTTGCCATTCCTAACGAAGACTTTCTTGTACCATCTCAAAATTATTCAAAAGCATTTCTCTCTTGTGCCTCTGTTTTAGCTCATGAGGAAATATTAGGTAATCCATGATCTTCTTATGTTGGACAAAATTTACCCCGAGATTGCATGTCTAATCTGCAAACCCCTAATACGAGGAGGGACTGGCATGAGTGCGCCCAGCTCACAAAAGATAATAGCAACAAACAAACCCTCCTTCACGCTTTGTTCATGAGAAATCAGAAAACTCTGGCAGTGATAAACAAAGGAGATTAAGGGGATGTGATCGTCCCCGCGTGGGAGCCGTTCCTCGAAACTTGTCCAGCATAAGAAGTAATTGGGTTATCTACTAGCATTCGTTGACGAATTATGCACCTCCCAAAAGCTTTTTATCTCTGTTTTTAAAACCACGAGCTCTGGTACTTGTTTAGTCTTTGCTTCCAGCCACGGGTTTTCAACCTTGCCATCAAAATCCATGGTTCGAGAGTCTCCACCTTCTTTCTTCAAAGCACCAACTATTGAGAGCATGATTGTCATTCTGAGTGTAATGTGCATTGTCCCAAAGTACCATTGTCTTCTGCATGATTGTGATATCGCTTATTCTGAAATCATTGTATCTAGTCGTCACTTAAACTTCGGAGGTGCTCCTGCATTTATGTTTTGCTTCACTAAAGGGGGCAAGCGAGGTATCACTTTGTCATGTTTGCACACCATGCTCACTACAAATCTATTGGGTGTTTCAGTATCATATTGTAAACTTTCAGTTCTTTGTGATATTCTCATGAGGCAACTTAATTACTAAAGATTCATTATCTCAATAAGCATTTGTCATGTGATTGTGAAAGACTCTTTGGTAGCATGTCACCACAGAAATTGTGCTTGTTATCATTTACCTACTCGAGGACGAGCAGGAATTAAGCTTGGGGATGTTGATATGTCCCAAACGTATCTATAATTTCTGCTTGCTCCATGCATCTTTTGGGTGATATTGCTATGCTTTTGATACACTTTCATACACTTTTGATCATATTTGGACTAACCTATTAACTCAGTGCACCCCAGTGCCAGTTTCTGTTTTCTGCTGTTTTTGTATTTCAGGTTTTCCCATTACTTAAATTGCCAGAAAAATTCCGGGAAAAATATATAAAAAATCAGCGCTCCAGAAGCTTCCATGTGCCAGAAGTGGGGCCAGAGGGGGGCCAGAGGGGCCCCAGGCGCCCTGATGGCAAGGCCCCACCCCTGGCCGCGCCGGGGGGCCGCCTGGGGGCTCCCACCTCCTCTAGTGCCCTACTTGGCCTCCTATTTATTCTCCCGTCACGGAAACCCTGATTCCATAACCCTTTTCTCCAGAAGCAATTCCGATCTCCGCCGCCGTCGCCACCAAGTTTCGGGGGACCAGAATTCCTGTGCCGGCATCCTGCCAGGACGGGGAAGTGCCCCCGGACTCATCTCCATCGACGTTGCTTCCTCCCTCCATGATGCAGGAGTAGTTCCTCCTCGGGGCTGAGGTTTCTACCAGTAGCTATGTGGTCAATTCTCTCTCCCATGATGTGATCTTCGTTGTGATCATAGGCTATGTTAATCTAGGGTGATCCCATGATATTTCCCCTTCCTCTATGTATTGGATTGATGTATTCACTTGTCTTTATCTAGTATAATCCCCGAGACCAAGGTGACAGCGGTCTATTGGACATGGATTAGAAGAATATTTTCATGAGTGATTTCCTCTTTTGTGTGTTGATTGAAGATTGAGAGTCTCTTGGTGTTTGTCTTTGACTATCCTTGAGATATGTTGTGGTGATTGTGGTACTCTCTTTGGATGGCCGCAGTGACATTGGGAAATCCATAGATTGAGAACTACGAACTTTGAGGTGTGCTTTTGCAGCCCTACATAATTCTCGTCCTCTCTTGACCACAAAGGAATGACCTCCGAGTGCGTCTCCATTGCATGTTTTATGGGAAATATCATGTGATTAGACTATGTTAATGTTGTTGGGAGTTGCCACTAGTGAAAGTATGAAGCCTAGGCCTTGTTTCCACCATTGCAATACCATTTGTGCTCACGTTTACCACTTGTTTGCTTGCTGCACTTTTTATTACAGATTTATATTACTTTGCTTTGCCACTCCTATCACCCATATTTTACCATCTCTTCGCCGAACTAGTGCATCTATACAACTCTTAGTTGTATTAGGTGTGTTGGGGACACAAGAGACTTCTTGTATATTAGTTGCAGGGTTGCTTGAGAGAGACCATCTTCAACCTCTACTTCCCTGAGTTCGATAAACCTTAGGTCATCCACTTGAGGGAAATTGCTGCTGTCCTACAAACCTCTGCGCTTGGAGGCCCAACATAGTCTACAAGAATAGAAGCGTGTGTAGACATCAGCAACCCAATTTTATGTTTTTGCTTTTGTTGCTGTTAGGGAATAAATATTGCATCTAGCCTCTTATTAGATGTGGTTTCATGTTTTGTTTAGTATTTGTGCCAAGTAGAACCTTTGGTAAGACTTGTGTAAAGTTTATATGATATTGCTGTGAAAAACAGAATCGTTAGCGCTCGCTAAAGTAGTCGTGGGATTTTACTGGAGCGTGATTTTTAGTTGATTCTTTTTGCTGATGATTGGTAGACAAATTGCGCAAACCTACCAATTTAGTTTGAATTTTTTGGAGTTCTAGAACTAGGCGAACCCTGCAGATTACTACAGACTGTTCTGTCTTTGACAGATTCTGTTTTTCGTGTGTTGTTTGCTTATTCCGATGCATCTATGAGTAATATTGGAGGATATGAACCATAGAGAACTTGGAGTACAGTAGGTTTAACACAAATATAAACAAAGAATGAATTCATTGCTGTACCTTTGAGTAGTGGTTTGCTTTCTCATACTAACGGAGCTCACGAGAATTTTTGTCTAAGTTTTGTGTTGTGAAGTTTTCAAGTTTTGAGTATTGCTTTGATGGACTATGGAACAAGGAGTAGCAAAGGCCTAAGCTTGGGGATGCCCATGGAACCCCAAGTAAATTCAAGATAATCAAAACCCTAAGCTTGGGGATGCCCCGGGAAGGCATCCCCTCTTTCGTCTTCATCCATCGGTAACTATACTTGGAGCTATATTTTTATTTGCAACATGCTATGTGTTTTGCTTGGAGCGTCTTGTATAATTTGAGTCTTTGCTTGTTAGTTTGCCACAATCATCCTTGCTGGACACACCTATTTGAGAGAGTTAAATATGGCCTAGAAATTATTAGAACACTCTAAGTGCATCACTTATATCTTTTGAGTTGAATAGTTTTTGCTCTAGTGCTTCACTTATATCTTTTAGAGCATGGTGGTGCTAATATTTTGTAGAAATTTTTGAACTCTCATGCTTCACTTATATCTATTTGAGATTCTATCAAAACAGCATGGTAAAGTGTTTAGGCTAAAGAAACTAGTCTTCACATAATAAACATCCAATGTCAATGTAGTAAAAAAATTCACATCAAGTGCATTGAATAGAAAGAGATGTTGGATGCTTGATAATTGTTTTGAGACATGAGGATAGTGATATTAGAGTCATGCTAGTGGAGTTATTATGAAATTGAGAAATACTTGTGTTAAGGTTGGTTATTCCCGTAGCATGCACGTATGGTGAACCGTTGTGTGACTAAGTTAGAGCATGAGGTATTTGTAGAGTGTCAACCTTTGTGTGGAGGTCAGGGGCGCGCGATGGTTAACTCCTACCAACCTCCCCCCTAGGAGCATGCGTTGATTGCTTTGTTTTTTATGACTCGTAAATTTTTGCAATAAGTATATGAGTTCTTATGACTAATGTTGAGTCCATGGATTATACACACTCTCGCCCTTCCACCATTGCTAGTCTCTCTTGTACCGCGCAACTTTTGTGGTGCCATAAACCCACCATATCCTTCCTCAAAACAGCCACCATATTGTTCCTCAAAATAGCCACCATACCTACCTATCATGGCATTTCCATAGCCATTCCAAGATATATTGCCATGCAACTTTCCACCGTTCCGTTTATATGACACGCATCATATTGTTATATTGCCATGCATGATCATGTAGTTGACATCGTATTTGTGGCAAAGCCACCATTCATAATTTTTATACATGTCACTCTTGTTTCATTGCACATACCGGTACACCGCCGGAGGCATTCATATAGAGTCATACTTTGTTGTTGTAGTATCGAGTTGTAATTTCGTGTTGTAATGAAAGTGTGATGATCATCATTATTAGAGCATTGTCCCATCGAACATATAAAGCCTCAAGGACTCGTAGTCACAACCGATGCCTCGAGCACACCGCACCACGCGAGGGAAAATACCACCACATTGCGTCGCGAGTGGGAAAAGACAGCCAGGGCGCAGGGCACCGCGCGAGGGGAAAACCACCGCACCGCGCGAGGGACGCGCTCGATGTGCAGGCCGTAGTGAGCCCCGCGCCCGTCGGCTTTCTCCTCCATCCCCGTTCCCTCGTCTCCAACCCTAAATCTTTTCCCCCTCCCCTACAGCCGCCTTCCCAAGTTCCTCATCCCCTCCACTTCCTCGACAACGGTTGCGGCGGCGCCCTCTCGTGGCGGAGGAGGAGGGGGAGATGGTGGCGGCGGTGCCCTCTGGTGGTGGAGGAGGAGGGGGAGATGGTGGCGGCGGCGCCCTCTGGTGGCGGAGGAGGAGGCCCCTGCCATGGCGTCTCAGCTCTAGGCCCTCATGCTTGACCGTGACACCCACCCTCAAGATCCACTCGACAGATCACGCGGCTGGCTCTCGATCTCTACTGCGATCCCCGAGGATGTGCTAAGGATGTGAAGGTCCATCCCTGGCCCATGGCTGCTGCCAGATTAGGCTGGTTGAGGGTATGTGTCGGATCCATTGATCCATTGTGATTGTAGTTGTTCATTCTCTTCATATACCGTCTGTTTCCCCTTTCTTTCCTCAATCTCCTTTTCCCCCGGTTGTTCTTGATGTTGACAAACAGCGGTTCTTTCAGTGCAGGTGATGGGCCTCTAACCCCTCGTTGGTTACCCCAAGTGGAAGGTGAAAGATGCAGTGTTGTGGAAGTGTTTTCCCTTAGCAAAGATGCCAAGGATCGAATCCCCAGAGACTCCTAGGTTCAACAAGTAGGTGTCAACTGCTAACGGCGCCAGATATTAGCAATCAACGTGGACCTGCACACAGATACAAATAACTTTGCTCCCAACGAGTACAGAGAGGTTGTCAATCCCTCCGGCCTTGTAGTTCACAAAGGATTAAAAGTAAATGATAGTAGTGATAGATAGTGTTTGCAATAGTAAATAATAGCGAAAAGTAAATAGCGGATATGATCAATGATGGTAATGTGGACCGGAGTCACATGATGTTCACTAGTGATGTCTCTCTCCCAAAAGACGATAAAACAGCTATGTGAGGTAAACGAATTACAGCTGGGCAATTGACAGGACCATGAACGCAAACCAATGCTGACTACATTGCAAGAAAGGTTGAGGTTCAAAGCATGGGCGGTACGCCAAAGTAAGTAGACCGAAATCCATCAATATCTACTACTATTCATCCACCTTGAGATATCTATCCAGAACATCTCGCTGGTATTAAGTTGCGAGCCCCACCCATAGTGTAAACTCAAAGCAACAGACAACTGCATTAAAAGAACTTTGCGTAAAGTAAACAATCCTTGCACCCGCGGGCACAAGCACCGTTGTTTTCCCCCTTGTGGCAACAGCGCATCCCCTAGACTCATGTTTCTATCACTCAAGCTAGTCATCGAGGGGCATGAACCCACAATCAAGCATAACGTTCCCTCTTGGAGTCACTACGTATTACTTGGCCTAAGCAATAAATAACAACGGAGAACATGCAAGAATTACTTACGAACATAAATATAAAAGAGGTAGATCAAATATATTACTCAATCACAATCGGAACATAATCTCATAATCCATCGGATCCCAGCAAACTCATCATAGCAACAGCATAAGGATTACATATGTGCCTCGATCATGTAGGGCAGCTCACGAGGACTAATTAGTGAAGCACAAGAATGGGAGGAGAACATCACATAGCTACTGGTCATGGACTCATGGTCCAATGGAGACTACTCACAACTCATCCGGGAGGCGTCCATGGTGGTGGAGAAGCTCCCGGTGGTGATCCTCCCCTCCGGCAGGGTGCCGGGAAGAGTTCTCCTGGTGCTCCCGATCTTGGAAGCGGCGGCGGCGGCGGAACAGAGATGAGATCGCGAAAAAGAGTTCCTCCCCCGAGAGTTTCGAGGGACGCTCTAAATATATGCCAAAGGGGGGCACCAGACGGGCTTCGGGGGGGCCAGGCGCCCCCCCAGCGCGGCCCAGGGGGGGGCGCGCCGCGAGGGCGCCTGGAGCCCTGGTGCCCCCCCCCCCCGGGCTGTACTTCGGGCGCGGGGTAGGTTCCGGAACGCTGATTTTTTATATAATTTTTCTGGATTTTTCCTGACAGTTCTCGTAACGTGAAAACCTGAAATACAAAATCAGCCGAAAACAGAAACTGGCACCGGGGTGCACTGGATTAGTAGGTTAGTCCAAATATGATCAAAAGTGTATGGAAGTGTATGAATATCATAGCAATATCACCCAAAAGTGGCATGGAGCAAGCAGAAATTATAGATACGTTTTGGACGTATCAACATCCCCAAGCTTAATTCCTGCTCGTCCTCGAGTAGGTAAATGATAACAAGAATAATTTCTGTGGTGACATGCTATTAACCATATAGGACTTTTTATAGTCATATGACAAAAGCTTACTGAGACAATGATTCTATAGTAATTAAGTTGCCTCATGAGAAAATCACAAATGACTGAAAGTTTTACAATATGAAACTGAAACATCAAAAAGATTTGCAATGAACATGGTGTGCAAATATGATAAAGTGATATCTAGCTTGCCCCCTTTAGTGATGCAAAACATAAATGCAGGGGCACCTTCAAGGTTTAAGTGATGACTAGATACAATGATTTCAAAATAAACGATATCACAATCATGCAAAAGACAATGCTACTTTGGGACAATGCACATTACACTCAGAATGACAATCATGCTCTCAGTAGTTGGTGCTTTTAAAAGAAGGTGGAGACTCAACATAAAAGTAAAAGAATGGTTATGTGATAGAGCTTTTTATTTTGAAAACAGAGAAGCAATTTTGTCAACGGTAGTAGTACTTCATATGTGTCATGCATAAGACATCCTATAAGTTGCGAGCCTCATGCATCGAATACCAATAGTGCTCGCACCTTGTCCTAATTAGCTCGGATTTCCATGGGTTATCATTGCATCACATATGTTTCAACCAAGTGTCACAAAGGGGTACCTCTATGCCACCTGTACAAAGGTCCAAGGAGATAAATCGCATTTGATTTCTCGTTTTTGATAGATCTCAACTTAAGGACATCCATACCGGGACAACATAGAAAATAGATGATGGACTCCTCTTTAATGCATAAGCATATTCTCATAAGAGATTGAGGATTAAGTCCAAGCTAAAACTTCCACCATGATACATGGCTTTGGTTGGCGGCCCAATGTTCTTCTCTAACAATATGCATACTTATTCAACCCACGGCAAATCACCCTTACTTCAGACAAGACGAACATGCATAGCAACTCACATGATATTCAACAAAAGTGTAACAGTTGATAGCGTCCCCAGAAACATGGTTACCTCTCAGCAAGCAACTTATAAGAAATAAGATACATAGGCAACATATTCTTTACCACAATAGTTTTTAAGCTACTTTCCCATGAGCTATGTATTGCAAAAATTGAAGGTTTTAAAGGTAGCACATGTAAATTACTTGGAGTGGCGGTGAAATACCACATATAGGTAGATATGGTGGACTCATATGGCATAACTGGTTTTAAAAGGATATGGATGCACAAGCAGTCAGTCCGCTTAGTACAGGTGGAGGTTAGCAAAAGACTGGGAGCGACCAACTAAGAGAGCAATGACGGTCATAATCATGCAGAGCGACAAAGCAACATTGAATCAGGCATGGTAGTTATATCGCTACTCAGAAATAAAAGATCATCAAGGCTTGACAGACTTTCTTTACAGTCTTAAATATGCGTGAGCATACGCCAAGTCAATCAAAATAAATTCTCGAAGGAAGATATTACTAAACCATACCACATCATAGGCAAACAAATCATGTTGGTACTCCAATAACACATTGGGAATCCCCCAGCTATTTGAGACTAACCATAAGAAAACCTGAACTACTAAGCACCATTATGCACGTAGCATCTTTATCATAGACATATTAACCAATGCAACGGAAGCAAACTCTCTTAATAAGGTGAGCATGGTAATTAAAGAGAGTTCAAGCAACCAACTAAACAAAAGCTCTTTGAAAAGATAAGCATGAATACTAAGAGCAGAGCACGATAGTAGCTATTAAAAGACAAAGAACACACACAGCAAAGATAGACATGAAAATTCTATGTTATGTTCTAGGTAGAAGTGGAGCGTGTTTCTCTCCCACATAAAGGAATGCTGAGTTCCGACTCGCTATGAAAAACTAAAAAGAAAACTAAAAGCAAGACGCTCCGAGCATAGCACATAACACATGAAGTGATAAAAATATAGCGGAACGAAAGACGAACTGATAATGTTGATGGAGAAGGGGATGCACGGGGGCATCCCCAAGCTTAGACGCTTGAGTCTCCTTCAATATTTCTTGGGGGTGCACGGGGGCATCCCCAAGCTTGAGCGCTTGACACTCCTGAATCTTTTTATCATCTTCCCTCGCACACTTGAAAACTCCCTTCATACATAACTCATCATAATCTGATTAGCGAGGTTAGTACCCTTAATAAAATAATTGTTCCTTGCTGGAAATAAAGATATTCTTGAAGTTCTACTGTTTCTCAAGATTGCCAAAAGGTTTTTGCAAAGAAAAAGCAAGCTCTTGGTTTGCAAACTGAAGGAAAGGCAAAACAGGACAGAATCTGTGAAAAACAGAACAGCAGGTAGTAAATGATTTGTTCGGGGTACTTCTGCAACTCAAATCAAAAAACTCAGAACATACGCACGAAAGACAATTATATAGAGAACGCTGCCGAAAAAATTCAGACCAAAAAGATGATCTGGTGATTTTATACGAATTTTTCTATCCAAGGACAGAATCTGTTTCCTGGACAGCACCTCACAACTTTTGAACTTTCTAGCAATCAGAGGCTATACTTGGCACAAATATGAAAAGCAAAGATACAATGATGATGCTACTGTAGTAAACAACATCAAGACACAACAAAAGCAAAAAAAATATTCGTGTGGGCTGCCTCCCAAAAGCGCTTTCTTTTACGCCTTTAAGCTAGGCATAATGCATAGAGGAATCAATAACCATCATAATAATCGGAGTTATAAATTGATTCATAAGGTTCCTCAACAAATTCACTCTTGTTCCTTCTAGGAAAGGGGTACACACCTTTTGCCTTCCCGCGTAAGCGGATTTGTCCCTTACCTATATCGATGAAGCCTTTTACCGCTCGGAGGAAGTCCCTTCCAAGCACTATATTTCCTTGGTTTGGCTCCATGATGAAGAAATCAACCATTGCAATCCCTTTAAGGAATTTGACTGGCACATCTTTTATTCTTCCCTGGATTTCAGAAATATCTCCATTAGTGTGTTCATGATAAGATGGTAGTCTATCCATGTTAAATTTTAAAGAATCATGAACAGTTTTTGGCATAGTAGAAACCATAGATCCAATATCACAATAAGCAAGGAAGTCTTGATTAGAGATACTAATCCTAACAAGAGGCTCCCAATCATTATCTATTTCCAAAATATCTCTCCTATTGGGTTTGGTTTTCTCTACCTTCATTAAGTCTATAGCATCCATTCTCTTTTCAATAGTAGCAAGTCTATCTATGACAGTATCAAAATTATGATCATAAACAAAGTAACTAGATAGACCATGTATAATTTCAAGAGCTCTAGCTTCATCACACTCTAGGAAATCTCCCTCGGCTATAATATCAAGAGAGTGTTTACACCATTTAAAAAGACCCTGGTAAAAAATCCTAAGCACAATTTTTATAGGTATCCAAGGCATAATTCTCCTATGTGCATCAGAAATTCTGTCCCATGCCTTCCTCATATTTTCTCCATCCCTTTGATGGAAATCTAGAACTTCTGATTCCCTCAAAGCACCATATCCTAACATGTCTAGCTAAACAGATAGGACTACTAACAGGAAGGCAAAATAAAATTTTTGTAATTTTTGATAAAGGATACTAAAGCAAAAACTGAAAGGTAAACTAACAAGACTAAAAAGCAAAGGTAAAAGATAGCATGCAACTCCCCTATCCTGAAGAGTGGAGTCCCCGGCAACGGCGCCAGAAAAACTCCTTGATGGGCCTCTAACCCCTCGTTGGTTACCCCAAGTGGAAGGTGTGAGATGTAGTGTTGTGGAAGTGTTTTCCCTTAGCAAAGATGCCAAGGATCGAATCCCCAGAGACTCCTAGGTTCAACAAGTAGGTGTCAACTGCTAACGGCGCCAGATATTAGCAATCAACGTGGACATGCACACAGATACAAATAACTTTGCTCCCAACGAGTACAGAGAGGTTGTCAATCCCTCCGACCTTGTAGTTCACAAAGGATTAAAAGCAAATGATAGTAGTGATAGATAGTGTTTGCAATAGTAAATAATAGCGAAAAGTAAATAGCGGATATGATCAATGATGGTAATGTGGACCGGAGTCACATGATGTTCACTAGTGATGTCTCTCTCCCAAAAGACGATAAAACAGCTATGTGAGGTAAACGAATTACAGCTGGGCAATTGACAGGACCACGAACGCAAACCAATGCTGACTACATTGCAAGAAAGGTTGAGGTTCAAAGCATGTGCGGTACGCCAAAGTAAGTAGACCGAAATCCATCAATATCTACTACTAATCATCCACCTTGAGATATCTATCCAGAACATCTCGCTGGTATTAAGTTGCGAGCCCCACCCATAGTGTAAACTCAAAGCAACAGACAACTGCATTAAAAGAACTTTGCGTAAAGTAAACAATCCTTGCACCCGTGGGCACAAGCACCGTTGTTTTCCCCCTTGTGGCAACAGCGCATCCCCTAGACTCATGTTTCTGTCACTCAAGCTAGTCATCGAGGGGCATGAACCCACAATCAAGCATAACGTTCCCTCTTGGAGTCACTACGTATTACTTGGCCTAAGCAATAAATAACAACGGAGAACATGCAAGAATTACTTACAAACATAAATATAAAAGATGTAGATCAAATATATTACTCAATCACAATCTGAACATAATCTCATAATCCATCGGATCCCAGCAAACTCATCATAGCAACAGCATAAGGATTACATATGTGCCTCGATCATGTAGGGCAGCTCACGATGACTAATTAGTGAAGCACAAGAACGGGAGTAGAACATCACATAGCTACTGGTCATGGACTCATGGTCCAAGGGAGACTACTCACAACTCATCCGGGAGGCGTCCATGGTGGTGGAGAAGCTCCCGGTGGTGATCCTCCCCTCCGGCAGGGTGCCGGGAAGAGTTCTCCTGGTGCTCCCGATCTTGGAAGCGGCGGCGGCGGCGGAACAGAGATGAGATCGCGAAAAAGAGTTCCTCCCCCGAGGGTTTCGAGGGACGCTCTAAATATATGCCAAAGGGGGGCACCAGACGGGCTTCGGGGGGGCCAGGCGCCCCCCCGGCGCGGCCAGGGGGGGCGCGCCGCGAGGGCGCCTGGAGCCCTGGTGCCCCCCCCCCGGGCTGTACTTCGGGCGCAGGGTAGGTTCCGGAACGCTGATTTTTTATATAATTTTTCTGGATTTTTCCTGACAGTTCTCGTAACGTGAAAACCTGAAATACAAAATCAGCCGAAAACAGAAACTGGCACCGGGGTGCACTGGATTAGTAGGTTAGTCCAAATATGATCAAAAGTGTATGGAAGTGTATGAATATCATAGCAATATCACCCAAAAGTGGCATGGAGCAAGCAGAAATTATAGATACGTTTTGGACGTATCAGCAGGCTGATCTGTAGTGTCGGGGAAACTGATCCACCCACGAACACCTATGGGACCGGAGCCCCTTTTTGGTACGGCAGGGGGGCGGAGATCGCACGAAGAGCAGATCGAGGCGATGCACACGAGCAGTTTACCCAGGTTCGGGCCACACGGATGCGTAAAACCCTACTCCTGCTTTGGTTTGTATTGAGTTCTTGCTCGGGAGCGCTGGGAGCTACAGTACCCTCTAGCAGCCAATGAGACCGAGCGGAAGAATGTTCGAACCCCCTTCTACGTTGCGCATGGGCCTCCTTTTATGTGCTCAAGGGGTCACCGACATGTGGCAACGCAGTTGAGGGTAAAAATGGAAAAAGTGTGGTAGCTGGTACAGTGTTCCATACCTAACCCTGACGGCAGGGGACAAGGGCATTAAAAGCCCATCGCCGTCGCCCAAACAGTGCAAAAAGGAGCCGTCAGGGGCGCCACCATTCGCCACGATGGCAACCTTGTCAGCGCCGCTTGCAACCGCGTACCCCAGGCTGCACAGCCTCCCGCCACATACGCCTGGAAGGGTCCCAGAGTGACACGTGGGTGGATGCGCTGGAGCGTGGGTACAAAGTGGAAGCTTGCCGCGGCAAGCGCCTTGCCGCGGTCGTTATATTGTCGCTTCTGGGAGCTTGTCGCTCACCGGGCCTTGCCGGGACGCGTGTGATGGCTTCTCGCCCCTCGTTGGTTACCCCAAGTGGAAGGTTGAGATGTAGCGTAGCGGCAAATTTCCCTTGGCAAAGATACCAAGGATCGAATCCCGTGAGACTCCGAGGGTCGACAAGTAGGTGTCAACGGCATCAGAAACTTAGCGGTTGACGGGACCTACACACAGATACAGATAACTCTGCTCCCAACGAGTACAGAGAGGTTGTCAATCCCTCCGGCCTTGTTGTTTACAAAGGATCAAACACAAGAGATAATAATGATAGCTATGACTGCAACTAGGAAATAAAAACAGGAAGTAAATAGAAGGTGTGATCAGCGGTGGTAATATGGACCGGGGTCCCATGATGTTCACTAGTGATGTCTCTCTCCCAAAAGACGATAAAACAGCAAAGCGAGGTAAACAAATTACAGCTGGGCAATTGACAGGATTATGTGCGCAAACCAATGCTAACTATGCTGCAAAGAAAGGTAGAGGCTCAAAAGCATGGGCGGTACGCCAAGGCAAGTAGACCGAAATCCATCTGCATCTACTACTAATCATCCACCTTGAGATATTTATCCAGAACATCTCGCTGGTATTAAGTTGCGAATCCCACCCAAAGTGTAAACTCAAAGCAACAGACAACTGCATTAAAAGAACTTTGCGTAAAGTAAACAATCCTTGCACCCGCAAGTACAAGCACCGTTGTTTTCTCCCTTGTGACAATAGCACATCCCCTAGACTCATGTTTCTGTCACTCAAGCTAGTCATCAAGGGACATGAACCCACGATCAAGCATAACGCTCCCTCTTGGAGTTACTACCTACTACTTGGCCAAAGCAATAAACAGCAACGGAGAACATGCAAGAATTACTCAAGAACAAAGATATAAAAGAGGTGAATCAAATATATTACTCAAACACAATCTGAACATAGTCTCATAATCCATCAGGTCCCAGCAAACTCAGCAAAGCAACAACAGAAAGATTACATATGTGCATCGATCATGTAGGGCAGCTCACGAGGTCTAAACCATGAAGAGCAAAGAGGGGAGGAGAACATCACATAGCTACTGATCATGGACCCATGGTCCAAGGTGGACTACTCACGACTCATCCGGGAAGCGTCCATGGTGGTGGAGAAGCTCCCGGTGGTGGTCCTCCCCTCCGGCAGGGTGCCAGGAAGAGTTCTCCTGATGCTCCGGATCTTGGAAGCGCTGCGGCGGCGGAACAGAGGCGAGATCGCGAAAAAGGGTTCTGTCCTCGAGGGTTTCGGGACGAGAGGGATATAAATGCGAAGGGGGGCATCCAGAGGAGGAGCAGGGGCCCCAGGCGCCCCCCTGACGCGGCCAGGGGTGGGGCCGCGCAAGGTGGCCGCCTGGGCCTCCCCTGGCTCCCCTCTGGCCCATCTTTGGTTCTTCGCGAAACTTCCTGTACGCTGATTTTTCCTATATTTTTCCTGGAATTTTTGGAGCACTTTTAATATGGGGGAAACCTGAAATAGAAAAACAGCAGAAAACAGGAACTGGCACTGTGGTGCACTGAGTTAATAGGTTAGTCCAAATATGATCAAAAGTGTATGGAAGTGCATCAATATCGTAGCAATATCACACAAAAGAAGCATGGAGCAAACAGAAATTATAGATACGTTTTGGACGTATCAACATCCCCAAGCTTAATTCCTGCTCGTCCTCGAGTAGGTAAATGATAACAAGCATAATTTCTGTGGTGACATGCTATCAACCATATAAGAACTTTTAAGTAAAGCAATCAAGGCATGTAATTCAATTCAAGTCATAACAAGCAAGAGTCTATATTAGCATTGTAACAAGCAACATAAGAACATAAAGGTGCAAGTCTCCAAATGGTGTTTGCGTGCAAGAAAGGTGATAGGGATATACGAGAGAGTAAAACATAGTTTTTGTATTGTTGAGAACTTAATCTACTAAAGTTTCACACTTGGTCTTCTTTGGAATCTTATCTTGACTCATCCCCAGACCACTAGCCAGGTACAAGTCAAAATGATCCACTCCCTTTCGATATTTTGAGCACTCATGCAATGGATGAGCGTAAGCAAGAAAGTTGACACTTAGGATGGCAAAGAGAGAAAAATGATGGAGGGGGAAGACAAAAAAGGTGTGAAAGGCTCACATCAATGAGGACAATCATAGGCGAGAGAAAGCCAAATGATAGATATGATGTGAGGAGTAGGGATTGTCATGCAACGGATGCACATATGAGCTAAGGTAAGCTCTCCAACGGAACTAGTGGGGGTGCATCCAACTTGCTCGCTCAAGAAGACCTAGAGCTCTTTTGAGGAGGCTTCATTGGAATATACAAGCCAAGTTCTATAGTGTGAAGGTCCCCACATAGCTATATGCATGAATGATAATCTCTATGGAGTACAAGGTATAAGATTAAGTACGAGTGTGGATCTCTCAAAAGGAATAGTAGTGTGCCCCCTTCTCTCTTTTTATTTCTTTTTCTCTTTTTTTTATTATTTTTTTGTGTGGCCTCAATGGCTCTTTCTATTTAACTCTCATTTGTCCTCTTTGGGATCTTTTGATTTTGTCCTCTTTGGGATCTTTTGATTTGTCCTCTTTGGGATCTTTTCCTCACTTTAGGGGCAACACTCTATAAATTACAAGAAGTATAGAAGATCTTTCACACTTTAGAAGAGTACTCAACATAAAGAAGATGAAACTATCATGATGTATGCACATATATGCCTCGGCCAGTGTAGCAGGATATGCAACGATACTAGCGCGTCATGTAGCAATGATTAGGGCAAGGCCTAACTAGCATGCGGCTCATCGATCAAGCAAAAAGCATGTATGACATGAAGATCAAGTCATGAGAAGATGGATGTTGCATGGCAATGTATCTCGGAAAGGCTATGGAAATGCCTTGATAGGTAGGTATGGTGGCTGTTTTGAGGAAGGATATAATGAGGCTTATGATGACAGAGCGTATTGAGCCAAGGATTTGGATGCACCGACGAAGTATGCGCCAACTCTCGAGGTGAGCAAGGGCAATGCACGGTACCAAAGAGGCTAGAAAAATATGGCTAGGTGGAAGTGTCAACTTTCGAATACTCACATTAGTCCGAAGAACTCATGCACTTATTATCGGTAACTCTCAATCTAATTAGGAGGTTCACAAAGAGACAAGTACCCCGAGGAGGAGTGTATGGGGGTTTGGTTATCCTTGCGCATCCTCGACTCATGGTACGTGAGTGTACTCTAATATTCGATCCCTCCAAAGATTAGTGATCCATCTAGTAGCTAAAGTTTTCAACTATTTTGTAGGTTTTCGAAAATAAACATGGATTGCCCAAAATACGACATATATCACTAATAGGCTAAAGCTCTTGACACCAAAAGTTCAGACATTACTCATGGCAATACCTCAAAACTATTGCAAGTTACTACTAAAATTAAATAGCAACCTCAATTACCTACTTTAAGTTAAGACACACAACTCAGTGCAACAGGCAAACTCTCTTAACAAGATAAACATGAAAACTCATGAGAGTTCAGCAACCAACTAAACAAAAGCTCTTAAAAAGAAAAGCACGAAAACTAAGAGCTAAACATGACAGCAGCTATGGAAAGACAAAGAACACACACAGCAAAGATAAGCATGAAAATCCTATGTTGTGTTCTAGGTTGAAGTGGAGCATGTTTCTCTCCCACACAAAGAAAGCTGGGTTCTAACTTGTTATGAACAGCAAGCAAAGCTAAAGAAAACTAAAAAAAGAAACTCAGAGCAAGACGCTCCAAGCATAGCACATAACGCATGAAGTGATAAATTATAGTGGAACGAAAGACGAACTGATAATTGTTGATGGAGAAGGGGATGCATGGGGGCATCCCCAAGCTTAGACGCTTGAGTCTTCTTGAATATTTCTTGGGGTGCACGGGGGCATCCCCAAGCTTGAGCGTTTGACCCTCCTGAATCTTCTTTTATCATCTTCCCTCGCACACTTGAAAACTCCCTTCATACATAACTCATCATAATCTGATTAGCGAGGTTAGTACCCACAATAAAATAATTTTTCCCTACTGGAAATAAAGATAATCTTGAAGAGCTACTGTTTCTCGAGATTGCCAAAAGGTTTTTGCAAAGAAAAGGCAAGCTCAAGGTTTGCAAAACGAAGAAAAGGCAAAACAGGACAGAATCTGTAAAACAGACCAGCAGGTAGTAAATTCGGGGCACTTCTGCAACTCAAATCAAAAAACTCAAAACAGACGCTCGAAAGCCAATTGTATAGAGCACGCTGTCAAAAAAATTCAGATCAAAAAGATGATCTGGTGATTTTATTCGAATTTTTCTGTCCAAGGACAGAATCTGTTTTCTGGACAGCACGTCACAACTTTTGAACTTTCTTGCAATCGGAGGCTAAACTTGGCACAAAGCTGAAAAGAAAAGATACAATGATGATGCTACTCAAACATCAAGACACAAAAAAAGCAAAATAAAACCTAATCCGTTGTGGGCTGCCTCCCAAAAGCGCTTTCTTTTATGCCTTTAAGCTAGGCATGATGCAAAAAGATCAAGTTGTATCAATTGAACCATCATCAAGATCATCAAAAAGCTCTTCAATAGTACAACTAGTCTTAAGAGGACTTTCAAATAAAGGCCTAATAAAGATACTTCTAGGGAGAAAACCAAAAGGTGGAAAGTCAATGGGAGATTCATTTATAAATTTATCAAAGAGAGGTATTTCTTCCAAAGTCTTCACAGTTTCAACCCCTTTGGCAATAGATGGATTACTTTTGGAACGAGGAGCCTTTGGAACGTAAAAGAACTTAGGTTCCTTCTTTGCCGGAGTTTCTACCTTTTTGGCTTTGATTGAGGAGAAAGTAGTTCCTAAAGTGTCAAAGATTTCCTCAATCTTGTCTATCCTAGAAGAATCCAAGTCATGGGATTTGATGGTCTCCAAAGTTTTGAGAATTTTATGCATGGAGCTATCAAGCCTATTCAAATTCCCTTGGATCTTATGGTCCAACTCATTTATCTTATTAATGCTTGGCATCTCTAGCTCTATCTTTTCAAGTTTTTTCATAATGTGAGCTAGGGTAATGTCCTCTTGAATGCTAACAACAGGGGGATTTCCAACAAGATTTTCCATAATACTAAGAGATTCCCAAACTGGGGCTTCTAGGAAATTTCCATTGATAGCAGAATCTAGAATAAACCTATTCCAAGAAGTAATTCCAACATAAAAATTTCTAAGCAGGATAGTAGTAGATTGCTTCTTGGTGGCTCTTTTTTGAGAATCATTAATTCTATACCAAGCATCTTTTAGACTTTCACCACCTCTTTGTTTAAAGGTGAGCACTTCTGCCTCACCAAAGGCAAAAGGACCAGACATAATGCCAACTAAAAGCAAGATAACTATTTTTGTGATTTTTGGTAAGGGACACTAAAGCAAAAACTGCAAGGTAAACTAACAAGACTAAAAAGCAAAGATAAAAGATAGCGTGCAACTCCCCTATCTTGAAGAGTGGAGTCCCCGGCAACGGCGCCAGAAACTTGCTTGATGGCTTCTCACCCCTCGTTGGTTACCCCAAGTGGAAGGTTGAGATGTAGCGTAGCGGCAAATTTCCCTTGGCAAAGATACCAAGGATCGAATCCCGTGAGACTCGGAGGGTCGACAAGTAGGTGTCAACGGCGCCAGAAACTTAGCGATTGACGGGACCTGCACACAGATACAGATAACTTTGCTCCCAACGAGTACAGAGAGGTTGTCAATCCCTCCGGCCTTGTTGTTTACAAAGGATCAAACACAAGAGATAATAATGATAGCTATGACTGCAACTAGGAAATAAAAACAGGAAGTAAATAGAACGTGTGATCAGCGGTGGTAATATGGACCAGGGTCCCATGATGTTCACTTGTGATGTCTCTCTCCCAAAAGACGATAAAACAGCAAAGCGAGGTAAACAAATTACAGCTGGGCAATTGACAGGATTATGTGCGCAAACCAATGCTAACTATGCTGCAAAGAAAGGTAGAGGCTCAAAAGCATGGGTGGTACGCCAAGGCAAGTAGACCGAAATCCATCTGCATCTACTACTAATCATCCACCTTGAGATATCTATCCAGAACATCTCGCTGGTATTAAGTTGCGAATCCCACCCAAAGTGTAAACTCAAAGCAACAGACAACTGCATTAAAAGAACTTTGCGTAAAGTAAACAATCCTTGCACCCGCAAATACAAGCACCGTTGTTTTCTCCCTTGTGGCAACAGCACATCCCCTAGACTCATGTTTCTATCACTCAAGCTAGTCATCAGGGGGCATGAACCCACAATCAAGCATAACGCTCCCTCTTGGAGTTACTACCTACTACTTGGCCAAAGCAATAAACAGCAACGGAGAACATGCAAGAATTACTCAAGAACAAAGATATAAAAGAGGTGAATCAAATATATTACTCAAACACAATCTGAACATAGTCTCATAATCCATCAGATCCCAGCAAACTCAGCAAAGCAACAGCAGAAAGATTACATATGTGCCTCGATCATGTAGGGCAGCTCACGAGGTCTAAACCATGAAGAGCAAAGAGGGGAGGAGAACATCACATAGCTACTGATCATGGACCCATGGTCCAAGGTGGACTACTCACGACTCATCCGAGAAGCGTCCATGGTGGTGGAGAAGCTCCCGGTGGTGGTTCTCCCCTCCGGCAGGGTGCCGGGAAGAGTTCTCCTGATGCTCCCGATCTTGGAAGCGCTGCGGCGGCGGAACAGAGGCGAGATCACGAAAAAGGGTTCTGTCCTCGAGGGTTTCGGGACAAGAGGCATATATATGTGAAGGGGGGCAGCCAGAGGCGGAGCAGGGGCCCCAGGCGCCCCCCTGGCGCGGCCAGGGGTGGGGCCGCGCCAGGTGGCCGCCTGGGCCTCCCCTGGCTCCCCTCTGGCCCATCTTTGGTTCTTCACGAAGCTTCCTGTACGCTGATTTTTCCTATATTTTTCCTGGAATTTTTGGAGCACTTCTAATATGGGGGAAACCTGAAATAGAAAAACAGCAGAAAACAGGAACTGGCACTGTGGTGCACTGAGTTAATAGGTTAGTCCAAATATGATCAAAAGTGTATGGATGTGCATCAATATCATAGCAATATCACACAAAAGAAGCATGGAGCAAACAGAAATTATAGATACGTTTTGGACGTATCAGCGTGGCGCGCCGCGGCAAGTTTCTTGAGATGCCTTGGTCGGCCTTCCCGGCAAGCTCCTCTTGCCAGGGTCTCGCGCCTTGAGTGGCCTTGTGCCTTGAGTGGCCTTCCCGGCAAGCTCCTCTTGCCGGGGCCTTGTCTTCTTGGCTTGGATACTTTGTTCTTAAATGGCTCCAAAGGAGCCACGGAGGACCTTGGTGGTCACCCGGCAAGCCCTGCCACGGGGTGCTGCGACTGCCCGTGCACAAGTTCGGCATACTAAGGGTACCCCTACTTTAGTACACCTACATGTAGGCTCGAGCTTTTGTTTTGGAGGTTGCTGCTCGTCGTTGGTTATATGGGGAGGCATTTTGGTGGTCCAAGTTTCCTAGGCAGGTTTGTCTTCTACCTCTGGACAATCAGTTGTTTCACATGTTTATGCGGCGAAACTGACTCGTGCCCGGCCTGTAGTCCTTTTGCTGGCAGGGAAAGTCCAGAGGAATATGCTTTGAGAGGTGTCATAATATGAAAGGTATTCATCTGTGATTCATTTGTCTGCGCATCCGTGCATCTTTGGTTTTATCTACCTGATGACACTTCTTTACAGGAAACAATTCGTTCTGCCCAAGGGTGTTTGTTTGTACCGGGGCATTGTCTCCATATGCTAGGTAGTTGTCGTTCTTTTCCACTAGCTACATGTACTCATATAGCCTGTTGTTTATTCCTGTCCAGTTTGTTTTATATATGGGTGCATATGGACAAATTAATGGGGCATCATCTTGGTAGATTAAGTTTGCTAAATTTGTTTCTTGCCATTGAAAACAGATGAAATCGATGCCTCCCAAAGTTACTGAAGGTGTGTTGCTTCCATTTGCATGTAAGAAAGTAATGCTCCTAATGAATTTCCTAAAAATTTTGTGCTCTGCTGGACTTTCCTTTATTTTATCATTTTGGCGGGTGTATTCCATCGGATTTTGCAGAATCTACCTGACTACACAAGGTTTTGCAGGTTGCAACAGTAAGAATTGTTGGGCTTAAAAATCCAAGATGGTTCTGTTAATGCAACATCTCTGTTTGAAGAGTTGGTGATTGTAGTTTTTGGAAGATATAGTGATGGACTAATCTACCAGACTGTGAAGCTGCCTCAGAATGGCGAGTTTTCTTGTGCCAATGAAACTGGTTCGCATAGACCGTAAAGGATGCTTCTATTATGTTTGTTTGGCTTCAACATTACCTATAGCAAGATGCATTATTTTCACTTGTTTTTTTCCTGCAGGACCTTATTCCTTGCACTCTTGAGTCTTTTGAGAAGGAGAAAATTATTGTTGGGAGGCAAAAAGACTGATGCTGAGTTCGTGAAACAGAGTGCAACAGTGAAGAACAAGAGGCTTTTTTGTTGATGAGTCGGCCTAAATAGATTTTAGATGATTGCCAAAAAGTTGTTATTGAAGGATTGGTGTCAAGCTTAGGATCAGTTTATCCTATGGGTCTGTACTACAAGGTTTATTTAGCTTGTTAGAATACATGTAGCATGAGGCATGTCTCTCCTCATTTATTTTGCTATCAAACCTTGTTGGTTGCATTCTTGGGTGCTTTGACAAGGAGCAATTACACAATGCGATTGTGGTCACTACTTTTGATTATACTTTGCAAGCAATTCTGTGAAGCCATTCTGGCATGTACTTAGAACTTCTGTTGATGTGCAGTGCGTCAACCGACAACGCAGAAATCAGGTTCATAGATGAGTGCTTTATGCCGGGCTGGACGAGCTTCCGTTAAGCCATTGATTTCCCAATGAAGGATCTTTGAGGCAAGCACTGCAATGATGTATATTTGTATATGGTATAATCTGTAGGAACCCTCTCCTTGTTTCCTTTTGTTCTTGGTTTTGCTCCAATTGATTACTGCCCTATGAGATCTGCACAGACAAAATTCATGTTGATTTGTTTAGTTGTGGCATGTATCGCAGCTACATCAGTCTGGTAATTTAGTCCTCAAATAAGGCAGTTTTCGTCTCCCCTTTACATGTGATGGATATATGTGGTTGTTGCTTGCCGTTGTTGAAGCGAGGACTCTTAAGTGTATTTTTGTGTTCTCCCTGATAACATAATCAGGCCGTATGTGTGATGTTGGTCTATTTTCATTTGTCTACCTCTACAGAATTTCAAAGATGTAATTTTCTATCATGTAGTTGCCTCTTTCTTCATATACTAACCCTCTCCTAAATGATAGATGAGGCAGGTGACTTATCTCATGTATTTTCTTTTCTGTAAATTACAACAAGTCTATTTTAGTCAACTTAAGGGAATGTTGAATATGACTGCTAATGAAGATAGTCATTCTTTTTATTGAATGTGCACAGTCTGATTCATTTTAAATTAGTTCCTTATCTTTATGACTAGACTAGGCTGCTACTTTAGCGAGTGTTTCACTTCAACACAGATTGATGCAAGAAAGAAAGAATTCTTTTGCAATAAAGCAAGCATTGAAGTGTCCAAAGCAGAAGAGGTTGAATTTTTTGCCGACGTAAATTTAAGGTAACCTTCTCCATGAATACTTTTTCCAACCATTTGTATCTAAATATCAGTACTCATTTTGAAGTATATGCTCAGGCCGACCTTTTTGTTTGATGTTATTTGTGTGGTATGTGTATAATTGTTAACTTGGTTGCGGTTTTAGTAATAGGTCGTTACAGAAAACTATTTTCCATTATGTGTCCCTATGCTCATTTTGTGCCCGGGTGCAGCTGTCAAGGAACACTACAGGTAGAGAAGAAAAAAAGGAAGAATGATGGTAAGAACCACTAAGATACCGAGTCCGGCCAGCCAGATGAGTATCAGGAGAGTGTTTCTTCATTGCAAGTGATGACAAAAATTGTCCTTTAGAGTATATTAGTTATTTGCTTTGAGAGGTGTCATAATATGAAAGGTATGCATCCGTGATACATTTGTCTGCGCATCCGTGCATCTTTAGTTTTATCTACCTAATGACGCTTCTTTACAGGAAACAATTCGTTCTGTCCAAGGGTGTTTCTTTGTACCGGGGCATTGTCTCCATATGCTAGGTAGTTGGTGTTCTTTTCCACTAGCTACATGTACTCATATAGCCTGTTGTTTATTCCTGTCCAGTTTGTTTTATATATGGGTGCATATGGACAAATTAATGGGGCATCATCTTGGTAGATTAAGTTTGCTAAATTTGTTTCTTGCCATTGAAAACAGATGAAATCGATGCCTCCCAAAGTTACTGAAGGTGTGTTGCTTCCATTTGCAAGTAAGAAAGTAATGCTCCTAATGAATTTCCTACAATTTTTGTGCTCTGCTGGACTTTCTTTTATTTTATCATTTTGGCGGGTGTATTCCATCGGATTTTGCAGAATCTACCTGACTGCACAAGGTTTTGCAGGTTGCAATAGCAAGAATTGTTGGGCTTAAAAATCCAAGATGGTTCTGTTAATACAACATCTCTGTTTGAAGAGTTGGTGATTGTAGTTTTTGGAAAATATAGTGATGGACTAATGTACCAGACTGTGGAGCTGCCTCAGAATGGCGAGTTTTCTTGTGCCAATGAAACTGGTTCGCATAGACCGTAAAGGATGCTTCTATTATGTTTGTTTGGCTTCAACATTACCTATAACAAGATGCATTATTTTCACTTGTTTTTTTCCTGCAGGACCTTATTCCTTGCACTCTTGAGTCTTTTGAGAAGGAGAAAATTATTGTTGGGAGGCAAAAAGACTGATGCTGAGTTCGTGAAACAGAGTGCAACAGTGAAGAACAAGAGGTTTTTTTGTTGATGAGTCGGCCTAAATAGATTTTAGATGATTGCCAAAAAGTTGTTATTGAAGGATTGGAGTCAAGCTTAGGATCAGTTTATCCTATGGGTCTGTACTAGAAGTTTGATTTGGCTTGTTAGAATACATGTAGCATGAGGTATGTCTCTCCTCATTTATTTTGCTATCAAACCTTGTTGGTTGCATTCTTGGGTGCTCTGACAAGGAGCAATTACACAATGCGATTGTGGTCACTACTTTTGATTATACTTTGCAAGCAATTCTGTGAAGCCATTCTGGCATGTACTTAGAACTTCCATTGATGTGCAGTGCATCAACCGACAACGCAGAAATCAGGTTCATAGATGAGTGCTTTATGCCGGGGTGGACGAGCTTCCGTTAGGCCATTGATTTCCCAATGAAGGATCTTTGAGGCAAGCACTACAATGATGTATATTTGTATATGGTATAATCTGTAGGAACCCTCTCCTTGTTTCCTTTTGTTCTTGGTTTTGCCCCAGTTGATTACTGCCCTATGAGATCTGCACAGACAAAATTCATGTTGATTTATTTAGTTGTGGCATGTATCGCAGCTACATCAGTCTGGTAATTTAGTCCTCAAATAATGCAGTTTACGTCTCGCCTTTACATGTGATGGATATATGTGGTTGTTGCTTGCCTTTGTTGAAGCGAGGACTCTTAAGTGTATTTTTGTGTTCTCCCTCATTAACATAATCAGGCCGTATGTGTGATGTTGGTCTATTTTCATTTGTCTACCTCTACAGAATTTCAAAGATGTAATTTTCTATCATGTAGTCGCCTCTTTCTTCATATACTAACCCTCTCCTAAATGATAGATGAGGCACGTGACTTATCTCATGTATTTTCTTTTCTGTAAATTACAACAAGTCTATTTTAGTCAACTTAAGGGACTGGTGAATATGACTGTTAATGAAGATAGTCATTCTTTTTATTGAATGTGCACAGTCTGATTTATTTTAAAGTAGTTCCTTATCTTTATGACTAGACTAGGCTGCTACTTTAGCGAGTGTTTCACTTCAACACAGATTGATGCAAGAAAGAAAGAATTCTTTAGCAATAAATCAAGCATTGAAGTGTCCAAAGCAGAAGAGGTTGAATTTTTTGCCGACGTAAATTTAAGGTAACCTTCTCCATGAATACTTTTTCCAACCATTTGTATCTAAATATCAGTACTCATTTTGAAGTATATGCTCAGGCCGACCTTTTTGTTTGATGTTATTTGTGTGGTATGTGTATAATTGTTAACTTGGTTGCGGTTTTAGTAATAGGTCGTTACAGAAAACTATTTTCCATTCTGTGTCCCTATGTTCATTTTGTGCCCGGGTGCAGCTGTCAAGGAACACTACAGGTAGAGAAGAAAAAAAGGAAGAATGATGGTAAGAACCACTGAGATACCGAGTCCGGCCAGCCAGATGAGTATCAGGAGAGTGTTTCTTAATTGGAAGTGATGACAAAAATTGTCCTTTAGAGTATATTAGTTGTTTAATCATCAAAGAGTAGACTAACGCATACATTTTTTTTGGACTGCACCCATATAGTTTGTCTTTGCTGAATATACTATATTTACTTCATTTCTCTATTGAGTTAGCAATGGCAATATAATTGATTTATATACTATATAATTTGCACCCATATAATGATCAATTAACATTGTTTCTCTATATAATTTATCTTTGCTGAATATACTATATTTATTTGGTCTGCACCCATATAATGATCAATTAACTCCCGAAAACAACCTTTCCAGACATAATTTCTTTTCATAATTGTTAAGGCTGATTTTAGCTATTTCACTTAAATGGCGACCTCCCTGCACTCCCATTTTTTTGCTTAGGATTCTCATTTAATTGGTGAGCACTCAGATTTGGAATATCAGCTCTTTAGTACTGGTTTATCATTTTAAGAAAATTGGAGCAATGTGATTTTATTCTCCAGAGACTGGAATTGAATAGTAGGTCATTTTAGTACCATCCTACTACCATTTGTAGCTAAGAGACGCATCAGTTCGACTAGGCATTATCATGTATTGTACTGAAGTATCTTTTTGCATAGAGTAAATACCTACTTCTGCTGCAAGTTACTTTTATTTATAAAATTTGGTTCAGGATGCCGTTTTACCTGTTGTAATACCTTCAGCATAGAAGCAGTAGTGGTCTGCTCCTCCAAAGATCTTTAGCTTGTGGATGCGGCGGATGTGGCACAGGGAGCAGATGAAATGGGAATAAGAGGACCCCCGGCGCGCACACACATTATTTCTACCCGACGGCTGATAGTGAGGGTGAGCACCGAGTTGCAAAGTCGTCGCCCTTCCCTGCAAACTACAATTCCTTTAAATTAACCAAATCACCATCTTATTTTTTTCCTAATTTTCTCTTATTTCTTAGATGCCTCTGACCTGTCTCGAGAAGGTTCGAGCCGAAGTACGACTTGTACAACGCATCACTAATTCGTCCGACAACACTGTTGTTGTACAGGTAGCAGCAACCACAAGTCTCCAAAGAAGCATCGCTAGCTGCGCCCGTCGATGTACCAGATGTTGTGTATGCCTCGTCATCCCTTTAGTCGGCTTGGTTATTTGGTAGTTGGATACAATATAATATTGTTTATTAATCCTTTTGGTTAATTACAATATCCTACAGTCACCTGATAGAATTTCATGATTGTTTTGTCATGAAATAGGTTCTGCCGGAGCGAAGGGCCAGCGCATTTTGAAGGGTTGGAGACTGAATTGTTCATATAGTCTTGCAACTATTTTTGTAGTCAAATAATTAGGGTTGTAGAGCACTGATTTTTTTGAAAAGATTTATCATGACATAGATCTTGGTTTCGCTTTACTGCCATGCAGAGGTTGGATGGATTGTCGAGGATTTCAGGCTTCGGGGTGTCCACAGGTTGCCAGATAGCGGGATGAGTTGGATGTGTTCTTGAAAGACAAGGTAATGTCATGGCTGACGTGTACCTGAAGTACATACTTCTAAGTTTGGTCATTTGTTTATCCTCATAGTTGGTTTCTCTTAATACTTTTTCTTAGAGACATGATCGAAGATAGACAAGTTTTATTTCTGAGGCAAAAGTGGCAGTATAGTATGCATGCCTTGTTGATCTATTCATGCAACTAGCAGAAGTATCTGATTCATCTTACCTAATTCAAGTTAACTTGAGTACAACGGTAGATAAACATTCACTTACAAATCCTACTCCAAATGGACATCAAGAGTAGTACACGGGCAGTGTAAAATGTGTTTGTGTTAGCTGAGTGAAAATTAGAGATCAGCCTGGTGGTACTTTATTATTTTATTCTATAGCTTGATCTGCCAAATGCTATTAAGGAAATGAAGTTTCTTCCTCGATCAAGTTATCAATCCTTATTGCGTGTATGCTTCCTACTCAACACATGAATAATCAATTTGTACATGCTCATATATATTAATATGCTCTTTTGTTGGTGCATAAGAGATAATACATGCATGTGTAATCTACAATTTCAGTGAGCTAAAACCCTATTGTTCTCAGGTTTTTTGTCATGGATTATTTTATTCTCATGTAAACTATAGGAAGCAACACTCATGTATGTACAGAACTGAACTGAAGCTACCATGGAAATTACGTTCTATAGCTGTGGGTCGTTTTCGGTATGAACAAAATTACTAAAATACCTCTTCTTTGTACCAATGAACGAAACTAAGGACAAACGCTGCTGCAAAGGGGGCTGGCGCTCCAAAGAAAGCAAAGCAGCAATTCTTCCATCGGTTGGACTAGATATGTACATACGGTATGACTAGCGCTTCTTGGGTTCCATGCTTGATACAACCGTGCTAAATAATGTGTCATCGTATAACGATTGTGGTTTCTCTTTTCCTCACAGCATCTTCTGCGATCTGCTTGCTTATCAAGCTAGGTTTACCGCTAGATGGGTGTGTTTTTGAAGAACACTTCTCAGCTCAGCTGCGCCACATCAACAGTCTGAGTCCGAAGATCGTCAACTGATAACCCTCAACCGTAAGGGATCGAGATAGTCTTCGCGGGTAAGAATAACCCAATTTATTGATTCGACACACGGGGAGCCAAAGAGTATTTATAAGCTTTGACAGTTGAGTTGTCAATTCAACCGCACCTGAAATATACTTGCAACAAAAGATAAATGGTAACAGTGATATGATAGTGATGATAGTGATAGTAAAAGTAAACAGCAAAAGTAAATAGTAAAGGTAAATGGCAAAAGTAGCAACTAGTGACAAGCAGGATTTAAAACACTGTAGGCTAGGGAGATGGATGGTTGGGCGCTGCATGGATGAGATATATCATGATTCTAACTTGGGGCACGGCACATGGAAAAGTAATGATCATCTAGGCAAATATCAAACATTAGGCATGTATCCCGTAGGTAGTTGTGCGTGCTTGCAATAAGAACTTGCACAACATCTTTTGTCCTACCATCCCGCTACGAACGGGGCCAAAAGGAACTTATGGAGATTAAGGTGCTCCTGTCAAAGAGCACCGGAACAAAGCAATGAACTCAATGGATACATGTAATCCTCAAACTACGGACCATCCCCTTTGGTGTCCCAAGCTGTCACTTTTGGGATTGCCGGTTCCGAACCGTAACAGGTGGAAACAACTCATAGATAGGATCAAGAACACAAATATATTCATGCAAACACATATGGTTCAGATCTGAAATCATGGCACTCAGGCCCTAAGTGTCAAGCATTAAGAATAACAAGTTGAAGCAAAGATGATAAACACCATAGTAGATGATAGGCAACATGCCCCCAACGATCTGACAAACTATTACATGATCTAACTCATCCAATCCCTACCATCCCCTTCGCCTACAGCAGGGGATTACTCACACATGGAAGGAGAAGTCATGGAGGGATGATGAAGTGGTGATGATGATGACGATGGCGACGATCTCCCCTCTCCGGAGGCCAATTCAGCCTCCAGATTGGCCCTCCCGAAGAAGAACAGAGGGTGGCGGCGGCTCCGCGACGAAAATTGCGAAAAGAACTTCTGATCTGGGGTTTTCTCGTCACGGGTAAAAATACGAGTCAAAGTAGGGCACCAGGGGGCGTGGGGCCCACCCAGGCGACCCCCCGAGGCGGCCAGGGGCTGGGCCGCGCCACCAGGGCGCCTGGCCCCCCCCCCCCTGGTCCCCCTCTGGTCCCCCTTCTGGCTCCTGGTTCCTTCGGGTGCGTGGATTTTCTGTGATTTTTCGTGGATTTTTCTGAGATACCTAAAAATCCGTTTTCCTGCACACAATAAAACCATACAGGCAGCTCTGCTGAAAACAGCGTCAGTCCGGGTTAGTTTAGTTCAAATCATGCAAGAATGAGGTCAAAACAATATCAAAAGTGTTTGGAAAAGTAGATACGTTTGAGACGTATCAACTCCCCCAAGCTTAGCATATTGCTTGTCCTCAAGCAATTCAGTTCAACGAACTGGACGCGACAAAGAAAACTTTGACAAACTCTTTTGCTTCATTAGATGTATATAAGCATGTACTACGAAAAGAGTCTAGCAAGTATTGAAACAGTACTATGAGGACAATGCAAGGAGCAATCCTTCTTTCAAGTGACCAGTCACAAATACTTAAAAGTAAATAATATATTACTGAAAATCAAGACAAGATTACATTGCACATAGCTTGAGCATATTAGGGTGGTATCTCGCTAGCCTCCATGAGTGAAGCAAAACATAAATGCAGAAACTCCTCCAAAGTTTAAAAGGAGACTAGAACTAAGGATTTCAGAATAAATCATATCACAAGCATGCAGAAGACAATGTAATACTTTGGGACAATGCACATTACACTCAGAATGACAATTATGCTCTCCTAGTTAGTGCTTTGAAGAAAGAGGGTGGAGACTCTCGAACCATGGCTTTTGTTGGCAAGGTTGAAAACCCGTGGTCGGAAACAAAAACTAAACATGTACCAGAGCTCTTGGTTTTAAAAACAGAGGTAAAAAAATGTTTTTTTAGAGGTGCATATTTCGTCAACGAATGCTAGCAGATAACTCAATCACTTCTTGAGCTGGACAAGTCTCGAGGAACGTCTCTCGAATGAGGACGATCACATCCTCTTAATCTCCTTTGTTTATCACTGCCAAAGTTTTCTGATTTCTCATGAACAAAGCGTGAAGGAGGGTTTGTTTGTTATATTATCTTTTTGAGCCGGGCGCACTCTATGCCAGTTCCTTCTCGTATTAAGGGTTTGCACATTAGACATGCAATCCAGGGGTGAAACTTGTCCAACTTAAAAAGATCATGAATTAACTACTACTTCCTCATGAGCTAAAACATAGGCACAAAAAGAGAAATGCTTTTGATTAATTTCAAGGTGGTACACGAAAGTCTTCGTTAGGAATGGCAGGTAAATACCATGTATAGGAAGGTATGGTGGACTCATATGGCATAACAGGTTTTAAGGATTTTGGATGCACAAGCAGTCAGTCCGCTTAGTACAGGTGGGGGTTTAGCAAAAGACTGGGAAGCGACAAACTAGAGAGCAATAACGGCCATAATCATGCAGAGCGACAAAGCAACATTGAATCGGGCATGAAAGTGATATAACTATTCTAAAACTCAAAGATCATCAAGGCAGAGCAGACTTTTTAGACTTAAACATGTGTAAGCATGTGCCAAGTCAATCCAAAAATTCTCTAAAGGGAAATACCACCTTAGTATACCGAATTATGAACAATGCAATGCATGTAGATCATTTCAATAACACATTATATACTCTAGTTATTCGAGACTAGCCACAAGGAAAGCATGAACCACTGGAGGAGCATTGTAAACATAGCACTATGTCGCTACAAGCTGGTCTGTAGATCATAAGTACAGGCATATGTACAAAAGTAGAAACAAGAAGAGTTCATACCTGTCTTCCTTGTTGCTTCCCTTCAGTCGATCTTCGTCATTACTGCCTGTCACTTGCACGATCGAACGTAGGAAAAATAATTAAATGCCATCACGGACTCGAGCTGAACTCTGAAAACAAAGCAAACTAAAGAGAAAAGGAAATCTTTTTGGATTATTTTAAAGGTTGAACGAAAGCAAAAGAAAAAGAAAATCTTTTTGTTGTTTTTGCAAAGAGATAAATAAAGAAGAACGGGCAAAAACTTCGAAAAGATCAAAGCGAACAAAACAGATAATACAATGGAAAAGTGAGAGGGGCACGTACTCCCCCAAGCTTAGGCTTTTGGCCTAAGTTGGTAGCAGCTACTGCCTCCAGGAGCCTCCTGCTCCGGGGGTATGGTGGTGAGACCAAGGGTCGTAGAAGGATGCTGGCGCGTATACCGAACTCCTCGGAGTCTCCCACGAGGAAGGGTCTGTACGCCAAGCAGAGGAAGACCCTTCACCAAACTCGGTGGCGGTATCTCCCTGGAAAGGTGGTAACTCACCGTGCTCCTCCTCGTCGGGCACAACCCCCTCCATGGGGTTATGAAACTAATACTGGACCATGAACTCATCGAACTGGACAACATCAAAGGACCATCCGTTCCTGCGAGAAAAATCAAACAAAAGAGGCGCAGGTAGACGGATCTCGCGTTCCGCGGTAGTTCCAAAACGTAAGATATAAACAAGATTATCCAGCTCAGAAGCCATGGTAACAAACTTATGCCTTTTCATAGCAGCAAGATCAAAGCTTAAATATGTAAAAGGATTATCATCAGGGTGTGGGGTGCCTCCAAGATGTTCTAAGATAAGTGTGGCATAAATGCCACCATATAAGTCCCCCTTGTTACCATTCATAGCAAGGCGTCGAGCAATTAAGGCACCCAGATTATAATCAGACCTCCCTGAGAGGGATGCTGCCAGGATAGCAATATCCGGAGCAGAAATGCTGCTCGTGTTGTCACGAGCTAACACCCCTCTAGCAACATAATATGAAAAATACCTGAGGTGAGGAAATAAGATGCTGGAGATCTTCGACCGATGAATATCCCTCGTACCCATGCTGCAGAGAGAGTTGATGATGGTTTTTAGCTCGGAGGGCTGAGTGGCCATCCTAGCCGTCCTCCCAACGTTTGGCACACCTATTATTTCACAAAACCTTCCCAAAGTCATGGTGATAAGATCATTGTAAATTTTAAACTTAATAGCACCTGAATCAGGATTATATCTAAAACTGTTAATGAAACTGGAGGTGAGTTTTTGATATTGAGTAACACGGCACGTGACGAGCCGTGTCAAACCTGCATTAGCACAAAGATTATAAAACTCATCCTTGATTCCCGCAGCTTCAAGGAATTCATCACATGGAAACGTCATTGCACGTGCTGGACTTGTGTCTTCCAACAACTCCAGGGGCACATGATCTTCATTATAGCTCACCCTAGCAGTCGAGGGTGAAGCTGCGGCTCTAGTAACTCGATCGGAGTGTGCAAGCCTCCTCTTCTCAAGCCACCCTTTTGCCCTTCCTAACAAACTCATTTCTGAAATTTTTGACAATTTACAAAAACGAGGATTAAAACAAGGTGAGCTAAGGCAAACTACTCAACTCACTTGCCCAAGGCATAAACTTGCATCAAAACTTGGAAAGTAACTTTCTACACATGCATGCAAGCTCATCTATACAGCTCCAAGAACTACTAAATACTCACAAATGAAGCCACCAATCAAAAATCTAATTGGAGGGGTGGAGGAGTCACATACCAGGGAGTATTTGTTCAAAATCTCAGCTCAAATGATGGGCTGTAGAGAGAGATCGAAGAATCGCCTCCAAGAACAGCAAGAACACAAGAACAAGTGCAGAACTCGCGTTTTTGGAGAAAAAGAGAGAGGGAGGAAGAAGACATACCTGGAGGGGGGCCATGTGGGCCCCAGGCGCCCTGTGGGCGCGGCCAGGGGCTGGGCCGCGCCAGCTGGCCGCCTGGGCCACTGGTGGGTCCCCCTGGCTGGCCCCAGGTCCCTCTGGGTCTCTCCCGACGTGGAAATTTTTATTTAAATTTTTCTGAAAACTTCACTATTGAAAAATTTTCGAAGTTCAAAAAGCTGCGAAACTCTCTGAAAACTTGAAGTAGTGAGTAGTATTGTGAAGCTTCAAAACATAAATACTCGGTACAGCAAGTAGGACAAAAACTAAAAACAAATGAAAACATAACAAGCTCAACTTTTTATCTATATAAAACATGTTTACTAGTAAGGTTGATCAAGTCTTACCAACAAACAGGCGATATATAGAGCAAAAAGTCTCACCTCTCATGAAGTAATCACTGAACCTTTACCTTGATGGACATTGTCCCCACCATGATAGTTTTGTATTTGTGAGGCACATGTAGTGGACAATCCCATTCTCCAATCTTCACAGTCTCGATATTTTCTATAGAGTTGAGGCCATGCCTCCTGTCGATCTTCTTTGGAAAATATACCGTGTGTTCTTTATCATTCACATGGAAGGTAACCTTCCCTTTATTGCAATCAATAATAACACCTGCGGTGTTAAGAAAAGGTCTACCAAGAATAATGGACATGCTTCCATCCTCGGGCATGTCAAGCACAACAAAATCAGTAAGAATCAAACAATTAGCAACTTCTAGGGGAACATCCTCACAAATACCTATCGGGACGGCGGTTGACTTGTCAGCCATCTGAAGGGAGATATCTGTAGGAATTAGTTTCTCTAAACAAAGCCTCTCGTAAAGAGAGAGAGGCATAACACTCACTCCCGCTCCAAGATCACATAAAGCAGTTTTGACATAATTATTCATTATGGAGCAAGGAATGGTGGGTATACCTGGATCACCGAGCTTCTCAGGAATCTTGCCACTGAAAGAGTAGTTAGCAAGCATAGTAGATATTGCTTCGTTAGGAACTTTTCTTTTATTAGTGACAATATCTTTCATATATTTTGAATAAGGAGGTAACTTAATAGCTTCAGTCAAAGGAATTTGAAGAAAAAGAGGTTTAATCCACTCACAAAACTTATTGTAATGCTCTTCTTCTTTGGATTTGATGGACTTACCTGGAAAGGGCATGGGTTTCTGCACCCATGGTTCTCTTTCCTTCCCATGTTTTCTTGCGATGAAGTCTTCTTTAGTGTACCTCTTAGTTTGTCAGGTGCTTCTTCTTCTCGAACTTCAGGCGGATCATTCTTCTCATTATCCTTACCTTCAGGTTCAGCACCGTCTTCAGTCTCAGCATCGGAGATAGATACACTGTTTGGATCAACAGCTGGCTCTTCATCTGCATAGGATCATTAGAATTGTCAGCCTCCTTATGTTTCTTCTTCTTCTTCTTTGGAGAGCCAACAATTTCTTCTTCCTGCATTTGAGAATCTTGCTCGATTCTCTTCGGATGCCCCTCTGGATAGAGAGGATCTTGAGTGCTAGTTCCTCCTCGGGTCTTAATCCCAAAAGCCTGCAAATTATCTTGTTTGGCATTGTTAGCAAGCAAATCTTTTTGCACATTAGAAATTTGGTCAAGCTGAGTTTTAACCATATGAAAATGCTTCACAAGACATTGAACATCATTAACTGTTCTACCTAGAACATCAAGCAAACTTTTGATAGCAAGGGAATTATCATGCAACTGACTTTGTATCCTCTCATTAAAATGATTTTGTTTCATAATAAAATTATCAAACTCATCTAAACATTGATCAGGAGGCTTACCATGAGGGATGTCACTTGCGTTGAAATCTAAAAGAGAGTGTACCTCTACCATAGGAGGGTGAGTGGTAGGCTCACACAGCATCTCAATAGGGGGTAGATTCTTTACGTCTTCAGCTTTATACCTTTCTCTTTAATAGACTTCTTTGCTTCTCGCATATCTTCGGGGCTTAGAACAAACATGCCCCTCTTCTTTGGTGGTGGAGGTGGTTCAGGGACGGACCAATCTTCATGGTTTTTGGCAATCCTGCCCATCAAATCTTCTGCATCTTCCGGCGTCCTTTTCCTGAAAACACAACCAGCACAACTGTCCAAATAGGACCTGGATTCATCAGTTAAACCAGCATAGAATATATCGATTAATTCGTTCTTAGGGACTTCATGTCCTGGTCTAGCCCGAATCAGTCCGCAGTACCTCCCCCAAGCTTTAGGGAGGGACTCATCCTGCAACTGTTTAAAGTTATAAATTCTTTGTAAAGCAGCATGTTGCATGTGAGCAGGAAAGTACTTATCAACAAAAGAGTGAGCTAAGTCTTGAGGACTCTTAATGGAACCGCATGGAAGCGAATCATACCATGCTTTAGCACCTTCCTTCAAGGAGAAAGGAAGAAGCTTGGTGATATAAAAGTATCGTATCTTCTCATATGTGGTAAACAGGCCACCCAACTCACCGAGTTTTGTTAGGTGTGCAATAGCATCATCATTTTCTCTGCCATAAAAGGGGTCAGCTTCAACCATAGGTATAAGTGAAAGATCAACATAGAAATCATAATCAGGATCATCAATGCATATAGGAGATGTAGCAAATTCAGGATCAGGAACGGTTTTGTTCTTCAAAGAGTGTTTTTCAAACAGTTTCTTAATAACTTCAGGGTCAGAGCCAGAAAACTCTGTCAGTTCACTGCATAAATCTTCATCAAGCATATAGTAATCATCATCAAGGAGTCTCTCCTTGAGTTTAATCAAATCAGGATAATCATAAGTTTCACCAATAGGGTAGCGAGTAACAGGAATTTCAATTCCAGACTTTTTAGCACCAGCAGCGATCTGTTTCTCAAGAGCATAACCAAGTGAACTAATATCATCAACAGTAGTAGAAGCATCATCAAGAGTATCGGACATAGTGACTGATTCAGTAGGAGCATCATGTGGTGGTGGTGAGGCAAACTTACTCATAACAGAAGGCGAATCAAGTGTAGCACTAGTGCTCGGAACAGTACATCTTCTTGTAGTGGATAGTAAGATCGGAACCTTGGGGTCTCCTTTCTTACCCATAGCGGATGAAGTGCAGCAAGTAGGATACTTCAAGTAGACTTGTAAATATTGCTATGCTCCCCGGCAACGGCGCCAGAAAACGGTACTTGATAACCCTCAACCGTAAGGGATCGAGATAGTCTTCGCGGGTAAGAATAACCCAATTTATTGATTCGACACACGGGGAGCCAGAGAGTATTTATAAGCTTTGACAGTTGAGTTGTCAATTAAACCGCACCTGAAATATACTTACTTGCAACAAAAGATAAATGGTAACAGTGATATGATAGTGATGATAGTGATAGTAAAAGTAAACAGCAAAAGTAAATAGTAAAGGTAAATGGCAAAAGTAGCAACTAGTGACAAGCAGGATTTAAAACACTGTAGGCTAGGGAGATGGATGGTTGGGCGCTACATGGATGAGATATATCATGATTCTAACTTGGGGCACGGCACACGAAAAAGTAATGATCATCTAGGCAAATATCAAACATTAGGCATGTATCCCATAGGTAGTTGTGCGTGCTTGCAATAAGAACTTGCACAACATCTTTTGTCCTACCATCCCGCTACGAACGGGGCCAAAAGGAACTTATGGAGATTAAGGTGCTCCTGTCAAAGAGCTCCAGAACAAAGCAATGAACTCAATGGATACATGTAATCCTCAAACTACGGACCATCCCCTTTGGTGTCCCAAGCTGTCACTTTTGGGATCGCCGGTTCCGAACCGTAACAGGTGCAAACAACTCATAGATAGGATCAAGAACACAAATATATTCATGCAAACACATATGGTTCAGATCTGAAATCATGGCACTCGGGCCCTAAGTGTCAAGCATTAAGAATAACAAGTTGAAGCAAAGATGATAAACACCATAGTAGATGATAGGCAACATGCCCCCAACGATCTGACAAACTATTACATGATCTAACTCATCCAATCCCTACCATCCCCTTCGCCTACAACAGGGGATTACTCACACATGGAAGGAGAAGTCATGGAGGGATGATGAAGTGGTGATGATGATGACGATGGCGACGATCTCCTCTCTCCGGAGGCCAATTCAGCCTCCAGATTAGCCCTCCCGAAGAAGAACAGAGGGTGGCGGCGGCTCCGCGACTAAAACTGCGAAAAGAACTTCTGATCTGGGGTTTTCTCGTCACGGGTAAAAATACGAGTTAAAGTAGGGCACCAGGGGGCGTGGGCCCACCCAGGAGACCCCCCGGCACGGCCAGGGGCTGGGCCGCGCCACCAGGGCGCCTGGTCCCCCCCTGGTCCCCCTCTGGTCCCCCTTCTGGCTCCTGGTTCCTTCGGGTGCGTGGATTTTTTGTGATTTTTCGTGGATTTTTCTGAGATACCTAAAAATCCGTTTTCCTGCACACAATAAAACCATACAGGCAGCTCTGCTGAAAACAGCGTTAGTCCGGGTTAGTTTAGTTCAAATCATGCAAGAATGAGGTCAAAACAATATCAAAAGTGTTTGGAAAAGTAGATACGTTTGAGACGTATCATCAACTCAGCACACTTTGGGGCATGCACGTGATGTATTTTGTGTAGCTTTCTAAGGCAAAGCTTTGACACCAGCAGACCCATGTCAGGCCACTGCCATAGCAATTCCTCTATTTAGGCGCTCGACTAACAAATGCAAAGGTTTCTTTTACAAAAGGTTTAGAATCATTACCCTTGATGCTTGAATTTGGACCTTGCACCTTACTTGGGTAACATAGAGCCAAATGGCACATTGTCCAAATACACGTTCAAAACACTTCGGGTTTGACATGGTCTCTATCCTTGATCAAACATAAAGTTACATAAAAAGGCAAATATTTCTCGACACGAACATGGTTTCAATTGGGTCTTTGCGCCATTTGGCGCATCGGGTCATCCAGTGGGAGGAAAGACTGAATCTATAAAGCCCCTACGCCAAAAAAAGGACAAAAAGAAAAAAAAAGGCCCAAAAAAGAAAAAAAAAATTGAAAAGAAAAAGGGACAATTGCTACTATCTTTTTCCACACTTGTGCTTCGAAGTAGCACCATGTTTTTCATTGTAGAGAGTCTCATGCTTAGTCACTTGATACGTCTCCAACGTATCTATAATTTTTTATTGCTCCATGCTGTTATTTATGAAGTCTTGGATGTTTAATGGGCTTTATCATTCACGTTTACATCATTTTTGGGACTAACCTACTAACCCAAAGGCCCAATCTAGATTGCTGTTTTTTGCCTATTTCAGGGTTTTGCAGAAAAAGAATATCAAACGGAGTCCAAACGGAATGAAACCTTCGCGAGAGATATCTTTGGAGAAAATCACACTCGGGAAACGTCAGGACCAAGTCAGGGGACAGAAGGGCTGCCCTCAAGGGTGGGGGCGCGCCCCCTGCCTCGAGGCTGGCCCGTGTGGCCCCCGGTGCCCTCCTTCTTCCTATATATATCCACGTACCCCAGAAACTCCATACGCAGAGAGAAAATCCTAATTCCATCGCCGTAGCTTCTGTTCCCGTGGAGATCCCATCTTGGAGCCTGTTTCGGGAGGGGGATCCATCACGAAGGCCTTCATCATCATCATCATCGCCCTCACCATGAGTTGTGAGTAGTTTACCACAGACCTTCGGGTCCATAGCTAGTATCTAGATGGCTTCTTCTCTCTCTCTGGATCTCAATACCAAGTTCTCCTCGGTCTTCGAGGAGATCTATTCGATGTAATCTCTTTTTGCGGTGTGTTTGTCGAGATCCGATGAATTGTGAGTTTATGATCAAGGTTATCTATGAAAGATATTTGGTTCTTCTCTGAACTTTTGATGTGTGCTCATAATATCCTTGCAAGTCTCTTCGAATTATTGGTTTGGTTTGGCCTACTAGATCTATAGTTCTTGCAATGGGAGAAATGCTTGGCTTTGGGTTCAATCTTGCGGTGTCCTTTCCCAATGACAGTAGGGGCAGCAAGGCACGTATTGTATTGTTGCCATCGAGGATAAAAAGATGGGGTTTACATCATATTGCTTGAGTTTATCCCTCTACATGATGTCATCTTGCTTAAGGCGTTACTCTGTTCGTATGAACTCAATACACTAGATGCATGCTGGATAGCAGTTGATGTGTGGAGTAATAGTAGTAGATGCAGAATCGTTTTAATCTACTTGTCTCGGACGTGATGCCTATATACAATGATCATGCCTAGATAGTCTCATATGTATTCGCTTTTCTATCAATTGCTCGACAGTAATTTGTTTACCCGACGTAGAATATCGCTATCATGAGAGAAGCCACTAGAGAAAACTATGGCCCCCGGGTCTATCTTTATCATATTACTTTCCAATCAATTTATATCTCCGTTGTTTATTTGTTGTTTTATTAAACTAAAAAATACCAAAAATATTATCTTATCATCTCTATCAGATCTCACTATCGTAATTGACCGTACAGGGATTGACAACCCCTTATCACATTGGCTGCAAAGTTCTTATTTGTTTGTGCAGGTGCGAGGGACTGGCGCATGGTCTCCTACTGGATTGATACCTTGGTTCTCAAAAACTGAGGGAAATACTTACGCTACTGTGATGCATCTCCCTTTCCTCTTCGAGGGAATACAACGCAAGCTCAAGAGGTAGCATTTACCCGCCATAGAATATCGCTATCATGAGAGAAGCCACTAGAGAAAACTATGGCCCCCGGGTCTATTCTCAACATATCAATCTACATCTACTTTACTTTTACCGCTTTTATTTGTTGTTTTATTAAACTAAAAATACCAAAAAAATAAACTATCATCTCTATCAGATCTCACTTTTGTAAGTGACCGTAAACGGATTGACAACCGCTTATCGCATTGGCTGCGAAGTTCTTATTTGTTTGTGCAGGTGCGAGGGACTTGCGCGTGGTCTCCTACTGGATTGATACCTTGGTTCTCAAAAACTGAGGGAAATACTTACGCTACTGTGCTGCTAATACGTCTGCAACATATCTATAATTTTTTATTGTTCCATGCTATTATTTATGAAGTCTTGGATGTTTAATGGGCTTTATCATTCACTTTTATATCATTTTTGGGACTAACCTACTAACCCAAAGGCCCAGTCCAGATTGTTGTTTTTTTTGCCTATTTCAGGGTTTTGCAGAAAAGGAATATCAAACGGAGTCCAAACGGAATGAAACCTTCACAGGAGATATTTTCGGAGGAAATCACGCACAAAAGATTTCGGGGCCAAGCCAGAGGACAAAGGGCCCACCCTCGAGGGTGGGGGTGCGCCCCCCTTCCTAGGGCGCGCCCCCCTGCCTCGAGGGCAGCCCCTGTGGCCCCTGGTGCCCCTCTTCTTCCTATATATACCTACGTACCCCAGAAACTCCATGCGCAGAGAGAAAACCCCTAATTCCACCGCCATAGCTGCTGTTCCCGTGGAGATCCCATCTTGGAGCATGTTCCAGGAGGAGGATCCATCACGGAGGCCTTCATCATCATCATCATCGCCCTCACCATGAGTTGTGAGTATTTTACCACAGACCTTCGGGTCCATAGCTAGTATCTAGATGGCTTCTTGTCTCTCTCTGGATCTCAATACAAAGTTCTCCTCGGTCTTCGAGGAGATCTATTCTATGTAATCTCTTTTTGCGGTGTGTTTGTCGAGATCCGATGAATTGTGATTTTATGATCAAGGTTATCTATGAAAGATATTTGGTTCTTCTCTGAACTTTTTATGTATGCTCATAATATCCTTGCAAGTCTCTTCGAATTATTGGTTTGGTTTGGCCTACTAGATCTATAGTTCTTGCAATGGTAGAAGTGCTTGGATTTGGGTTCAATCTTGCGGTGTCCTTTCCCAGTGACAGTAGGGGCAGCAAGGCACGTATTGTATTGTTGCCATCGAGGATAAAAAGATGGGGCTTTCATCATATTGCTTCAGTTTGTCCCTCTACATCATGTCATCTTTCTTAAGGTGTTACTCTGTTCGTATGAACTCAGTACACTAGATGCATACTGGATAGCGGTCGATGTGTGGAGTAATAGTAGTAGATGCAGGCAGGAGTCGGTCTACTTGTCTCGGACGTGATGCCTATATACAATGATCATGCCTAGATAGTCTCATAATTATTCGCTTTTCTATCAATTGCTCGACAGTAATTTGTTTACCCGCCGTAGAATATCGCTATCATGAGAGAAGCCACTAGAGAAAACTATGGCCCCCCGGGTCTATCTTTATCATATTACTTTCCCGTCAATTTATATCTCCATTGTTTATTTGCTGTTTTATTAAACTAAAAAATACCAAAAATAGTATCTTATCATCTCTATCAGATCTCACTATCGTAAGTGTCCGTAAAGGGATTGAAAACCCCTTATCGCATTGGCTGCGAAGTTCTTATTTGTTTGTGCAGGTGCGAGGGACTGGCGCGTGGTCTCCTACTGGATTGATACCTTGGTTCTCAAAAACTGAGGGAAATACTTACGCTACTGTGCTGCATCTCCCTTTCCTCTTCGAGGGAATACAACGCAAGCTCAAGAGGCAGCAAGAAGAATTTCTGGCGCCGTTGCCGGGGAGGCTTACGCAAAAGTCATATACCAAGTACCTATCACAAACCCTTATCCTTCGCATTACATTTATTTGCCTCTCATTTTCCTCTCCCCCACTTCACCTTTGCCGTTTTATTCTCCCTTTTTCCGTCGTGTGTTTCTCGTTCGCTTGCTTCTTGTTTGCTTGTGTGTGTTGGATTGCTTGCTTGTCACTATGGCTCAGAACAATACCAAATTGTGTGACTTCTCTAATACCAACAACAATGATTTTATTAGCACTCCGATTGCTCCTATTACCGATGCTGAATCTTGTGAGATCAATGTTGCTTTGCTGAATCTTGTCATGAAAGATCAATTCTACGGCCTTCCTAGTGAAGATGCCGCTACCCATCTAAACAACTTTGTTGATTTGTGTGATATGCAAAAGAAAAGGGATACAGATAACAATATTGTTAAATTAAAGTTATTTCCGTTTTCACTTAGAGATCGTGCTGAAACTTGGTTTTCCTCTTTGCCTAGAAATAGCATTGATTCGTGGAATAAGTGCAAAGATGCTTTTATCTCTAAGTATTTCCCTCCTGCTAAGATCATTTCTCTTAGAAACGATATTATGAATTTTAAGCAACTAGATCATGAGCATGTTGCACAAGCTTGGGAGAGAATGAAACTAATGATACGTAATTGCCCTACACATGGTTTAAATCTGTGGATGATTATTCAGAACTTTTATGCTGGCTTGAATTTTGCTTCTAGAAATCTTTTAGATTCGGCCACCGGAGGCACTTTCATGGAAACTACCTTAGGAGAAGCTACCAAACTCCTAGATAATATTATGGTTAATTATTCTCAATGGCACACCGAAAGATCTACTAGTAAAAAAGTTCATGCTATCGAAGAAATTATAGTTTTGAGTGGAAAGATGGATGAACTTATGAAATTGTTTGCTGCTAAGAGTGTTTCTTCTGATCCTAATGATATGCCTTTGTCCACTTTGATTGAGAATAACAATGAATCTTTGGATGTGAATTTTGTTGGTAGGAATAATTTTGGTAACAATGCTTATAGAGGTAATTTTAATCCTAGGCCTTTTCCTAGTAATTCCTCTAATAATTTTGGTAATTCCGACAACAATTCTTATGGAAAGATGCCTTCTAAATTTGGAACTAGTGTTCAGGAGTTTATGATCTCGCAAAAGAATTTCAATGCTATGCTTGAAGAGAAATTGCTTAAAGTTGATGAATTGGCTAGAAGTGTGGATAGAATTACTCTTGATGTTGATTCTTTGAAACTTAGATCTATCCCACCTAAGCATGATATCAATGAGTCTCTCAAAGCCGTGAGAATTTCCATTGATGAATGCAAAGAAAGAACCACTAGAATGTGTGCTAAAAGAGAAGATTATATTAGATCGTGTTCTTCTAGTTATCGTGAAAATAAAGATGAAGATTTGAAAGTTATTGATGTGTCTCCTATTAGATCCTTGTTTTCTAGTATTAATCTTGATGAGAATATGATTGGAGATGATTCTGCTTTAGAGTGTCCCAATGTTTCGAAGTTTTTAGATCTTGATGCTAAAATTGTTAAGAGTGGTATTGAAGAGATTAAAACTTTGCATAGTGATGAACCCACTACTTTGGATTTCAAGGGATTCAATTATGATAATTGCTCTTTGATTGATTGTATTTCCTTGATGCAATCCGTGCTAAATTTTCCGCATGCTTATAGCCAAAATAAAGCTTTCACTAAACATATAGTTGATGCTTTGATGCAATCTTATGAAGAAAAACTTGAGTTGGAAGTTTCTATACCTAGAAAGCTTTATGACGAATGGGAACCTACTATCAAATTAAAAATAAAAGATCATGAATGCTATGCTTTGTGTGATTTGGGTGCTAGTGTTTCCACTATCCCAAAAACTTTGTGTGATTTGCTAGGGTTCCATGAGTTTGTTGATTGTTCTTTAAATTTGCATCTTGCGGATTCCACTATTAAGAAACCTATGGGAAGAATTAATGATGTTCTTATTGTTGCCAATAGGAATTATGTGCCTGTAGATTTCATTGTCCTTGATATAGATTGCAATCCTTCATGTCCTATTATTTTTGGTAGACCTTTCCTTAGAACGATTGGTGCAATTATTGATATGAAGGAAGGAAATATTAGATTCCAATTTCCGTTAAGGAAAGGCATGGAACACTTTCCTGTAAAGAAAATCAAATTACCATATGAATCTATCATGAGAGCCACTTATGGATTGCCTTCCAAAGATGGCAATACCTAGATCTATCTTGTATCGTGCCTAGCTAGGGGCGTAAAACGATAGCGCTTGTTGGGAGGCAACCCAATTTTATGTTTTTTGTTTTTGTTGCTGTTAGGGAATAAATATAGCATCTAGCCTCTTATTAGATGTGTTTTAATGTTTTGTTTAGTGTTTGTGCCAAGTAGAACCTTTGGTAAGACTTGTGTGAAGTTTATTTGATCTTGCTGTGAAAAACAGAATCGTTAGCACTCACTAAAGTAGACTTCAGATTTTACTGGAGCGTGCTTTTTAGTTGATTCTTTTTTCTGCTGATTGGTAGACAAATTGCGCAAATTTAACAATTTAGTTTGAAGTTTTTGGAGTTCCATAAGTAGGCGAACCCAGCAGATTACTACAGACTGTTCTATTTTTGACAGATTCTGTTTTTCGTGTGTTGTTTGCTTATTCCGATGCATCTATGAGTAATATTGGAGGATATGAACCATAGAGAACTTGGAGTACAGTAGGTTTAACACCAATATAAACAATGAATTAATTCCTTGCTGTACCTTTAAGTGGTGGTTTGCTTTCTCTTACTAACGGAGCTCACGAGAATTTTTGTCTAAGTTTTGTGTTGTGAAGTTTTCAAGTTTTGAGTATTGCTTTGATGGACTATGGAACAAGGAGGAGCAAAGGCCCAAGATTGGGGATTCCCATGGCACCCCAAGTAAATTCAAGATAATCAAAAGCCTAAGCTTGGGGATGCCCCAGGAAGGCGTCCCCTCTTTCGTCTTCATCCATCGGTAACTATACTTAGAGCTATATTTTTATTCGCAACATGCTATGTGTTTTGCTTGGAGCGTCTTGTATAATTTGAGTCTTTGCTTGTTAGTTTGCCACAATCTTCCTTGCTGGACACACATATTTGAGAGAGTTAAATATGCCCTAGAAATTATTAGAACACTTTATGTGCTTCACTTATATCTTTTGAGTTGAATAGTTTTTGCTCTAGTGCTTCACTTATATCTTTTAGAGCATGGTGGTGGTAATATTTTGTAGAAATTGTTGAACTCTCATGATTCACTTATATCTATTTGAGAGTCTATTAAAACAGCATGGTAAAGTGTTTAGGCTAAAGAAACTAGTCTTCACATGATAAACATCCAATCTCAATGTAGTACAAAAATTCACATCAAGTGCATTGAATAGAAAGAGATGTTGGATGCTTGATAATTGTTTTGAGACATGAGGATAGTGATATTAGAGTCATCCTAGTGGAGTAATTATGAAATTGAGAAATATTTGTGTTAAGGTTCGTGATTCCCGTAGCATGCACGTATGGTGAAACGTTATGTGACTAAGTTAAAGCATGAGATATTTGTAGAGTGTCAACCTTTGTGTGGAGGTCGGGGGCGTGCGATGGTTAACTCCTACAAACCTCCCCCCTAGGGGCATGCGTTGATTGCTTTGTTTTGATGACTCGTAGATTTTTGCAATAAGTATATGAGTTCTTATGACTAATGTTGAGTCCATGGATTATACGCACTCTCATCCTTCCACCATTGCTAGCTTCTCTTGTACCGCGCAACTTTCGCCAGTGCCATAAACCCACTATATCTCCTTCCTCAAAACAGCCACCATACCTACCTATCATGGCATTTCCATAGCCATTCCGAGATATATTGCCATGCAACTTTCCACCGTTCCGTTTATATGACACGCATCATATTGTCATATTGCCATGCATGATCATGTAGTTGACATCGTATTTGTGGCAAGGCCACCATGCATAATTTGTATACATGTCACTCTTGTTTCATTGCACATACCGGTACACCACCGGAGGCATTCATATAGAGTCATACTTTGTTGTTGTAGTATCGAGTTGTAATCTTGTGTTGTAATGAAAGTGTGATGATCATCATTTTTAGAGCATTGTCCCATGGGAGGAAAGGCTGAATCTATAAAGCCCCTCCGCAAAAAAAAAGAAAAAAGAAAAAAAAGGAAAGGCCAAAGAAAAAAAAGCCCCAAAAAAAGGGAGAAAAAGAAAAAAGGGACAATTGCTACTATCTTTTTCCACACTTGTGCTTCAAAGTAGCACCATGTTCTTCATTGTAGAGAGTCTCATGCTTATTCACTTTCATATACTAGTGGGAATTTTTGTTATTGAACTTGGCTTGTATATTCCAACGATGGGCTTTCTCAAATGCCCTAGGTCTTCGTGAGCAAGCAAGTTGGATGCACACCCACTAGTTTCTTTTGTTGAGCTTGCGTCCATATTTAGCTCTAGTGCATCCGTTGCATGGCAATCCCTACTCACTCACATTGATATCTATTGATGGGCATCTCCATAGCCCGTTGATACGCCTAGTCGATGTGAGACTATCTCCCTCTTTTTTTCTTCTCCACAACCACCTATATTCCACCCATAGTGCTATATCCATGGCTCACGCTCATGTATTGCGTGAAAGTTGTAAGGTTTGGAAAGATAGAGCATGAAAACAAATGCTTGGCGGAAATCGGGGTTGTGCATGATATGAATATTTTGTGTGATAACAAGGGAGCATAGCCAACACTATATGATTTTGTAGGGATAACTTTCTTTAGCCATAGTATTTTGAGAAGACGTGATTGCTTTGTTAGTATTGCTTGAAGTATTTTTATTTCTTATGTCAATATAGACTTTTATCTTGAATCTTTCAGATCTGAACATTCATGCCACAATTAAGAGAATTACATTGAAAAACTATATTTGTTAGCATTCCACATCAAAAATTCTTTCTTTATCATTTACCTACTCGAGGACGAGCAGGAATTAAGCTTGGGGATGCTTGATACGTCTCCAATGTATCTATAATTTTTTATTGTTACATGCTATTATTTATGAAGTCTTGGATGTTTAATGGGCTTTATCATTCACTTTTATATCATTTTTGGGACTAACCTACTAACCCAAAGGCCCAGTCCAGATTGTTGTTTTTTTTGCCTATTTCAGGGTTTTGCAGAAAAGGAATATCAAACGGAGTCCAAACGGAATGAAACCTTCACAGGAGATATTTTCGGAGGAAATCACGCACAAAAGATTTCGGGGCCAAGCCAGAGGACAAAGGGCCCACCCTTGAGGGTGGGGGCGCGCCCCCCTTCCCAGGGCGCGCCCCCCTGCCTCGAGGGCAGCCCCTGTGGCCCCTGGTGCCCCTCTTCTTCCTATATATACCTACGTACCCCAGAAACTCCATGCGCAGAGAGATAACCCCTAATTCCACCGCCATAGCTGCTGTTCCCGTGGAGATCCCATCTTGGAGCATGTTCCAGGAGGAGGATCCATCACGGAGGCCTTCATCATCATCATCATCGCCCTCACCATGAGTTGTGAGTATTTTACCACAGACCTTCGGGTCCATAGCTAGTATCTAGATGGCTTCTTGTCTCTCTCTGGATCTCAATACAAAGTTCTCCTCGGTCTTCGAGGAGATCTATTCTATGTAATCTCTTTTTGCAGTGTGTTTGTCGAGATCCGATGAATTGTGATTTTATGATCAAGGTTATCTATGAAAGATATTTGGTTCTTCTCTGAACTTTTTATGTGTGCTCATAATATCCTTGCAAGTCTCTTCGAATTATTGGTTTGGTTTGGCCTACTAGATCTATAGTCCTTGCAATGGTAGAAGTGCTTGGATTTGGGTTCAATCTTGCGGTGTCCTTTCCCAGTGATAGTAGGGGCAGCAAGGCACATATTGTGTTGTTGCCATCGAGGATAAAAAGATGGGGCTTTCATCATATTGCTTCAGTTTGTCCCTCTACATCATGTCATCTTTCTTAAGGTGTTACTCTGTTCGTATGAACTCAATACACTAGATGCATACTGGATAGCGGTCGATGTGTGGAGTAATAGTAGTAGATGTAGGCAGGAGTCGGTCTACTTGTCTCGGACGTGATGCCTATATACAATGATCATGCCTAGATAGTCTCATAATTATTCGCTTTTCTATCAATTGCTCGACAGTAATTTGTTTACCCGCCGTAGAATATCGCTATCATGAGAGAAGCCACTAGAAAAACTATGGCCCCCGGGTCTATCTTTATCATATTACTTTCCAATCAATTTATATCTTCGTTGTTTATTTTCTGTTTTAATAAACTAAAAAATACCAAAAATATTATCTTATCATCTCTATCGGATCTCACTATCGTAATTGACTGTAAAGGGATTGACAACCCCTTATCACGTTGGCTGCGAAGTTCTTATTTGTTTGTGCAGGTGCGAGGGACTGGCGCGTGGTCTCCTACTGGATTGATACCTTGGTTCTCAAAAACTGAGGGAAATACTTACGCTACTGTGCTGCATCTCCCTTTCTTCTTCGAGGGAATACAATGCAAGCTCAAGAGGTAGGAGCTGCATCTCCCTTTCCTCTTCGAGGGAATACAACGCAAGCTCAAGAGGTAGCAGTGGCGCCCTCGTGGTTGTCCCGGCTTCCCTCTTCTAGCTACGGGTGTATTTAATTCCATAGAAAAATACAAAAATTAGCTCATTCCACCTCCTTAATTTTTTATCTATATTCCCAAAACATTAGAAAACAGGAACTGACCTTTGGTATTGTATTAATAGGTTAGTCAAAATAGAAATAATAGAAATTGTTGCCATAATATGTAAAGGTGGTATGATAATAGAATGAAACAATAAAGAAATCATATATATGTTTGAGACATATCAGTCATCTTTATCTCATATGCTCAGGTATATCTGTCACTCCGACCACCCTATGCATAATTATCTTCAACATATTGTTAACCCTGAGGTTTGATCCGGTAGCCGCACACTCTCATACGACATGCAACAAAGGACAACATCATATCTAACATACCAGACATATCAATCATAATAGATCACCAACACCATAGGAAAAAATTAATAAAACTACTTGGACATAACGGTAATGCAAAAGGGGGGATTGCGGCGGGTCATGGATAAGTGGACCACTTTATAGTAGGTGGAGATGGTGGTCAAGTCGATGAACGACGACGGTGATGAAAGTTCCCTCGGTGGCATTCCCGTGCGACCGAAGAGAGAGTGGGGGTACGAGCCCCCCTCCTTCTTCTTTTTCTTAGCCTTCTACCTAGGCCGGAGAAGATTTGGTCCATGGTTTTCATGGCCCCAAGATGGCGAGAGCCTTCTTCGAGATTGGATCTCTCCTCGGGCAATATTTTCTTGATGCTGAAATTTGATTTCCATCACCGTTTTATTCGCCTTGGGAGCTCTTAACTCTGAAAATTCAGAAACCATAGGGCGACTTAGAAACTTCCATACGAAACTTGCACCAAAATTACTCTACCATGGGACCTTCCTCTCTCCCACGCGACCTAAATGTGTGGCCCTCCTTCTCTCTGCATGGAGGGGTCACATGGAGGCCTTGGTCCACAGGCCATTGGGACCTCTCAGTGATAAAACTTGCTAACATATTTTTATTTGATTTTTCCAGCTCTAGAAACATCCTTTTCATGGAATATACAAAAATACAAGAAAAGAACAACTAGCCTTGATACTAGATTAATATTTTAGTCTGATAAAAATCATAGAAAAGTGAGCCAAACAATATATAAATGATGTAAGTATAGTATGAATACTACAAAACATGTAGATACATTTGAGACGTATGATTCCCTGCTTGAGGCTAGTCCTAATTTGTTTTAAGGCTTTGATGACCAGGCCGGTTTAGGCTGAAAGAGGCCAAGGTGGCCCATGAGGAGCCTAATAATGTTGAATAATATATGGGAGCTAGAGTTGGCCTGGCCAGCCAGATTCAAACCACCCCTAAAGAAAGCCAGCGTCAAACCAAATATGCAGGGTGCGTGGGACGTTAGTTTAATACGTGGACGATTAGAGGACCATGATCCAAAGCAAATCTTTATTTTTTTTCTACAGTTGATCCAAAGTGAACCTTGTTAGGGAGACAAATTAGTGTTGGGAAATGTGTTATATATTCCAGCCTATGTAAAGAAAACATTGTCTAATATTTCTAGCATATATAGCGTTTATATAATGACTAAACCCGTTAAGGTTTGAGTTTTTTACTAACCATGACGGGAGTAATGTTATATCTACAAAATGTGACTTGAAAGTTTTACACACAAGCTAATATGAGGAATTATGATTGGTAATAGGGGGATGAAGAGGCCCATCTCAGTTAAATTAAGAGGGGTGAGAATTATAGTTTGAAAAGTTAAGTAAACATTGTGTTGAAGTATATTGCCCGCCTCCCTTCATCAGTTCATACTTTTGGATGAGTTGGTTCGAGTATAAATTCAATATGGTATCAGAGCCAAGAGGTCTTGAGTTCAAGACCCTGCCAACGCAGTAATAAATAAACTGATTCTGCGGCCTATATCGATCTTACGTCTAAGACCTAAATAAGCCTAGACGTCAGGGGGAGTGTTGAAGTATATTGGCCGCCTGTCTCCATCAGTTCGGACTTTTGGATGAGTTGATTGGAGCATAAATTCAATATGTTTATAGATTCTTTGCAGGTCTAGCGTTATTGTCTATCAATTCTCTAGCATACAGAGTACCAATGTAATATCAAATACAAATGCATCATAATCTATTACAACGGATGGTCCAAAATTTTACATAGTTTAACACAAATGCTGAAATGCATAGCCTGAGGCTAGCTCGACAAAGTGCGAATTTCATCCTGCTGCCTACAAAAATGACAAATGTTGCTACCGGTCCATTCCCTTTTGAGCAGATTGTTCTTTGACAGAAGCCATAAAAACACTAATTTTTGGGGTGGCACTAAACCAGAGAGCTAAGTATATATATATATATATATATATATATATATATATATATATATATATATATATATGGATGGATATAGATATATAGATAAATATTAAAGTATATCTTTACCTAATAATAAAGCACGGAACGAGTTTGTCGGGTTCACCGTCACAATACGCTTCGTCAGGGGGAGTGTTGAAGTATATTGGCCGCCTGTCTCCATCAGTTCGGACTTTTGGATGAGTTGATTGGAGCATAAATTCAATATGTTTATAGATTCTTTGCAGGTCTAGCGTTATTGTCTATCAATTCTCTAGCATACAGAGTACCAATGTAATATCAAATACAAATGCATCATAATCTATTACAACGGATGGTCCAAAATTTTACATAGTTTAACACAAATACTGAAATGCATAGCCTGAGGCTAGCTCGACAAAGTGCGAATTTCATCCTGCTGCCTACAAAAATGACAAATGTTGCTACCGGTCCATTCCCTTTTGAGCAGATTGTTCTTTGACAGAAGCCATAAAAACACTAATTTTTGGGGTGGCACTAAACCAGAGAGCTAAGTATATATAT